>NW_019104497.1:1702098-1759018 GCF_001995035.1 Momordica charantia
CGCGCCCTAATATATGAAGCATTAGCGCCGTCCAGACTGAGGCTATCTTCTACCGCTCCAGGGCATCGTAGTAATCCACTCGACTCAGAAACCTCAAATAATCTCCAAGGTAACTCGCTCTTCCAATTTATCTTCGTTTTCCTCGATTATCTGTTGTTCTTATCATGTTCGGATTGCTCGGCTTTATCTTTGACGATGAATTTCTTTTACCGAGTGTTCTACGGTGGCGTATTTTCAWTTTTTTTAGCTTTGATTTTGTTTTTGCTTCTAATGAGGTGTTCGTTGATTTGATATGTATTATGTTTTTGAAACTAATCGTCGTTGATTCTTTTGTGTTGAACTTTCTTGTGTCGCTGGATTTCTTGACAAATTTGCAGTTTACAGATCGTAGTTAAATCTCTATTTCCTATAATTTCGTTCTCCGATTGTAACTCAAAAAGTGAATAAAAATAGCCTAGTTTAGAAGAATTGTGGAGCTGTAGTCACTGTACCGAGCAGGAGCATGCTTTTCAGCGTGTGTGTGTATGTATATATATATATTTCTGCAAGCTTTAGGCGGCCTCTCCTCAAACAAGTTCCCTCTAATGTCTCTTCGATGAAACGATAGGACGATGACTGGATAATTTGTAAATGTGCAATGATTTTTTGGATAAGCCTCTGTAATGTTTTCAAGTGTTGCCTTTTCTCTCAGAAATTGTAATTGTTAAACGATTCTCCAGATATGATATTTTGTTGATTTATAGTTATAAAAAATGTGGCCAAGCACGTGGGAATKTATGCCTGTTTTTCCTCCCCCTTCTCCTTTGACGAATCTTTTTTTTTATTGCTAAAAAACAAGTGTCTCGTATCCTTAATTTCTTGGAAATTGTTTATTCTCATAAATCTTATCATTGTTCTTATTTCGTGAAGATGGATCATACAAAGCTCAAGAAGATGGCCGGTGCAGTTCGCACTGGTGGAAAAGGTAGCGTGAGAAGGTTGGTTACCCTGTACCTTTTGAAACGTCTGAATTGTCTTAGTAGTGTCAATTGTTTTTGTTTTTTTTTTTGTAAGAATAAGAAGACACAAATTATATCAACTGGAAAATGGAACTCTTAATAATTTTATTTGGGTGTTCTTGTTACAATTTATTTTATGGAAAGTAATTTCATTGAACCGTGGTAAGARATAGATCATCCTACTGTGGACTATGGATTGATCTAAAAGGTCAAAGGTAATGTGATATCCATACATCGTTCTTCAATCCCCATCCACTTCTGCTTTTGCATCTGCAGTTCCTCATGGTTAAATGTGCTATGAAATTCTATTGTTTGCATTAATTTTGATTRATTGCATTTTTATGATCAGAGTTGTTGTACTCTGGCTAGTTGATTATGAGAATTCTGGTATACTCCTCATGGTTTGACTTTTCACAACATATATGTCTTATTGATTGTTCTATTCTGTTTGATGAATGGATGAATATGCAAGCATATGCTTGCTTGAGTATTGCATCTATCAGTTAAACAGATTTTCCTTGTTTTCCTCAAAATCTTCTCATCTTTCCTTAACACGGGAGTTTTTGTTTGTGCTGGTGGGATATCATTTTCCTGCTCTTATTTTAAGGATCAATCTTTCAGTTTCTCACTTTTCGTTTTATGTATGTCTGCTGTTAATTACAGAAAGAAGAAGGC
This sequence comes from Momordica charantia, assembly GCF_001995035.1. Next base: position 1,703,772 of record NW_019104497.1, read on the forward strand.
TGTTCACAAGACAACTACCACAGATGATAAACGGCTTCAGAGTACCCTGAAGAGAATAGGAGTTAATGCTATTCCTGCAATTGAGGAAGTCAACATTTTCAAGGATGATGTAGTTATTCAATTTATTAACCCAAAAGGTAAAGCCACTTGACTGCYCTTGGCTCTTTACCAACTAAATTTTGATATGTAAGTTTGTAACTCATATTTAGATGTTTCTTGTTCTCTATTTCAGTTCAGGCTTCTATTGCAGCGAACACTTGGGTTGTTAGTGGGGCTCCTCAAACGAAAAGTATGTTTCTCCTAGCACCTCTTGAATATTATGGATATGTAGATGATCTCATCTTCTCCAGGATATGTAGATGATCTCATCTTCTCCATTTTAGGGCATTCTTGGGAGTTCTACGTTTCACTTGCAATACTGGTCAAATGATTTGTTATAACAAAATAATAGTCCTAAACATAAAAAAACATTGTGGAATTGTCTTTGCTATTCTTAATGTAAATACCATTTCCAACTGAATAGTGGATTTATCTCAAATTCAGTTATTACTCTATTTAAATAAACAAACATGAAAAATAATGGCAACACACATGAAAAGAGTAGTGGGCTTGAAAAGGTTATAACTCAAACAAAAAGGTCTGCTGGAAAGTTCGCCCTTGCTAAAATTATGCCATTCTTTATATTTACTTGAATTGCTATATTGACAATTGTAAGATCTTACCGTATTTTGAATGTAGACTGCAATGTCTAACATCTTGCATAGACTAAAATTACTCGAAACCCCTCTCTTTTTTACTGACACTTTGTTCTGGCTGTTAGAAAACATGGTTTTGAGTGGTCGGCATGCTTCCATTGTGATAATTAGTTGTTTCTTGTTAATATCTATCTCCAATGAACACATGTACGTAATACTATGCCCTTCTAATAAATTTTTTGATTTCTCCTTTCAGAATTGCAGGATATCCTCCCTGGAATTATCAACCAGTTGGGTAAGTCTGCTAAGTGTTTTCCTGTTTCCTGCTTACTTGTAGCTATAAATAATAACATGAATAACGCAGACTCATTTGCGTGTAAATATTCTAGGGCCAGATAATTTGGACAATCTGAGGAAATTGGCTGAGCAGTTCCAGAAGCAAGCACCTGGTGCTGGTGCCGGTGCAGCCAATGCACAGGATGACGATGATGATGTTCCCGAGCTTGTAGAAGGGCAGACCTTCGAAGCCGCTGCAGAAGAGCCTCATGCATCCTAGAGAGAAGCTCTCTGATGATTTTGTTTAGTTTTTACATATTTATTTCTAATGCTTGGAAGAGTTCATTTTTCTTCTTGTATTTGGTCTTTCTTTCCTAATCTTGTCGCTCATGGCATTTTACCCCGATGTAACCCCTAGATGGATGGATATTCGATTGCCCCCTTCAACAGCCTTATTAATCCCTGGGGAATGCTTTTTTCATGTAGGATCGGAATTAATGGCTCCCGCCTGCCCTACCCAAAGAAAAATCTGGACATTGAGCGTGAGCCATCTWTGTATTCGAAGATAAGGTATGCTTGTTAAGTGTAGTCCTTTCACCTCTATTCTCCTGTCCCACGTCGTTTCCAAGTTGATCAGTCATTTTATGAGGTTACCTTTTAAGGAAAATATGGTCGTTTCTTATTTCTTGATTTCCATTTTTGATAAACGTAAGTATTTACAACTTGTTCTTCACTTCTCCTTATTAAGAAATATTTCTATAATTGTATACAAAAGCAAGAGCTCGTTGAAACAGATCTGTATTAGTAACTATCTGTTGTTTTTCGCCCCCTTTTTTAATATTATTGGAAAAAAAGAAAAAGAAAAATGTTCGGTAATCGTTTCTTTCTTTTCTCGTTTTCCTGAATTTTAATACATAAATAAAAGCATTAATATTATTCTTGAAAATAATAACTAATAAATGGGAATGTTGGCAAATGAGTTTGACTCTTGTTTTTATTTTCGTTTCTAATTATTTAAAATATAAATAAAAATATTAATATTATTCTGGACTTCTAAATTGTATAATAAATATAACATATAAAATTTAAATATTCAATTTAAAATGATTTAATTGCTTTTTTTGGAAAGGAATAACRTGAATTATTAACAGTTAGTTTGGATCCTGTTGTAAATTCGCAAACAATGTAGGAAGAATCAGGACTTGTAAAATCGAGTATAGTAGAAATTAGGTGTGCACCGTCCATTTCTCGTAATTCGAATTATATTGAAATCTGGATGTTATAGCGTAGTATAGATGAGAAAATGTATGTTCTTTTTTGTAGTTTTTGCTTGAGCCATTTTTATGCGAGTTTGACCAGAAAAGAAACCCCATCCTTGATTTCACGTTTGGATTACAGAATGAAAGAATGACGAGGTAAATAATGTAAGGAAATTGCAGTGTACTTTTGATTGGAGAGGAGAAGAGAATGAATTTTCAAGCAATTTACACTCCTGGGGATTGAATRCGGGCCCATGCCTTTTGAAGTCCTACGTACAAAAGAATTATTTAAAACGGTAAGCCACATGAGTTGAAGGGCGTAGAAGAATGGATGAGAAACTCAGGCAGCAGATGTCTCAACTGTAGCAGCAAAGAAGCTTAGTATGGACAACACATAACGACAGGAGCATTGTTAGAAATCTAACACATAAGATAAATAAACTCCCAAAAGAAAAGAAGGAAAGAAGAAGAAAAATGACAACTACAATTTATCCAAGCCCAAAGCCAGATTTCTTCCAAAGCACTTTAGAATGAACACCGAGCACTTGTACTTCAGGTAAGAAACTACATTTAGATGTCTGTTGATTATTAAATGGTTTAAAAACAGTTTTTAGTCACTCTCATTAAAGTAACGATTTAGTCATTGAACTTTCATATTGGTAACAATTTAGTCTCTAAACTTTAATAGATAATAATTTAGTTTATGTAGTTTAGAGTTCGTAATGATTTAAGTCCCATCGTGTAAATTGGGGTTTCTTATATATATTTGATAAATTGACAAGAGACCAAAATGTTTATGAATTGTGAAGACCAAATCATTGTGATAAACACCTTACACTTAATTTTGATGAGATTTTTTCACGGTAGAAACTAAATTGTTACATATTAAAGCAATTTAAAAGTACATGGACTAATGGTTAAAAATTGAATTTTATGAACTAAATTGTTACTTCAATCAATGGCATAGACAATATTTTTTTTTTAACCTTATTAATACTATACATGCAAAGTTCTGAAAGGTTTATCATGGCAAGAGATGACAAAGTTGTTTATTAATACTATACATGCTGAAGTACTGAATCTTATAAACTAATTCGTTACTTCAATGCACAAACAAATATTGTTTTTTAACCTTATTAATACTATACATGCTGAAGTGTTGAAAGGTTTATCATGGCAGGAGATAACCAAGTTACAAGAAGATTATACTTTAAAAAAAGATATCAAGATTTCTATTAATAGGGATATTTAGAGTAAGTTTAATATGATTTTTGAAAGGGTGCCAAACACTTCAGCATCTTTTGTATATTTAAAAGTAAGTTAAAAAATATTAAAGATATTACAAAGCATTTAAAATTCTTTATAGAAGAGACGATCAGAATTTTTCTAAAAGGGTTAAAAAAAAAAAAAAAAAAAAAGGGTAGGGAAAATAAACAAAGAGAGAGAAAAAAAAAAAAAAACCAAAAGATACAGAACTATGCACATGGTTAGCTAAGAATTTTTTTTTAGATAGGACACAATTTCATCAATGATAACAAAACCTCTCCTATGGTATTAACAGTGGACAAGGAAAATTCCAACTTCAAACAACTCAAGATTCATGTGAAGTAAAGTCCAAATTGAGCAAAAATAATGTTATCCTCTAAACAACTTAGACCAGTTGAACAGTAATCATATGAATGATAGGCCTTAATCTAAAAAAAACTAAGTAAAAAGTAATCATATTATTTCCTTTGGTGCATGAATCTTAAAAGTTAAAAGACGGCTGGAGTTTTATAAAAGAAACAAACCTTGTCGACAAGATATGCTGCATGCTCCGTCCAAAATTTAACCTCTCCTCAAATGGATAATTTACCACCAAAGCATTGTATAAAATTCGTTTTCCTGTATCCACGAACTTGATTTTAGAGTTGGCTAATTAAGAGTCTTCAAGGTCATTTTTAATAAAGAGAGAACTTGAAGAACTTTTAGTGTGGGTACTTACAATCGAAAGTTGCCCAACGAGCTGGAATTACGCTAGAGCAGTCCTGGTTTTTATCTTGGACATATAGTAAGTTGAAGAGGTCTGGGGATCCATTTGTATTTTTTGTGGATGTATCGACTTCTTTCGCTAACGAAGGGCCTCTTGGAGCAGCAATATGGCTCTTCATATCTAAAGAATTCTGCATGAGAAATATGCACCACCATGATCACATACTCAGAATTATAGCTTCTTATTTCCCAGTTAAGGCCAACAGTAAAATATATTGAAAGAAAATACGCTAATTCTAGAAAGTGAAATAATTAACTTCACTGAATTCCTCAATCCAAGCCATGCATACGTAGGAAGAACAGTAAAGTTCAGACTCCGTTTGTTTGTCCATTCATTTTCCAAGTGAACAGAATTACTGGCAAAATCAATTTAACATGCCGTAAAACAAAACAAAGCGAAAATGAATGACATTACAACACATTTTGTCAAACCTGCAAATTATAGAGTTTTTATTCAATCACATAACAAAACAATGCACATTTCATTGCCCACCGTTAGTTTGTCCATCCATTTTCAAAGCTAAACTGCTGTAGTGTTATTGCCAGGATAGACAGAAATTAAAAGGGGGCATCATACCAGTGTTGTTTAATGCACATTTTCTCCCCTAAAGATTAAGATAATTTTCCACCCACTCCATTTAATCTTTTATTCACCTCAAGTTTACTGGTCTTATATTTACTCTTTTTTCCTTTTTCTTTAAGGCATGCACACCAATGGAACAATTATGGAACTTAAGGTGATAAAAGACAGACTATCCTGCTTGACAAACAACCACAATGTTTTGGGTCGAGGTGTGAAATCAGAAAGAATAATTTACAAAAAGGACACAGTTCTCAGATCAACCGACCGCTTCCTTTCTAATTTTGTAATCTTAGAGTTGGAAGTATATCTATAGGAAGTAAAACACTAACACAGAGAGATGTTGCACGAATGCCAGGCTTAAAAAATTTGCACACTACGCTAATTCTAAAAAGTGAGATAATTAACTTCACTGAATTCCTCAATCCAAGCCATGCACATGAAGGAAGAAAAGTACAGTTCAGACTCCGTTTGTTTGTCCATTCATTTTCCAAGTGAACAGAATTACTGACAAAATCAAGTTAACATGCCATAAAACAAAACAAAGCGAAAATGAATGACATTATAAAACATATTTTCAAACCTGCAACTTATACAGAGTTTCTATTCAATCACATAATAAAATAATGTAATTTTTAAGATGTCAGGACTTTTATATTTCCACGAGACTAATATATTGTGTGATTTTTTTAAACGTGTCTTACATGACACTTGTTTTTTAATTTCACACTTTGCTATTTCTTTAAATCTTAAAATAGACTGCTAAAAATATGATTGACTACTTTTATGCTATTTTTTTGAATTCCCTGTTAAAAATATGGAGATACACACCATCGTTATTTAATGCAAATTTTAATTTCTTTCATTAGTCGAAAAATGTCCTCCTTTCCAGCTTCCACATCAATTTTTTACCTTGTAGAAAAATCTCACTAAAAGGAAAACAGGAATAAAAAAATAATAAGCAAGAGGATCACAAATGAACTTACCCAGCGTGCTTTTGTTACTGTGGGGATTGTTGTTGTCACGTGCTGAGTGAGAATTTCTTCCTCAAGAGAAAAGTTCCTCATCTTCTTTGTAATAGAGCTTTTGGGTCCACTTTCAACCGAATCGCAATAAATACTTCTCATTCCACCTAATTGTGGAGTTGGCTGTATTCTATTCTTAGAGACCCACCTTTTCTCTTCGTACCTGAAAGTTCCTCAACAAAGTTAGATAAATATAAAAGAACAAGAATGAGTAAACCATATCCAGATTTCTTTAAAAACTTGTGCTAAATTTAAGCAGAAAAATTACTTGGCACGAATGAACGTAGAACTCCCTCTCTTATCATAATTTGGTGGTAGTTCAGCTTCCCAGTAACAATTAGACCTCTCATTTCCCATAGCTACAAATATAATGATCAAAATGTTAAATAATCTGTAAATGACCACATCAGCCTCAAATAGTTGATAAACAAGAAAATTTAATTTGCTGACAAATAAGACCTCTCAGTCTAACAGAAGATTTTCCTCTGGGGATTATTAAGTATCAACCAATTGTGAAGCAATTCGTCAGTTGAAGATGTCAACTTTTCTAATTCTTAATAAAAATCAGGGTACCTAACACTTGTGAACCACATTGGCAAAGATTGAGACTTGTTTGGTTCCTGACTCTGTCTGTTTAAAGGCTAAGGAGAATGGGAAATTCAAAGGGAGGGAGGGAGGGAGGGAAAGAGAGAACCTCCATAAACAAAGGAGTGTATGCACTATTAATTTATTGGCATCCATGCAAAATAATCTTGAACTAGTTGGAACAAGAACAAAAGACAAATTTAACAAATTTCAAATGTTCTTACACTGCATAAAAGCAACCTGTTCTGGTAGCCATGTGTCAAGAGTAGTAGACCGCACCTAACACAAAAATGAAAGTTTTGAAGTGTCAATACGGTTAAAAATACAAATTGAAGAAAACATATTCAGCATAATGAGGAATTAAAAAAAAATCAAATTCAGAACACTACCTAGATCAAAATCAAAATTCAATTAAACAAACATTTAACAGCAAATGCAAGCACATATGTATGAGACAGTGAAAGCACTTTACTACGCTCATAATTCCAGCGGGTCCACACGTTAGTCATGTGTTCAATAACGTTAAAATAAAAATTATTGCTATTTTGACCTAAGGATTACAGAACAAGCTAAGCTAATACTTGACAGATATATTAGGTTGATCAGCAGACAACTTGGACCTTCCAGAGTAGTTTGCAAGCAATAACACAGTCCACATATTATCTCAGATAATTGGAACTAGATAACAAATTTCCAAAGTGGAAAATTTGTTAGTCATGCGTTCAACAACGCTAAAATAAAAATTATTGCTATTTTGACCTAAGGATTACAGAACAAGCTAAGCTAATACTTGACAGATATATTAGGTTTATCAGCAGACAACTTGGATCTTCCAGAGTAGTTTGCAAGCAATAACACAGTACACATTATCTCAGATAATTGGAACTAGATAACAAATTTTCACTTTGGAACCAAGCGGATCATCAACATGTATAAACGACAACTTTATTGAAATTTCAATTGCAAAGAGAAAACGCTAAATTTGTCATAACATCGTAGGTAAATAATCCTAATTAATTTTCTTTATTTATTGATATGGACAAATATTAAGGAGATTTCCTATCAATTGCAGTGTCTCTCACCATATTTGTATGCAAGGAGATTTCCTCAAAATCTACAACCGCCAGAGAATCTCAAATAGAGTGGTTACAAGTCTTGCCTCTGATATTACTGGGATGCTCCGGTGGTAGTAATTAATACATGCAAAGTGGCATAATGTGAGGACATTTCTGGCTCTATGCATTATTTTTCATTGTTTAAATGTAAGATCATTTTAAAGTTCACGTGTGCTATGAAGAATCTCTTCCTACTACAGGAAATTGTTCAAACCAAACTAGAAAGCTCAAAGCCAAAATTTCTATAAGATTCATAGGACCACTACTCCACTACAAAGAAGGAACTTCAACTGGTGGCAAAAAACATTTTTCTATATATGATAGGAAAAAGGGTGAAAGAGACCTTTGAGATATGTACTCCAAGACTCCGATGAATACCCGAGCATTGCATGCATATAAAAATTCCAAGGTTTACACTTGCCCATCGTGGAGCCCTGTGCATTACATAGAAAAAAGTATATAAAGTATACAATATTAAAGTACATGATGAACTCAGATTAAGTAAGAAAGTTGTATCAAAGCACACATTTTCTTAGAAAACCATTTCCAAATCCTGGTTTTCATGTTAACCATTTGCCAATAGTGAGCAGAATTAAACCACGCCAATTTAAATGCTTGCTTTACTATTATGCTAAACCTAAGAAAATATCTAATCTAATGGTTGGTATCACCACAAGAATCTTTATACAATGGAAAAGATTTATTTTAAAATGTCACTACCCTATTGTATCTTATTCTTCAGAAAGTTATACATTGATGCATATTCTTCTCCTGGTCTATATTATTACCATTTCCAGGCTTTTTAGCTAGTTGTTAAAGCCATAACTGTGCACTGCCTAATTGAAACCAGTCTTCCAATGATCGCCTTAAAACTGCCAAGTCTTAATCCAAGTCCTAACCCTCTCAATAACTTAGCAGCCTTGTTCCAGAGATGCCTAGGGATGAGAAACATACATAAAGACATTATACAGCCAACTAATCTACCAAAACTTTATCGAGCATAATATTCAGATAGTTGTTTGCCGGTTTAAATTTTAATTGAATATCAAAAAACATGACATTTAAGAGTCCTAAATGTCACAAAACTAACAGCTAAGAAAAAAAAGTTTAAAAGCATTGAACATTCAAAAGGAGGTAGTTTGACAAGGATACTGGCATGCTGCCAAGAAAACTGATATTCACATTCATTGGTTAAATAGATACTAACATGATATGAAGTACTATAGGGCGTTGGTTGTACGTAAAAATTAGATGATAACCACCGTGTTTTGACTTTTGTCCAATAAGAAAAGGATAGCAGAAAAATTCTCTCTAAAGAACTGTAGAGACAGAGAACATATTCAGGGAGGAATGAGAATCTACAGTTTGGAAATAGATATTGTAGTGCGAAAGTTATGCATGCTCCAAGTAGATTTGGCTGATCGGACGCTTAGAATTATAGGAAGTACGTTTCGTATTCAAAAATTAAAAATAATGATTAAATGCATACTTGCTCCGGCAGTCTGCACATTCCCTATTTTCTGGAAGCTTGAGAAGACCTGCTAAAATCTGTATAAACAAATATTTAACACGTACAAAAATGATCTCAAGTTAAACGAGGTAATACCGTAATCATTGACCCTATTTAAGAATGACAAACGATTAAAACCAAGAACTCGAGATAAAATATTAAAAATCACATGAAATTAATATACTAGTGACTGAAAATTCATTTCAAATAACTTGAAAAGGTGAGAAGAGTTTTGCCAATACCGCGAAATTCAATCACAGTTTTTAGCTTGGTTTGATTGTGCTAGAAGTTCGAAACAGTTTTTATAAACAAAAATCCAAGAGTAATCTCAGCATTTCCAGACACTAACATTACGCTGCTACATTTGACGCATAACAGCTAATTTTTCCTTCTCGAAACAATGAAATTTCGCTAAACTTCCGATCAATTCCAAACAAAACGGAAGAGGGATAGATAGATAGATAGATAGATAAAGATTAGAAAGAAAAACCTTAGTATGTTTGGCTTCGAGCTCCTTAGAGACGGAGGCCTTCTCGTTCATGTTTGGTATCCGATTCGACGGTGTGCTACGTCGATCGATCCGGTGCGGTTTCTTAAGAAGTCGCCTTCGCCTCTGGTGGCTCCGAACAAAGATTTCTCGGGAGCGGCGATGAAGAGAGAAAGAAAGAAGGAAAGAAAGAAGGAGAGTTGGGTAATGATTGGCTCCACAGATTCTGAGGGAAACGGTTAGAAATCCTCAAAATAATGTAAAAAGGGAAATTGCAGCCTTCATATTGGACGTTTCGCCACCTGTTCTGATCTTGCTGGCGGGAACTATAAAATTTATGTTTATATTTATATTTATATGAACCGCGGCGCCAGGTAAGACCGCAACCCGCGAGCCTAAGGCTGCCACTCACCCCCGCGTGTTCTCCAACCCGATTTGCTCTGTAGGCGGGGCCATATGCAGCCGGATCCTTCCTTTTTTCTAATAAACCATTTTTAAATTTTTAGCCTCTTTTTGTATTCGTTTAATACATTTTACCTTTATTCTTCGTTTCCCTACCGAATGTTGATGTCTTTGAATAAAAAATGGGAATAATATTCAATGAGTTTGTAGGAAACTTTTTAGTTATTCAAACTCATAACATTTTAGTATAGGTGTCAATTACCACTCATTCTCAAGTTAGATATGGATCTTACCAATTTAATTTGATTAAGTTGCATAATTTAAACTCTACCCTTAATAAATTAATACCATTAGTTAGTTAAATTTATCCCTTTTGGAATATTTGTGAACTCAAATGAACGTTCTTATTGAGGTTTGGTAAAGTCGTTAATGTGAGTGTCAACACGAATATATTTAAAAAATCACAAACACAAATTTGAAAAATATTTTTAGCTCTTAAATTTTGATTGGTAATTTTAAAAAATGTTTCGGAAGTAGATTGTAGATTAAGACTGCTCATGGAGAATATATTTAAATAAATAGAAACAATAGTGCTTTATTACTTTTGAGTTTCGAACATGTCAACTGATTCGAATTTATAGTCTTAAAAAACGATAATTTACAGTATATTTTATTTTAATAATACGTTGGAAATTTATGGTCGATAAAATATGAACTCCAGCATCATTATTATTTCTGCACATGAACGTCTCCAAATATAATTAATTACTCTTTCCACTCTGTGTGCAACATTTATACAGAACATACATTGACCTAAATTTTTATTTTTTAATTAATTAATTTTTTTTTATTATTTAATTAATTTTTTTTTACAAAAGTAAATGAGGAGTGTTATAGGCAAAGGCTAAGCAAGCGTGCCCCTGCAACTGCTCTGCCTGACCGAATTTTCCCTGCAGGATGATAAGAAAATTCTACAGTTTAAGATTTCAATCTTTTAAAAGTAATTATAGAAAAAGTGTTTTTTATTTAAATAGCACTTTCTCAGGGAATGGCAAATACACAAACACATGTTGGCTTTCAAATAATATGACAGACAGGCATTACTCAAGGGTGCAACACTCCCTCCATGAGCAGCAAATCTGACGGAGATTTAGTTCATTCACTTTCAAATTGGTAATAATTTAGTTCTTAAATTTTAGTATCTAACAATTTAATCCCTATAGTTTAAAACTTATAACAATTTATCCTAACCATAAAAAATCTCATCAAAATTAAGTATTTTTATCATTACAACAGTTTAGTCGGTATCATTTATAAACACATTTGACCCCCTGTTGATTTATCGATCTACATTTACTCTTGACACTGTTGTTACTAGCCAAGCTAAAAAGAGGTAAACAAACTTTTGATAACACGAGGAAGGGGGAGAGCATGGCATAATGATCTCCCTCCCATTTTGTGTACATTGCATTTAATCAAGTAGGTTTCAGTGATGAAGCATGAAAGTATTATATTCCAGGAGTTCTGTCCATGGATTTTGCAGATTACCATTCTAACTGGGTGAATAAGTGACAATTATATGAATTGGGACGAGGGACGGAAGTTGTAGATGTATTACATGAGCCCACTGACGTTTCATTTTTCTCAATCAAAGTTCAGTTTTTTCGAATTTGAAAAAAAAAAAAAAACCCCAATAATGTGACAATTTTATTTCATTGATATGGGAGTGTGATAAGAGACCTTGGTTAGTTAAGACTTAAGAGTACAATCACAACATCTGTTCTGGGTTTTTGCGACTCTTTTCAGAGTGTTATTTACTTTGACACATTGAATTTTTGTTACTCCTTACGATTTGGGAGGCACGTCTATTACCTTTTAATCAAATAACAAGTGCAATAATGTAATTTCTTAATGCATAAAGACTAAATCCAAACCAAGGTTGAAATATAGGCACTAAAACTATAATCCAAATTCTTTCTGTTTTGGGCCAGAAACCCTCAAATCCAATACGACAACAAAATGGTGGTAGGGATTTAAGACTCAACAAAAGTAAATTCAATTCGGTTCACTTACAAATTTAGAAGGTTAAGGACAACAGTACCCAGTACTCCAATTCACAATGGTATGATATTGTCCATTTTGGACATAACTCTCACAGCTTTGCTTTTAGTTTCATCCAAAATGTTTTATACCAATGAAGATGTTGTCCCCTTACTTATACACCCAGGATGATCGTCTAGTCAATATGAAACTTTGATAGTTTTCCTAACATAAAACTAATTTAAAATTCCTAACTCTGATCTAACATGATATAAACAGCACAATTAAGACAGTCTGCATTTGTCGCAGTGGACAGGAATGGAAGGAGTGCGAGGCAACAGCTATTAAACCAAAAGAAATTCTTGTGTTTTTTTTAGTTGCATTCTCCTACACTAGTGTCTTCTGAGTCGTGATTAACAAGAGAAGACTTTCCATGGAATTTAAAAGCTTTCAACTCATCTCATGAAGTTGATAAGTAGCTTATCTTAGCTTCAACAACTAAAATCTTAGAAGTACATAAACTCAAACCAAATTAATGTGCCATTAAGAACTCCTTGCACCTTTCATTTTCATTTTCATGTCAATAAAACATCAGACAAGAACCAGCATAAATGCCTAAAATCCTTACAATTCTAAACTAAGAGTTCTTCGAAAACTCACATCGGGATGTGAATCTGAGACTCATTTTCCTCCAGTTTCTTGGGGAGTCTTTGCCACTATTGAAATTGCATGCAATCCAGACTGAAGTTCATCAGCCAACGCATCATATACCATTCTATGGCGCTTCACGAGGCTCTGCCCTTCGAACTGCGGAGACACTATCTTCACATTGAAATGAGTTTCTCCAGCACTGCCCTTCACCGCCGCGTGTCCAGCGTGCTGGTGCGAAACGTCCTCGATTTCCAAAACACTCGCTGATAGAGCTGATTCCAACTTCGTCTTCATCCTGTTCGCCCTTGAGAGCAATACGTTTGCCCCTCGTGAAGCCATGGTGTTCGATTAAATGTCCGCGATTCCCCCCTCGATTATAGCTCCTGCAATTCCCATTTTCCGTCATTTCCAAGATTTGCATACATGAGAAGGCAGAGTTTCAGATAACTGGAAATTTACACGGTAAAATTGTAGAATCTATAATATCCTTTTCTCAATTTTGATATGAATAGCAGAAAAGTTATCACCCACGACTGGTAAACCATCAAAACTTCGTAAAAAGGGATTTGGTGGTTTACATTTGATCGGAATACAAAATATCGTTGATTGATGTATAAATCTCACCGTCGTTACTCGACGCAGGCCGCCCCCGCTCGATACTCGGTTGCCGTCGACTTTGGCACTGCGCTGCGCTTCAATTCAACGCAATTCGGCACGATCCTTTTTGTCCTTAATCCCGATTCCTGTGTAAAGCAAAGCAAATGTTGTCTTTTATTTTTACCATTTAAATTTTGCAATTACATAACATTATCTATACTATATTAAAATGGGAGGATGTCGGAAAAATATTTTTGGACGCTTTTGTCCCTTTCTTAATTTATTAATTATTAATTTACAAATTATGTTATTAATAATTTATTATAAATATTAAATTAATTATTGATTATTAATTATCAATAATAATATAAYWATAAATATTCATGATCTAAACAAGGTTAGAATACAAAAGGTTTTTCACACTATTAAATTAAATTATTTTCTTTAATTACAATTTATAATAGAATTACAAGAGTTTTGTAACGTTTTATCTCCCAATACTATAAAAACATACTTTCTTTCACTATTTTTTCACAACACTTAATTCTCTCATTGCTCTCAAATATTATTCAATCTCAAAAACATCTCAAAATCATGTTGGCGACATATTCATCAAGTCATAAAGAATACATGTGTCGACACTATATCTTGAATCCAAGGCTTGCGAGATCATCGTTTCATAATTTATGAGGTAAAATAATAGTGATTGTTAAGCATGAACATATTTTAGATTAGTGTATTGATAAACTTTGATTTTTTTTTGTTACTATTGTTTTGTATTGTTTTTTTATAATTAGTGTTTTATGTATTTAGAATGTTTTTTGAGAAAATAATAATAATGTATTGATCTATTACAAGTTCATGTTGATTTTGTTGAAAAAAAATYTGTGTAAGGTCMTAAAGTTTTAATTAATTGTAAATAGTAAATTAATAAATTAATTATGTACAATAATTKGTATGAAATCTAAAAAGTTKGAATATACTAACTTGAATTTAAATTAGTATRAASTAAAATATTTAATATATAACAAAATGTTAGYTTGAAATTTTTTTAGAATTTTTAATAAACAAACAAAATATTTTTAGAAAATAATGGACCAAAATTAGATAAAATAACATTAAAATAAAAAATTAAAGTATTTATACATTTCTTAATCAAATATAAAATTCTTTAAGAGGTACGAAACAATGCAATTTAAATACATTCATAGATTAAATGATTAAATTAGTAAAGTACCTATATTTTAATGAAGTTTGTATATATACATCTTAATTTTTTTCTTTTTTTTGTTTATTATTGTTATTATTATACTAATATTGTTTTTTCTCATTTATTTATGTTATTGTAAAATTAAGTTAAATAGAAAATATTCGTCCATTTGCACGAGGTATCGAACTATAAAATGATGCTTTATATATATTTCTTTTTTCTAGGGTGCACAGTCCAACCTCCCATTCTTTTTTAATTATATGTTTTAATCTACTAAACTAGATTCGCAACTTTTTAATATTTTTTATATTTATAATTGATTTCTTATAATTATTTAGTTTGTGTACTTAAAAATTATTTGATAGTTAATTTAGACAGTGTTCAATTTAAATATAATTGTCGTTGCCAACATAAACATAATCAAGTGCTTATTTATTCTTTAGAAGTTGGAGGTTTAATTCCTCTTCTTCATATTGATTGTATTAAAAATTTTAAATATAATTGTCATTATAAGCATAATTTAATTGATAAAATGTCATTTATAATTCCATAATGGTTGGGTGAGTCATCTTGTGTCTACTAAATTCCGATCACTCGAATTCTTGGAGAGGTTGAGAGGAATGCACGTAAAAACCAGAAAAAATGAAGAAAGACGTTATGATACTCAAGTTGGTAATAATTCAAACCGTTAATCTAAAGACGAGCAACTGAAATTTAATAGAAATGACAAGACTTAATCAAAAGGTATTTCAATTCTTATAAATTTGACTGGTTAATGAATGACCATGTATCAATATCAGCATAGCTCAACTGTATCATTTGAAGTGAAAAAATATGAAATTTGGCTTTAATTTGGTATAATATAAAATAAAAAATTTCTATTTATATTTCATAAGTACATTTAGATTTGGTACATCAAACTATATAATATATAATAATAATAATCCTTCTAATTTCCTTAACATGCTCAAGTGAAGTATGTGCGGCGGCCACTTGGATTGGCTTTGAACATAGCTTCTCCTCGTCCGGCGAATAGTTTGTTATAGGATTTCAAATGGTTATGTAAATTAGATGCATCATCTCCTCGCTCGCCCAATTATTTTCACTTCAAATTCCACAAAACTACAACATTCAATTGCTCTGAGAATTTCTCACAATTCTTTTATTCCGGAACCAGAGAACTCGGGGAAACTAGAAGATTTCTATGCCAGTCTCCTGCATCGGTGCGTCCGAACCTCCGACTCCCGCCATGGATCGGCAATTCATGCGAAGTTCCTCAAAGGGGTTCTTCCATTTTCTCTTTTCTTCCACAACCATGTACTTAACGTATATGCCAAATGTGGAGGTCTCTCATATGGCCTGCAACTGTTCGACGAAATGCCTGATAGGAATGTCGTGTCTTGGTCCGCAATCATCGCTGGATTCGTCCAACACGGCCGGCCCACCGAAGCCCTGTCTCTATTTGGCCGTATGCATCGCGATGGCACGATAATGCCCAACGAGTTCACCCTTGTAAGTGCTCTCCACGCTTGCTCTTTAACTGAGAGGCTGCTTTGTGGATACCAAATTTATTCGTTAATTGTTCGCTTAGGATATGGATCGAATGTTTTCCTCATGAATGCGTTCTTAACGGCTTTAATTAGGCATGGGAAATTGCTAGAGGCTTTAGAAGTTTTTGAGAGTTCTTCATCCAAGGATATTGTGTCTTGGAATGCCATGATGGCTGGTTATTTGCAATTAGCGTATTTTGAACTGCCAGAGTTTTGGCGCCGGATGAATCTTGAGGGCGTTAAGCCTGATAATTTTACATTTGCCAGTATTTTAACTGGTTTAGCTGCTCTATCTGAATTTAGGCTGGGATTGCAAGTTCATGGACTGCTAGCGAAAAGTGGATATGGGAATGATATTTGTGTAGGGAATTCCTTGTGTGATATGTATATTAAGAATCAGAAGTTGTTAGATGGTTTTAGAGCTTTTGATGAAATGCCTTCAAGTGATGTGTGCTCTTGGACCCAGATGGCTGCAGGGTGCCTCCAGTGTGGGGAACCAATGAAAGCACTCGAGGTCATTTCCGAAATGAAAAATTTCGGTGTGAGGTTAAATAAGTTCACTCTTGCAACTGCCCTGAATGCTTGCGCCAGTTTGGCCTCCCTAGAAGAAGGGAAGAAACTCCATGGATTGAGAATTAAGCTTGGAGCAGATATCGATGTTTGCGTCGATAATGCTTTACTTGATATGTATGCAAAATGTGGATGTATGACCAGTGCAAATGTCGTCTTTCGTTTGATGGACGAACGATCCGTTGTCTCATGGACTACTATGATTATGGGATTTGCACATAATGGCCAAACAAAAGAAGCCCTTAAATTTTTTGATGAAATGAAAAAGGAGGGAGCTGAACCTAATCATATCACTTTTATCTGTGTCCTCTATGCATGTAGCCAAGGAGGTTTCATTGATGAAGCATGGAAATACTTCTCTTCCATGAGTGCTGAGCATGGAATTTGTCCTTCAGAAGATCACTATGTGTGTATGGTGAATCTTTTAGGCCGAGCCGGGTGTATAAAAGAAGCTGAGGATTTGATCCTACAAATGCCATTTGAACCTGGTTCATTGGTTTGGCAGACATTGCTTGGCGCTTGCTTAGTTCATGGCAATTTAGAGACGGGTAAACGAGCAGCCGAGCGTGCATTGAATTTGAATCACAATGATCCATCGACTTATGTTTTGTTATCGAACATGTTTGCTGGTCGTAGTAACTGGGATGGTGTGGGAAGTTTGAGAGAACTAATGGAAACTAGAGATGTAAAGAAAGTACCTGGATCCAGTTGGATGTAAACATGAGAAGAACTACTGATTAGTTCCTTCTTATTTTTTAAGATTTTGTACCAAATAAGTTGTTTAGTGCACGAGATCTAGTTCCCCCAACATGTTTATCTTTCAGGAAAGTGATGTTAGTGTGTGATTTGTTTTCCTATGGTAGCTTCTAGTTTTAGGATGAGATGAGATCTGTTAATTATATGTATCAAATGTGGTGGTCTAAATTTTTCGATTATTTAGAATTCATCTGGTAACCTTTTTATTTGTTAAAGAGTTAGTTTGATAAATAATTGTTCGTTTCTTTTATAACGTAAGTTTAAATACTCTTTTGGTCCTTGAAGTTTTTGTTCATGGTCCCTTAACTTCCAAAACGTATATTTTGGTTCTCTATACCTTTAGCTTTGGTCTATCTTAGTTATTATACTTCCTAAAGGTTCATTTTGGTCATTGGACTTTACGAAAGCAACCATTTTAGTCCTTCCATTTTCATTTCAATCTAGGGACTAAAATGAACAAAAATTGAAAGTACAGAACGTATTGATCAAAATGAACCGAAGTCGAAACTACGTAGACTAAAATAGCATTTAAACCTATAATATACTTCTCAAAAACAAAATTTGTAATATTTTAGTTAGATTCTAACACAAGTTTTCTGTGACATAGTTGATTTATAATATGATTTGATTGCTTATTTGGAAATTTTTATTATGGTACTGCAATAACAAATTTACCCTTTGATATTCAAATAATTTTTCTTTTCTTTTCTTTTTTCCTATACTGAAAAGTTCTTTATATAATTATTCATCTGCCTTTTAAGATTTTGCACCAAAAGATAAGTTGTTCGCATGAGATGACTACCCAACATGCTTCATCTTTCAGAAATGTTAGTGGGTGACTGGTTTGGTTTTCCTATGCTGGCTTTTAGGATGGGATGTTATTAGGTCTACAATCTCCATGGATATTTCTCTAAATATATTGAAATTTTGTAAACCAGATTTTAGGGGCGATATATTTTCTTTTCCTCCAAAGTTTCGTGAAATTTTTAAAAACAATTAAAATATCAACAGTATGATCTATAATCTACTTGAAATTTATGTGATTTTTGTAATTTTTCTTCAAATATCTATTGCTATTTTCACTGATATTTTTTTAGATATGAGAGTAGTTATTATCGTTGTCGTTTTTCTTTTTTTTTTTAATACAACAATGAACAATTATAGGGTATGAAAATTTGAACCTCGAACCTCGATAAAAAGAGAGAATGTTATTTACCGTTAAGCTATATATATTCGATAATTATTGTATCTTAATTGTATAGTTGCGTTTAATATTAATCTTTTATTTCAGTTTGTCACAAAAATATAAGTTTAATGATGCTTTCTATGAATTGAAGTTTTTTTTTTGTCTAAAAGGATAAATTAGATAATTGAAGTTTGCTATTTAATTTCGTTTTTCTCTATTTTATTATTATACCTAAGACATGTGTAAAGTAATTATGTCAGCTAGTTCAACGGATTAAGTCATATTTTTTACCAAAAAATCATGTGTTTAAGACTCTTTCTACTTAAACAAAATTATGTGAATTGTACGATTTATAAAGTAATTATATCAGCTAGTTCCACTAATTAAGTCATATATTTTTCTACCAAAAAATCATGTGTTTAAACTCTCACCGTACTTAAACAAAATTATGTGAATCATACGATTTATATAGTATTTTAATGTTTGAATGTAAAGCATTTCGTAACTTTTTTTAATACTACATCATAAATGAAGATTTTTTTTATATATATTCGTGGTGTCAGATGACATATAGGAATTACAAATTCTTAAAATATGTGGCTATCATGGGATTTGAACTCATTCAATGTCCCTTCCTATCTCCGTCCCCAATTCAATCATCATCTTCAGGAAATTTTACAGTATATTTTGTCATGATCAAGCTCCCCTCTTATTATTATTGTTTTTTCAAATAATTTTTAAAATAAAATTTAATTAGTTCTTGTCAATTTATCTAAAGTATTAAAATATAAATGTGTAACTTAACAGTATACCAACAACAAATTCGAAAAAAAAATATATATATATACACACATATATACAAGGATAAAAGTGATGCAAATTACAATAATCGTCGTAATTAGATATTAAAATTACAAAAACATTACAATAACTATTTTCATGCCCAATATTTCAAACCTCTTTTACTCATTTCCATGTTTAATTTCATCTTCATTCTACATAAGGGAGCCTAATTTAATGATAGTTGACGTATACTGTCAAAATTTCCATGTTTAGTGAGCATGGCTCAATCATAGTTGACGTAAATTTTCAGGTCGTGAATTCGATCCCTTACTAAAAAATCTCAATTAATATATATGTATATGTATTATATAATTTTAAACGTACAGAAATTTTATTGCTGAATTTCGTCGCCAAGAAGAAAACGATTTTTGTAAAAAGTAAAATAGAATCTGGTAATCTCTTCCTCTGGTCTTCCTCGCTTCCTTCTCCGCATCACTCGCGCTCGAATTTCATAACACCTCCCACCCTCCCTCCATCTCTATTTTTTCTTCTATCGTCAGAGCTCGAGAAATATCTTAATCTTTAATCTCCAGGTTTTTGTTTTTCTCGGAATGTCTTCTTCCGGTGGTAACTCTGGCGACGGAGCTGGTGGTGGCGCCGCCTCACATGGCCCTCAGCTCTACTTCTGCCATACCTGCAATCGTACCGTAACCATTACTCCCTCTTCCTCATCCGATCTTTTGTGCCCCAACTGCAACGATAGCTTCGTTGAAGAAATGGAACCTTCAACCCCTAACCCTAGTCATGTTCCCAATCCTTTCCTATCCTTCACATCCGACGCATTTCCGCCGTTCGGCGCCGGTGGCGGTGGAAATGGCGGTTTCCCGATCATATTCTCCACGACGTCATCCTCCGGTGGCATTGGCGGTGGTGGTTCAATGATGAATGATCTATCGGCGCTCTTGGGAGGTGGTTCATTTCGATCCTCGTCCTTGCAAGACCCAGACGGTTTCAATCCGCTGCTCTTCCTCCAGAACTATCTCCAGAGCGCTAATGTTCAATTGGTAATCCAAAACGCCTCGGGAGAGGCGTTTCATCCCCCTTCCAATTTCAATCTTGGAGACTACTTCTTTGGCCCGGGCCTCGAGCAGTTGATTCAACAACTTGCTGAAAACGATCCCAACCGTTATGGAACCCCTCCTGCTTCTAAGTCGGCGATTGAGGCACTTCCAAACATCAAAATTTCGGAGGAACTGTTGGCCTCGGATTCATCGCAGTGTGCTGTGTGTAAGGACACGTTTGAGCTCTACGAGGAGGCGAAACAGATGCCTTGCAAACACATATACCATCCGGATTGTATTATTCCTTGGTTGGAATT
Organism: Momordica charantia; assembly: GCF_001995035.1. Next base: position 1,724,458 of record NW_019104497.1, read on the forward strand.
GCATAATTCTTGTCCAGTGTGTCGATATGAACTGCCTACAGATGATCCCGATTATGAGCAAAGGACTCGTGGGACTTCAGCTCCTAATCGAAGTCAAAGCGAAAGTCAACCCTTTGGCGATTCTTCTACTGATGGGGAAAATGCTGGTGGAAGCGATCCTAATTCCAGCGAGAATTCACAGACGCAACAAATGGGTGAGCGGAGGGTTAGGAGGATATCTTTTCCTTGGCCCTTCAGAGGTTTTGGTTCGGCCGCTGAGACTAGTAATAGCGGAGGTGGCAACAATAGTGGAAACAGGGACGAACCTAGCTCGGGAAATAGGGGAAGTCACAACTCTTCGGAGCCTATGCAGGAAGATCTTGATTGAGGATTACTGGTATTACATCTCAAATTATTTCCTTCCCTTTTGTAATGTTATCATAGCTAGTTTGTACAAACGTTTGAATTTTATAAAAGTAATATTAGCAAATGAATTTCTGTTCTTTGGGTAGAAGGGGAAAATATACTAAACAATTACAGTTCATTAACATCTTTGGTGAGACAGATGGCTTGGCACTTAGAGTTCGATCAAAATCACCGGTTACTCCTTTTCATAACCTTCGTTTCGTTTTCCGTTCTGAAGTACTCCAGAAGCTAACTCTTTTCTGTATTTGATTGTCTATACATGGAAGAAAGTAGTTCTTAATTGAATTTTATCTGAAACATTATGACTTTGAAATGGGTCTTACTCCCTATTTTTAGAACTTCCATCAATTTTTCTTTGGTAAGTTGTTGCTTTATTGTGTTCATGACATGATGGAAATATTCCATTGACATAATTATTGTTGATTTTAGTTTTAATTTATTTGAACAAGTCCATGCTGTGCCAAATATTTTGAGGTCATGGATTCCATCGCCCTAGGTTTTGCTTTTAAATGCTTAAAGAAATGTCATTGATTCACTCTACTTGGCTGGGATCTTCTCCAACAAATAGAATTCAAAATAGAACCAGCCTTATAAAGGGTTCACTGGAGTTAGTTGCTTATTGATCCTTGGGTGAAACATACTTGATATACATATTACACTTATATGGTGGTATTATGACTTAAATATGACAAGAACGGATAATTAGGGAGTTCATGTAGTGTTGTTGACCTTGACCTCATGATAATGTTTCACTCTTTATGCAAAATGGGAAAATCATTGAATAGCTTACTTTTCCAAACAAATAGTTTTTTGTGATTGATGGTAATCATGAAGCAAGAATTCGCTGACTTGAGAATGTCTCATAGATGTGTATATCCTATTTTAGAGATTGGAATGAGACTTTAAACAAGTTTGTCTAAAAACTTTCTCTGTTTTTTTCCACTTTCCCATACATGGTTTATACTTTATAGTAACTCGTCAAGATCATATATGTTTCATATTCTAGATCATGGTTTCAAGCTCGGTTCGTAATTGGTTATTACCACACTTGCATTTGATTTGATGCTTATTTTGAATCCGTTTATATTGAAAAGTTTTATAGGGATAATGCAAAACCTTTAATAGATGCTCGTGGTAAAGTTTCAATCATCTTTTGGTTACTTCTTTTTGGTGTCAATTAGTACTTATCTTCTGTTTAGAATTTCTTGGCATCTCATCAGTAAAGCATTAGCACACCATCATAAATTGTTATTATCTACTTCAAAAAATCATCCTTGGATTCTTTCATAACCAAGTCTTAGTCCTAACTGCAATCCAGAATTCTCTGAGCATATACTCGGGATGGATTAATGTGATATGTGGAGTCACATTATTCCTACTTGTACTTGCTCTTACCCAATTATCTCTACTCTGGCAATCATTTGTTAGTTCTCTTTTTGCTAACTCATTGTGGTTGCCTTCTAGAAATTGAAACAATAGATACCAATTATTCTTAATGCCCTTATCCCTACTCTGGCAATCATTTGTTAGTTCTCTTTTTTCTAATTCATTGTTGTTGCCTTCTTAATGCCCTTTTCTCATCTCAATTAAAATTCATCCACCGGGTAGGAGTTTATTCTGTGTTTGACAACTTCTGTTGGGTTATAAGATAAAACATGTTTGTTAAGTATCTCAAGTATTTATCTTCACCATCATTGTCAGTTCAGTAATGACCTTTGCTCTGTCTACATATTGCTCAACGCTTATGTGGAGATTATGTGAATCAGTATTTGCTAATATAGCAGTTTCCTTTTTTACTCTAGTTCATTTGGTCATATGAGCGCACAGAATATATCAGATTTTAGAGCAGCCGCCTCTCTATTCCCTCCCCCCAAATCTTACTTTGTTCATGTAGCTTTTAAGGAGCCTTTCTTCTCCAATGACTGGCTGTGACACTTTCATTTTGTCCTTTTTCATCTGTGTAGAGCTTAAAGATCTTAACCGTTGCTTGATTTTCTGTCTTTAGGTCATTGAATGGTACTACCAATGAGAGTCATCCACAAATCATCATGTCCATGCCTTGGTATATTTATATGTGATAAGATTTGAAGAGTGAAATCAGATACAATAAGGGCAGGACCTTGAGTGAATTTGGAGTTCTATTAGATGTGGACCTCTGGGTATTTGTATCTCAATCCTTTTACAAATAATGACATTGGAAGTTATTTATTGACATTTTTTTTTTGCAATAAACTTGTTATTAATTTCTGTCATTGAGAGTTAACGTACAAATTTTTGCAACTTATCTTATGCTTTTAACAAATAATTTATGATGTTTTATAAATCTGCAACTTATTTTACTCCAGCTTGCACATTTCCCTGCCTGAACACTTTTAAGAAAATTTTGTGCTTGGGTTGCCCGTATCTGGATTAACTATGGAAAACAGCAGCCCACCCTTTTCTTTTTTGAACTCGTTTAGAATGAGGTTCAGTGCTCTATAAGTTCCCTAGGCAATCTCTCGGTCTTGCAAAGCTATTTCTTTATAAAAATATCCAGCATCCTCCTTTCTCTAGAGGAGATCTCTGAAGTCGTCTGGGTATGGACAGCAAGTCAAAGCATGGGTTCAAAAGTACCTCTTGGTGCAGCTGAACATATGTCTTTAAATTTTTTCTAAGAATTGTCAATTTTAATATGTAATCTCACAACATTCATAAGGTGAGGCTTGAGATGAACTGATACCCTGTTTAATGCCATCCTCAGACCCTTGTTATGGTCTGTAGCCTCTCTGTTGTCGGGTAGTTTTATCACTGTAGTTCTGCACTGCTGCTAATAATTGCTTCTCTTGTTCATGTGTGTAAAAAGGCACGATTCCTTCTTTTGTTTAATACTGTCCTGAAATCTGGTTGGGGGGGGGGGGTATGTACTTAAATCCTTGAACTGTGTGCCACTCAAACAACATGCTTAATTTGATTTTCTTAATCCAATGGTTCCCTCACCCCCACCCACCTTCTTTATTCCTTGGTATGATTTTGATATTGCTGGAATGAGGAACCTCAATGGTTGGTAAGCCCTTTCACCTCCCATCTGCCAAATGTTGGAAGGTTAAGTGATAGTTTTTGGTCTCGACTTTTGATTGCTTTAGATTGGAGATTCTAGGTCTCAAGGAAAATTTAATTTGTTGATCTGATGAAGTGATTTCCTAAACTTCTGTGCAACTAAATGTCTCTCTTTTATTCTTTGGCAGGTGTGCAAGTGATTTGAATCTGGAACCATTACTGAATATAAAAAACATCCTTATATGTTCATTATTAGAGTTTTTCCATTTATGAAATTTGACTATAATAATCTATAGGTAAAGGTCCTATTTCCATTTTAGAGTTGAGAATTCTTTGTAGATGAAGGAATTTATGTGCATTATTTTGTTTGAGAAGGTCTGTAAAACTTTTGCATCTCCAGGAACCATTTCATAGGTTGAAATGTTGTATGCTTCACACGACTTTTCTGCACTCCCCTTGTTGGTTTAGTCACACTTATGAGTTATTTCATGCTGTTCAGTGGTATATCAATCAACTGATCTCTCTCCTCTCCCTCCATCCCTCCTCGAGCAATATTGTGCACAAATAAATTGTTCAGGAGATCTTCGGCATCCATCGACTGAGTCGATGTGGTTTTCAGAAGAAGTGGGTTGGACGAAAAATATTGGTAAGAAAAAGTATATTAATTCAGCAAATTACTTCTACTTTATCTGTATCGAGTCGAGTACTCTCTCGTTTCGGCATTCTTTCCTGATGCATTCACATTTGATATCGGCCACACTTATTTTCTTTATTGTGCATAGATTGAGTATTGCCTCTTGTCGCCCAACAGTGACATCTCATCCAACACAATATATGGTCAATTTCCCATTTTTTTTCAACAACAAAAATGTCAATGCCACATCACATTCACTACTGAATGAATCTTCACACATCTTAAACGCCTTAAATTATCTACTGTGGATCTGAACTGTAGATATCCCATTTCCCATTCACAAAATATCCTCGTTTTGGTTAGACTTATTCACTTCTGCTAGGTTTTCTCTCAATTTCCCAAGTTGGAAGGTGAGATTAAGGTCTCAATGTGATTATGTTAATTAAGATGTTTTCCTTATATTTTTTAATTTCTATAAAATTAAATGGGTACTTTCTTTTATTTATTTCAAGAGGGCCCATATAATACCTTTTGTTTATTATTGTAATTAGGAAGAGGACCACATATTGAAAAGAAATTATAGGAAATAGACTATAATAAGCAAATGTTTGCCGATTTGTCCTGTTTTAAGAAGTAGATGCATTTTTAAAAAAGCGTTGTTAGTGCTGGAGGACTCTTATTTTCACAGAATCTAAAGGTTTTTTCGTGTATATTTGGCCTGAGTTTGTTGCTTTTGTGAGATTAGTTTCTCAATATCAATTGATTTAGACCATCTGTTTTTAGCTCAACAAAAGTGAGGGATTCCAACTCATCTTGATTGGTTTGAACTATATTTATGTCAGCTATTTGCACCTTCATTTAGATGTCTATAAATGGTATATATTTTTTTCTAAAGTTCAATAATTGTGAAATCGAGAGATTTAACCATGATAATAGGAATCTTATCTACTTAGTTGTATTTGGATGGATTATCTTATAAAGAGTTTTTTTTTTGGTCAACAAATATGTGGATGGTGGGATTTGAACTTTCAACCTTTAGTAACTTAATGAGTTGAATTATATTTGATTGGCAACTATGTTACGAAGATTTACTCCTAGATAAATTTCTTTAATTGAGTTTTTTAACTAATTTTTTTTAGATGGGTACAAAGTAAAAACATTCTTTTTCCTTTTTGACAAGATAAAGTAAAAATATTTCACTGAGATACTTTAAATAGCAAAAATAGGAACATAATCATTTTTTTATTTCCAATAAAATAGCAGAGAATTTAGCTAATCCTAGAATGTAGCATGCAACGCTGAGATTTCCCGCAAGGACCACCGTGTATCCCACCGACAGCTTTAATTTGGATATTTTGACCTAATTTCGTCTTTTATAATAATTTCATAACATATTATTTAAAGAATTCTTAACATTTCGCGTAATTTCATGAACTCGAAAATTTACTTTATATATTTTAGATCATAATTATTAATTTCATATTTTCTTTCCTTAGTATCTCTTCGCATTTTTTATAATACAAAGTATAGAAGATTGAGAAATAAAAATGGATGAAATATGAGGACGATGGTCATATTTATTAAAAAAAAAATTTCCAAGTTTAATTCAAATTAATAACGTCAAAAAGAATTAAAGTAGAGATTGCTTCATTTGATCGACGGAGAGGAGAGGGCGGCGCGTTTTGTGATATGAAGAGCAGTATATCGTACTTCAAATTACAGCTTTGAATTGAAAATCCAATCATTCTCTCCTACTTTCGTTTGCTTTTTATTGATTTTTAAAAAATTCTTCATCGGAGCAAACCGGAGATTTTGAGTGGTAGGTGTTGGTAGGTGAAGATTTTTCTTGGATCCTAGATCCCTGCTCTCCCCGTCGTCGCAATTGAACGAGGAGTTGAAGAAGTTCGAGTAGATGTCCCCGTCGAATAGTTCGGCAAGTGGAATTAGTGGGCATGGAGGACCGAATTACATAGAGCATCAAATTTCCAGAATGGATACTCTCGCCGGCATCGCCATTAAGTACGGAGTCGAGGTAAACCTTTCACTTTCTTTTCTTTTTTTTCTTTTTTTTTTTTTGTTTATTGTTCAGCCGGTGTAGTTTTTATGTTCTCTTTGATTGTGTTTTTCCGAAGTGCTGGCGATTCTTTCTATTGTGATGCCAGACCAGACCAATGGTTGGCGGCACATCTAATTTGATTTTGTGAGCTCTGGAAAATCGGTGTTTAAGTTTATTGTTATCTCTGCACGCAAATGGAATTGAAGTGCATCTCGATTTTCTGGACATTTCGAAATCTTCGAATTTAGAATCCGATGAGAAGGTGATTTCAGCACGTCTTATTGCAGAAATATTTATCAACTATCAAACGCTATTTCAATTTTCGCACATGTATATTGTGAACATAATAGTTCAATTGCAAGGATTCAATTGAATCATGTGTTTAATTTCGTTTGGAAACATAAAAAGGCTAACATTATGGCGAAATATTTGCGTGTTTTTGTGATTCCAATCCTATAAGCTGTGCTACTCTACTAGACGTAATTTAACTATGTTCTGTTGCCCCACTTCAGCTCTGAACTTCATTGGTTTGGAGGTGACTTTTGGTCGGTTGCATTTGGCTGAGTGGCAAAGATGATCAAGCGAAACAGTGGAAAGTTCGTATTAGATTTTATTTGCTCACAATCTCGTTAACTAAAATGCCAGGGTGTCCGTATGAATAAATAAATCTTTTTTTTGTAATTTTCCATTATCGTCTTGCTTGCTGAAGTTTCCCTCATATTCTTTTAAACTGTAATGTATCTTGAATATATAAAATTCTAGCGAGGTTGTTAGCAAGTTCATGCTTACTGAGAAGTTAGTTTGAATAATCATCCCCAAATGGTTGATCCTAGATTCACTTGTCAATCTATTTGTCACTGTTATGCTTTCTTCTTGTGATGTAATATTTGTTTATCCCACCCTAATGCTCTTAATTTCATTACTCGTTGACTCTCTAAAATATATAGGTGGCTGACATCAAGAGGTTGAATGGCTTGGCAGCAGATCTTCAAATGTTTGCTTTGAAGAAACTGAGAATTCCTCTACCAGGAAGACATTTACCATCACCAAGCTTGTCTGATGCTTCTGTCATTACAGGGTATTATTTGCTGGGAATTTCTACTAGAATTTATTTCTATTTGTGATTTGTGATTAAGCTTTCAGTTTGCCTATGTTTACTGCTCATATCTCATGTGCTAAAGCCTGACTTAGTCAAGTCAATTGGCGGAATCCTAAAGTAAATTTAGGATATACACATTGAAGCTTGGGTTGGGGGTGGGAAATGGGAACCTTGAGAATCTTATTGTTGCTCCACTGCATATTTTTAGGAATCAAGGAACTACTCGTGTGCTTAGTTAATTTCAAATGACAGACCTGTTGAGTAGGATTATGACACTGTCCGAGCCACCCTAACAACTTAAGGTGCAACAAATACCTTTACTAGTTTGTAAATTTAAGGCAGCGGTGATAATAACATTTGCCATCAAATACCTTTCATTCCTAGAGGATGTAATATCCGTTTGAAGTATAGTGTTTCACTACTTTCTTTTTTAATGGCCGAACTTTCCGTCATAAAGATTCAACACATCATGTTGTTTCATTTAAAGCAGATATTTGACATTTGAGAATTTTGATCATTTCCAATTTCTTGGAGATTTCAACCGACTTACCTTCCTTTATTTGAAAATTTTCTTGATAGATAAGTCCTATTTGTTCTGGAAGTAGTAATGTTAGTTGAACATAGGTTAGACTGCAGTAGTTGTTTAAGAAACTAATTATCGTTCGACTTCCTAGAGATATTGTAGTTATTGATTTGAGTCAGATTATTTTACAGGACTTGTATAAATCATTATGCATAATTTGAGCATCTACCATGTTGATATTCGTTGCACAAAGTTAGTAATTATTGGATAGCACCACGGTAACAATTTCCCTTTATAAAGAAGGGAGGCAATATTCCTTTCTTTTTTCTTGTTTTGTTATTCATATATCTGCACTTTTGGGATGGTATAATCTGTTCACCATGGACCATAGATTGAACATTTCCCAGAAAATCTATAATTCAGGTTTATCTGATCTATTTTGCCAAATGTATTGCAGAAGTGGACCTGTAAATGAAGAACCTCTACATTTAGGCCAACCTACTAGTATGCTGAACTCCTTGCAATCTCTGAGATTGAAACCACCTAACCAGAAAGCCTCCTCTGCCATGAGCACATTACAAAAATACTATGGCCTAAAATCTCAAACTCTCGAGCGTGCATCTGAAGGTATGGAGATGGCAGTATATAGAACTGAAAACTCAAATGGCAATGATGATGGGTTGTTTCTCAGAACCTCTGTGCTTTCTATGCCACCTCCGAACATTCACCCAAAGAACAGGAAATATGCTGGTAGTTTCTTTCCTGAGAATGACTCAATAACCGAACACCTACTACTTGCAGAACCTGGAGATGGAGAGAGTGAGAAATCTGATGAGAAGTTAGTTCGAAGGCGTCAAAAGACTGAAGTTGACAATGGGATTGGCACCCCAGAGAGATTGTTGAAGGGCGAAAATAGTGGTGGAGGCTATTTTTCCGCTGCTTCAAATGGAAAGGGTTTAGCCATGAGGCCAAAATCAGTTAGCAGATCCATGCTGCTACCAGATACAGATCCGGTATGGATAAATTCCATTCCAGTAGGATTAGGAGATGCTATAATTACCGATGGCATTTCAGAAGTTCATAAATCATCAAGTACATCAAACCTGAGAGACCAAGATAGCAATAATTCAGCATCCGTGTGGCCAACTACAAAGTGGAGTTTGAAGCCAGATTTGCAAGCTCTCTCAAGTGTTGCAATCTCAAAACCCCTATTTGATGGTCTGCCAAATCCAATCACAGGCCGCAGGAACAAAGCTGCTCTTGATTAACCATGTTCATAACTCTGTTCATATTCACATTCATCGAACTGCTTTGATTCTTTTCGTGTGTCCAGGAAATTCTTTTGCGTGTAATATTTACAGGAGTGTATAGGTAGCAGTGCAAAATAATAGAAGATTGATTGTCCGAGGAAGTTGACATAAGTAAATACTACACTAAGGTATTTTTTTTTTTGTCAAGATTTGAATCATCTGGGAAAAGGTACTGCCTACGAGAGCCTATTTTCAGCCTGAAGTTGCAGGCTTGCAGTTTGAAGAACTTAATTTATTTGTACTGAAAACTATACGATGTCATTAAGCTTCCATGAGAATATAGCTAAAATTTAAATTCTTGATGTCGAGAGAGATTTTAGATTCCGTAAGTAACCCAGCAAGTGTATTCTAAGAAGGGTTTGTTTATCCAATGTTGTTGTCCCACATAGATTATGATGAATTTCTTCAAATCTCTCTGCTGCTGCTCTGCTTCAACAATAAGGCATAGAGCTAAAATTCCATCAAATATCTTGTGGTCCAAATTAGATGAACGATCTCTATCTTCTTTATTTATTAAAATAAATAAATAAATAGAACTCAAAGTAAGCTTTGTTCTACTACACTGGTGACACTCACACCTTCTCAAGACATCGAGGATTTTTTTTTTAAGTTTACTCAAAAGTTCAAAGATGCAATCTGAACCTCTTGGTAAGTATTACTCATAGCTGATGCGATCTGAACCTCTTGGTAAGTATTACTCATAGCTTTACCAATGTACCATCGCTCTGCGCGATCTCACCTTATTATTAAGCCAATACGCACATTTATTTTTTAGTTACGGGGTTCACCTTTTCTGGAGTTCGCACATTTATATTTCAACTCGAGCGAGTACAAAGGGTGCTTTTTCTCAATTAAATTTATTGATTTCATACCATTATTTATCAAATAATTGAACTAAAAGGTCAAATTTACTTTGATACCGAGTCTTCATCAAGCCAAAATTCTTCACCATCATCCCCTACTCAAAACCTTAAACCTAATCTTAAAGTGTTGAAAATCTACCGATTAAACCCGTGGCGATATTAATCCGACTCGGGAACGAAGTAAAAGGAAAGATGGAGCAAAATAACCAAGCATCAAAGACTGAAGGGGCTAATGGTTCTCTTCTGAAAGAAAAATCTCCCAGCAGATCATATGCTGAGTAGCAACCAAGAATTAGGTGGATGCGTGACTTGGTTGCACCAGCATGGTTTATATGTTGTCAATCTAACTATATTTAAATCATAAGGAAAGGAAAGAATCCGTCATTCACCTCTGAAAAGAAGTCAAAATATTGACGCATTCAATACTACAGCTCAAGTTGTAAGCAAAATTCCAGTTTTACTTTCACTAGCAGAACACTATTCCAAGACTCGCTCAGAGTTCCATCTCACTTCACTTATATAGACCCGTGATCCAAAGAGATGTGTGAAGGGGAAAGAGCAATCACCACCTGTTATTGGGTGGTTTCACTCTGTAAATACGAACGATCCAGTTAGATGTAGTGAAAGCCTCTTCCAAGTGTTCGAGTTTGATATCCTTGTTGCCAATTTCTACTCCTCTGGCACGATCAAACCTGCCATCACAGAGAAGCCAAGTCGGGGAGGGGGGCTTTGCCATTAGTGAACATGTAAAGGCCATTAATGCACTGCAGAAATGCGAAGTAGACATCTCCAAATTTCTAGTAAATCAAAGATGCAACAATAGGAAAAAAAGTTAAGAAAAATCTACATTAGCGAATATGTGGAGGCCATTAACGAACCAAAATAGATGCAAAATGCAGTAGGTATTGATAATCATATATATCTGTAGACTGTAGATCAGTTCCTTTCTGCAAGAACAAGCTTGTGATATGAATGTACATAATGCACTAGCGTATATATTATTCTCCTATGTGTCCATGTCATAATAAACACATGTTGCCTTCGTCCAGAAAATTTTCTTCAGGCATAATGGGGGAGGTAGATTTTGAACTTACCCTGAAGGCTTGCCATATTCTGTTACTAGCTCTCCAAACCGATAATATGAAAGCTTGTACCTAATCACCAAAAGTGTAGCATAGAACAGTAAATCCACAATACTTCATATGAGAAGGTATAAAGGATAACAATAATACACATGCACAAGAATCATCTTCCAATGCTAAGGAACTTACATAAGACAATTCAACATCTTGGGAGTTGCCCCTTTGTCAACTCGATACTCTCCATTTGCCAGATAATCGGGCTCTTTGATTACAGGGAAAACACCACCTCCAATTCTCACCATCCACAGAAATCTAACATGATATAAAAATTTTATAATATAACACATGTTGCAATCGGAAAGTATGTATTGGGTATCTTGTTATGGGCAACGACGTAAAATCAGAGTTTGCATAGACATAGAATAGTCACTCATATGCCATGATGGTGGGAGCACATGCCAATCGTTCTGCCATAAAGAGAAACAAAACCGTTCACTAGAAAGGGAAAAAAAAAAAGGTGAAATGCCCTTACTTGTTAATATCATCTGATGAATAGCCAGTCACACCACCAAAGACAACTAGCACATAATCCACATCAAGTGATCTCATTATTTCATATGCTTCATCTTCATATGAAGACATTGCACGTCCAACAGTAGCAATATGTGTATTATTCCAGGTATTGTTGTCAACAATGACAGTTCTGTTTCCCATTGCTGTGATTTGGTACCCATAATCCCACCATGACATCACCTTAGCATCTGGAGGAGTATTCTGTCGGAGCCAAAAGTATGCCTCACGGTAGTCATCAAAGATAACCCTGTTACCATGGGCACCCCGTGCAGCCAAGACAATTGATGGAGATGAATAAGCTTCTGAGGTGACCCATGTACAGTGGGTCGCATACTTAGAAAGCAAGTAAAAAGCACCAAAGAGTAATGCAATAGCACCATTCCTTTGGAAAGGCTGGGATTGATCAAGAGATGCCTGTTGGTTGGGAGGGAATAGAAAAGTTAAATGAGATAGAGAAAAATGGAGATTCTCTCTTATGTATATACATAGAAACCAAGCTGATAATTTTTCAATGTAGTGCCCAAACATCCACAATGAGAAGAGTTTGTTAGTCATTGGCCTAGATAGATTCATGGTTTAACATCTTTCAACATATAGTTTCTGAATGTTCATGGTTTTTTAATATAGTTTCTGTTTCTTATAAAAAAAAATTGAAAGAAAAAACATCTTTCGCCATATTAGTGCAACTCAAGAAGATTTGTTAGAAGAAAAATCACCCTAACAAATAAATGCGTAAATAATTAGTTAGATAGAGTATTTGATGTGAATATGGCATTTAAACAATTCAATGCCAATCAAGACTGGATTGGACTAAAAACTGTATAAAAAATGGTATTGACCCTACATATAAGGCAGATAACCATAGCTGGACTTACTTTAGAGGAACTCTTCACATTGCTGGCTCCTTTATTAGAACTAATCTGAGAAACCTTTGGTTTCGCCCTCAGTAGCTGGGTCAAGTTCTTTATTGTAGAAGAGACAGCTATAGCACTGATAAGGCATACTGCAGGCGTAGCAACAAGAATTAACCTTACCATAACTCCAGCAAAGTACATGCTAGTGAGACCATACATGACTATGAAAATTGTTGCATCTGACAAGCGCTTGAAGCAAAAATAGAGTCCAGCTGGGAAAAGGAAAAGCAAAATATGGAAGTCAAACATGAAAGATGACCAAGCAGTAGGTTGATGCTCAGAGACAGATGCTATTATAGGTATATGATCTTTCGCATATGTTGGATCCAGAAGAGAATAGAATCGGCCAGTCCATGGGGATATATACCCCGACGCAGTGCCAACTCCCAAAGCAATAGTACCCACAACAACTGCACTAGTCACGGTGATCTTCAAAAAGGCTTGAAACAGTTTGGTGTCGTTCAGCATGTACTTCACCCAGTCCAAGAAGTAAAACACCTGTAAGACAGGTCGATTAGCTCAACAAATGAAATGACATGCATTCAACAGCCACTGAGATGCCATAAAAACACTTTTTCTCTTCACTACCCAGTTCCCACCTAGGTAGCTATGAACCATTGTTTTATATGAGCAAAAAGTGTACCCATGTACAACACAGGGACAGAGACAGAGTAAGCAAATGTCGATACTCAACATTCAAGCATTCTTCAGCTACTCTTGGAATCAATGCCATGACGGGACTAGTAAAATTTTAGTTTCTTTACCTTGTAAGATGATGCTACACTTCATTATATAATAACTCGGAGAATCCAAACTAATTTCTTCGCTAAACGCTGCTACACGATAAACAAGAACCAAATGAATAGAGAGACAATGAAGAATTATAACCTGAATCAAGAAGAAGACGCCCATCGCAGCCATGTGCTCCCCTGACTGAACATGCTGAAAACCAACAAATCGAATCTGCATGGCGAGCAACATCCCCAAGATATACATACAATTATACGCAACATACAATCGCATCGAATATCTCCCCGTTATCAGAAGAACCAGAACATAAAGTGGAATCAGGTTAATTATAAATACATAGCCACCCCAGGCCGAAACCATGTAAAAGTACCCAAAAGCCGATGCCAGGGCCCAAGCGAGAGATCCACTATTCACCGCCTTCACGAATAGATAGAAAGTCAACAACAACGCGAAAATGGCGACGCCTTCATTATCGTACGATCCCGCAACAGATCTCGAAATGTAACCTGGGCAAATTGCGATCAAAGCAGCCGCAACGAGTCCAGCACCCGAGTCCCAGATTTCTTTACCGAAAAAGTAAGCAACCAATGTGGTGTTTGAGGCGAAAAATGGAGCCGTCAATACGCAGACTTCACGGATATGCACTGCGAACTTCAGAAAACGCAGGCCCCAATAGATAATAGCCGCCGTGACCATGAGTCCAGGGTAGAGGGTGCCTCCAATGATTCGGCCAAGAGGGTACCAACTCTCGGAATCAAACCAATTCCAGAATTCGTAAAAGCCCTTCTGCGTGAGGAAGAGCGTAGTCCGGTAATTGAAGTAGGGATCAAACTCATGGATCATGGACTCATACCGCAGAACACTGAAGAGCCTAGTAATGAAGGCCAAAACATAAACGAGGCAAAGGATTGAGACCCGGATCAGCAGCTCCTGTTGCTTGGTCTTGAGCTTAAATGATTTAAAAGACAAACTGTTCAACAGATCAGATTTAACATTCGACGCCATGGTTGCAAAGTTGCTCGAATTGTTCGATCCAGATTTAACAGAACCATTGACAGGCTCGATCTTCCCAGCCATGATTGGAAAGATTAAAGAAAACGTTATAATTTAAAGTCGCAATACGAAAATTGAAATTCAGTTCACCGCTGCGGAATTCCCATGGAAGGGTTTTGCGAATGGAGAAATGGAGAAATGGAGCAAAACCCTAGAAAACTACAGATGATGGAGAAAAGGCAGAGCTGAATCTAGGAACACTGATACTAAAGCGAAGAAGAGAGCGGAAAGGGTTGCATCAAACTGAATCTCGTTTAACACGAGAGGATGACGACGAGTTGGAGTCGATACTTTTGCTGGGTTTTGAATTTTCTGTATGGGCTAGAATTGGGCCTCACAAATGATTGGACTTGGGCTTGGGCTTGGCATTTACACCAATCTATTGCAAATTTCTCGCTTCTTTATTTCTATTTTTTATTTATTTATTTATTTTTGAATAATTGTCTTTTGGCATTTGATATTGTGTACCAAATATAGCGACGATACTGAAATAAATTAATTGGAACCGTTGATATGAATTATGAACTGAAAAACACACGTGTCATAATCTATTGTATGTGCGTTTTTTTTTAAAAATAATCTGTGCGTTGAAATTTAGTTGAGATTTTTCGGGAGGATATGAAATTAATTTCCTGATAATTTTTTTAACTATATATTTTTTCTGAGCTCCCCCGGGCCCCAAAAAAGAAAAACATACAACTTCTCTTATTTCCATCATTTGCATGCATGTTATTTTATTTTATTATTTATTTATTTTTATTTAAGAAGAGAATTTCATTAATCAAGCGAATATTTGAAGGGAAATCACCCTTAACAATATTCAAAAGCTATGAAGGAAACTTTTTGAACCAACTAACAGTGGCTAAATTTTGAACTCCAAATTGTGCCAGCTCCTAAGCAGGTTTATTGACAATGATGTTGAATGATAATTTTTAGAGAATTTCATTAAAAATGATGTTGATTGATCGAAAATGGGTCATTTTGACCCTCCGGTATGACAATTTTCATAATATCTTATTCAGAAAAATATGTCTTAGTATTTATTGATGGTTAGGAGATTTTTCAATACTGGCAGCGGTTTCACAAGGGTTTGAAGAAAAAGCCTTTTGGTCTATAGGCTATTTGTGTTTGTACACGCACTCTGAAGAAGGAAGATTCATTTGATTTTCACACTACATAACAAAGATGGGAGGCAAACAATATTACCTCTCGAATTCGATCTAATTCCGATAATACAATTTGAACAATTATCTTTAAAATATCCAAAATGGAGGCATACCACATTGGCAAAATATAATAACTTGATATAATACGGAAAATTGAATCAAACATAAAGTGTCTCTACGTGAGTTTTAAAATGAATCTCAGCAGTGAGAGGCTCTGAATCTTGACAACCAAAGTTGAGTACCTTATTTGAAATTTTACACCATTTCTGGTGGAAGCAGGAACTCGAAATTTTGTGCAAAATGGAAGTATGGAACTTCGAAATCTGAGGTTCTGATTTGCAGACTAACTAACAAGGCCTCTCTGTTTGAAAACATCAAGCATTGTAACCCCAATTTTCGCAGGTGACTCCACCACTGTCACTCCAGCTTCTCGTAGTGTCTTAATTTTGTCTTGGGCTGTACCTTTTCCACCTGATACAATGGCTGCACAATCCAGAAGCAACAAATATTATAGTTCTATTACCGCTGCAAGAATTGACAGGCATATAATTACTTCTTTCTTTTCACTAATAATTAAAAGGTGTCCCCCAACATAGTACTAACTAAAAGGGGAGGTTAGGAACCATCAAACACTACACTACTGCACAAGAAGAGTTGGGCCAGCAATGAAAGGTAACGATAGAAGAAAACTGTGACTAAGAGTCCACATATTACAACAAACTAATCAATCTAAAAGTTTTGAGAACAGTTTACATACCACCAGCATGACCCATGCGACGGCCTGGAGGAGCAGTTAGCCCAGCAATGAAGGCCACAATAGGCTTCTCAGTCCCACTTTCCTGTGATATGACGATAAGTTTTATTTCATTCTTCAAATATCATATTGGTCAATTGGTCTAAACCAATATAAATTAAAATTTTAAGCTTAAACCACAATCTAGGAATGGAAATTCAGTTCATTTACTTTCACATTAGAAGTTAAAAACAGTAATGATATATATATGAGTATCTAGGGCGCAATACTATCCGACTCCAAAACCTCCTAAGTATAAAAGAAACTCTTGTAGTCAAAGCAATTAACGTGGTAATCCTAGCACACTTGTGCAACAGAAGAGGCACACAAGTTATTAAATGTAGCTCAAATAATCCATGACATTCCTGGACTGTCACGGAAAACTTAATTTTGAAATAAAACGTGAACATAATGTTTCAGAAGTTACAATAAGACCTTTAAAGGAAATTGAACAAACCTAGAGCTAATCAAGAAAAGTAGCAAAAGAATTGCTAGTTCTTGAAAACGATGAGTGGGCAAATAAAATTTGTTCAGAAAGCTTTACTGATTAAAAAATTGGACAAAACCTTTATC
Organism: Momordica charantia; assembly: GCF_001995035.1. The sequence continues at coordinate 1,741,288 of NW_019104497.1, forward strand.
AAAGCAGCGGCATCCTCTTCAGCAGTCCCACCGATTTCTCCAATTAGTACAATACCTGAAATGGATGGGGCATTGTATCAGAATACGGATATCATTAGCTTTTTCCTCTAGTTGGTAATATTTGCTATGACCAAATAAGAACAAGCAGAGGAGAGATAATATTAGCATGTCTATCATCCATCCAGAACACTTCACATCGTTGATTATCACAAGTTCCCTGCATCCACTCTCTTAACCGGTAACCCTAAATAAAAAATATCTAAGCTTAAAAACCCCGTAGCATTTTGAAGACATGTACTTTTGAAATATTATCATACAATGGGATAAAAGACACTAACAGAGACATGCAAATACTCATAATAGTTTGTGTATCAAGTTGCATCATTATTTTCCAATCAGAATCATGCAGTCAAAATCTAGAACAACAGACCAATAATTCAAAATATACCTTCTGTCTGAGGATCAGCAAGGAACTTCTCGATGCAATCAACAAAGTTTGTCCCATTAAAGGGATCCCCTCCAATACCTACACATGTGGATTGTCCGAGGCCAACAGCAGTTGTTTGGAAAACCTATAAAGACATATTACAAATAGAGAAATTAAATACAAGTACGAGAAGTATCACATATTAAAGGGCATAATGACGATGCAAAGAAATCCCTTGCTTTAGTTTTAAAATTGTAACACGGTAGACAGGCAGAGTTCCTTCACAAAAAGAGAACTGATTAATACTTCAGTTAACTTAGTGTTAAATCAATGAGAACTAACAACAGTAGACCGTTCCTCCATCGAAGGAAAAAATTGATAAGTAATCCCCATAACAGTAGGAGCAGGTATCATGTATTCCTAATACCTTTTTTTTTTTTTTGTGAGAAACTGCACTTTCATTGAGAGAAATGAAAAAAAGAAGAAACTCTGCCTGTTTTCCTAATACCCATTAGACCAGTTCACCATGCTCTTTGTATTCTATATGAAAAATTCATTAAAAAATAATAATCTGATATAATTTTGAGAATACTAAGAGCCTGATATATGATACATATGTGTTCTTTCCAATAATTTTTTTCTCCAATAAAAAACAAATAACCTGTTGATAAGAGAAAGATTACGGAAGAATCCGCCCCTTGATTGATTGTTATAACAAAAATTAGAACTCACCGCTTCATAGGTTAAGGTACCAGATCGTGACACAATGCCAATGCGCCCGGGTTTATGGATGTATCCAGGCATAATTCCAATTTTACATTCGCCGGGCTTGATAATACCAGGGCAGTTGGGGCCAATCAATCTAGTTTTAGATTGCTTGTTTAAAGCAGCCTTAACTCGCACCTGAAATTCATATATATTAGATTCGTATAGCATTTTATATAAGAGGTTGAATAAATAAAATCAGCCTCGGTTTTGATCAATATGAATAGTCAACTTACATTTAATAAAACTATCCCAATAATTTTAGGTTGGAAAACAAAATCAAAACAATTAAATACTTAAATAGAACTACTTCAATCACTGCAGCTAGTTGTGTGTAGGATAGGACATACTTTGGTTAAATCTAGCTGTCTTCTATTTCTTTTCCTTTTTTTTCCCATACAGAAAAAAGAGGGAAGGGGCAAGATAGGGGCTAGGGTTTCTACTAGCTCTAAAATATGATAGTAAATATAGATTACTGTCAGATGGTATGGCACTCTTCTTCCTCCATTCCAGCTAACAGACGTGACAGTAGTTCTTTTTGGCTTATAGTCCAAGTACACACTAGCCTTATAGATTATTGTCGTAGGATTATTTTTGTAAAACTTACAAACTTAAAATATTAAAGAAAATATAGATTATTATCATATGGTATACAAGCTATACTGACTCTTCTTCTACCATTCCAATTAACCAGCCTGACAGAAGCTTTTTCTTTGGCTTATACTCCAAGTACGAACTAGTTTTGTAGATTGTTATTGTATGCTAAAAAATATCGACAGAATTTACTCTTTGTTCCTGGGTCTCTTCTCCAGCATCGTTTTCCAAATGAAATATTAGTTGCTGTCCTACATGTTTATGCATCACGAGTTACCTAAAACCTCCCTTTGGTGTGTTCATACTTTAAGACTTCTTTACAATCACTCTTTCCTTTTTATTATCAACGATCAGCATGTTTCTTTTGTTTGCAAACAATATTTAATTTTACACATCAAATGAGCATACGCTGCCATAACAAAATGTTCCAAATAAATTTGCTATTCTTCAGTATCATAAACCATGAAAAAGCATTCAGGCCAACATATATCATAGTGTTCAGGAATCAGGTAATAATAGTCAACTGTCCAGTATGGAGGCAAATACTGATCATTAGAAACTTCAATTCTCGCTTACCATATCATGCTGTGGGATCCCTTCCGTTATACAAACAACAAGGTCTAACTCAGCTTCCATCGCCTCCAAGATAGCTGCTGCAGCAAATGGTGGGGGAACGTAAATAACTGATGCATTGGCCTTTGTTTCAGCCTTGGCGTCGGCAACTGAGTTAAATACAGGAAGTCCCAAGTGTTCCGTTCCACCCTTCTTTGGCGTTACACCACCTACCTACATCAACAAATAGCATAACGTAAGAACTAATGATTTCCACTTTTATAAATATACAGTTGAGAAACAAGAAATAACATAAAATCGGGGACCTATAAAGAGAATTGTGGGAATGCCTCCTTTAAAAGTCAGACTATAATTCATAAATGGGCAGTTAAAACTCGGAAAAAATTGCAACCAGATTTACATTTAATTGAGACACTGTTTAGTCCAGATCCCATGAGCTAAGTACGCGAAACAAACTTCACATATAGGTCATGAGAACGGAGAACCAAAACAATCCTTGCAGTTGAGAAACAACAAGCTACGTACGAAAGCATTTTTAATGAATCGTCGTTCCCTCCACTCTGGCGTTTTGGGTCCCAGTTCATTTCTAACCTGTATAACAAGTAAAATCACTGTCCGGCACAAAGCCAGATCCGCCACGCCCTGTGGTTTTCTACAGACAATTTGAATTTCAGATCAAATCTATATTAGCAACACACTGTTCTGTTCTATCAGATAATTAAGGATCGTAAGCCAAACATTTCAGAACATCTTCCCGTTTCTGAGGACGGAAAGCGGAAATTTCGCAGTGTGGTAAAAAACATTCAAGAGAGTCTATACAAATATAGCAGAAATCTCTCGAAAACTCGAATAATCAAAACCTTAACTTTAAAAGACATCACGCAGCGCCATGGAACGATAGATATACCATTTTGGTGCCATACTCGATGGCCTGCTCTGTGTGGAAGGTACCGTTTTTACCAGTGATCCCTTGACATAGGACGCGAGTGTTCTTGTCTACGAACACCGCCGGCGGAGGTGGCGGGGCCGCCGCGTAATGCCGAATCTGCGACGCCGCCCGCGAAAACGCAGACGGTGATGAAGATGAAGAAGTTTTGCGATTAATGGCCGATCCTATGAGCTTAGCAACGGCTTGGCGACCCATCCTCTGGCTCCGATTCGCTCCTCTCTTCGGCGCAGCGCAGCCGCCTTCTTCAGACTATCAAGAACTTGAAATTATTTTTCCACCTTCTCACTCTCTCTCCCTTTTCTCCTTCCCACTTTCCTTTTTCCTTCTCTATTTCCCTCTTCTCTACCTCGCCTTCCGTTGCGTCCTTTAATTTTTCCTTTTCTGGTTTTTCTACGCAAGTTGGGTTGTTGAAATGGCCGTTTCTAAATTACGTTTTGGGCTTCGTGTTGTCTGGGCTTGTATTGTTTTGTATAGTTGGGCCTTTGATTTCTGAGCCCATTGGGCTTCTTTTATGTCTTCTTATTTTTGTCAATATGTTTTTTTTAAGTCGTTAATTATTTCTTTTTGTTTTTTTTTCTCCTAGTTCCTAATATTTCTTTTTGTTATATCAAGTAATTGGAAAACTCGTTGTACTCACAAAAAAGAGAAAAAAAAAACTTGGAAAACTCGCATGCAATTAGTGCTTCAAACAATATGTTCAACAGTTGTTAGTAAAATATATATATATAGATACATATATATATATACATAGATTTAAAATATACAATTTTATAGTGATAATGGATGGTTATTTAATATAAATATTTATATTGCTTATTAAATGATAATATTTTAATAAATATAGTAACTAACTAATGCATTTTTTCATAGAATTTAAGGTTTAGTGTTTATATTTTATGGTTTTGATTTTTTATTAAAAAGATAGATTGCTAAGGGTGTGTCTATGGTCAAATCATAGATTCTTACCGAGGTTCAAGAAGACATGTCATGAGTATCGTCGCACTGCAAAATGATGATCTAATTTTTTTTAAGCTAACTTCTAACACTCCAATCTCATATAGCTCTCCTATTCCATTAACTCCAGTTCGAATACTGACTTAAATGAGCACATCATCGATATTAATTTGATTAGTGGTAGGTGATCAATTCAACATCAACGATCGTGACTTTTTTATCAACTTAAGTAGCTATTAAGATAGGTACGAATAATTAAAAAAAAATCCATAGTTTTGCTATCTTAAATTATTATTATTAGTTACAGAGAAAACTAAACCGAAGTAGTAGTCCGTAGCAGACTTTCAGCATCAGAAATGGCGCGAGGGTCATCGTCTTCGAAGAGGGAAGCAACAAACGGAGAGCTCGACCCGGAGGCTGCAACTCGTAAGCGGCTCAAGAAGCTCGCCTTCTCCAACAACGTACTCTCCCAAACCCAGGCAAAGCCTCAGGCGTATCTGAGCCCTTCGGCGACGGTTCTCAAACACCATGGCAAAGATATTGTTAAGAAATCTCAGCGAAAGAACAGGTTCCTTTTCTCGTTTTCCGGCTTGCTCACTCCCGTCAGTGGAGGCAAGATTGGCGAGCTCAAGGATTTGGGAACCAAGAATCCTATTCTCTATCTCGATTTTCCTCAGGTTTATACTGCCTTATTCACTTATGTCTTCCGATTGGGTGTGGTTTTTACTATGAATGGAGGTGCTTGTTCAGTGTAATGATGGTTTAGATAGTGCATTACTAACTTGATTGTCATTTTCATTAATTCCTTATGAATTTGGTAGAAAGACCCGATCTAACGTCTCCAGGTTTCTCCCATGTTACTTCTATACCTACTTTCGCCTTCTGGATTCTGCAAAACGGTCTGAGAAGAGAAGTTGTATTTTCGTGGGAAATAGATTTGGTAAACTTGGAAGGATAGGCGTCGTGAACTAGAAAAGATTAGTCTAATAAGTTTACGTTACTTGCGGTTCCAGTGATTTTTTTTTCCTGATTGTATCCTGGTTTTAGTCTAATAAGAGAAAATTAGGTGCTCAGTTAGTATTTTAGTCCATCATTAAGCTCATTTGACTATGGTAGCTTTAAAGCGAACTACATATGTGATGATTGTTGTTGTTATTGGCTTATTAGTTACGTTTATTTGGAAAATGGATGCACAAGGATATGGTACCGTTATTTTGAGGTGTACATTGCCTTCCTTATGTTTCCAAAAATATCCATTGTTTTATTTCGTAAATGCTGATGTAGATTTTATGTGGTCATCATGCATCTAGTGGTGGAGTCATTCTTACTTATATTTCTTTTACTTTTCAGGGGCGTATGAAGTTGTTTGGAACTATCATGTATCCGAAGAACAGATATTTGACTTTGCAGTTTTCTAGAGGTGGAAAGAATGTGACATGTGAAGATTATTTTGATAGTATGGTTAGTCTTTTTGCTTTTCATTCTTTTCCTTCCTTTTCCAGGAACTTTTTTTCAATTCATTTTCATTTAGTATTTCAATGAAATAAGCTTTCTATGCATGTACGTTGTGAATCAACCAGAATTTTCTCTTACTGCAGGTTGTCTTTTCTGATGCATGGTGGATTGGAACAAAAGATGAAAATCCAGAGGAAGCTCGTCTTGATATTCCTAAAGAATTGACTACAGTATGTTTCTTGATAACTTTTAGGCTCTTAAAATGCATACTAATTTCGTTTCTTGAGTACCCCTACATTTTCCATGTATGATTCTGTGAGGATCTCAGTTTTCAGATCATTTATGTAGCAAAATATTAATAATAATAATTATTATTTTTTAATGGAGTAGATCGGGAGTATTAGTGATGGCAGTAAACATGCTGTAACAGATAAACATTTCATCAAAGAAATATAGACTATAAAATCATCTCCCTCATCTATAGTTTTCACTCCTTTAGGTTACAAAGTACAGAAATTGTTACAACAGCTCAATCCAAAATCAATTTTGAAGAATTAAAACCCAAGCTTGGGTCAATCTACATATATAACCTAGTTTGAAGGGGAGCGGTGAAATTATCCATTGGGCCTTACTTTGGCCAAATATCCTTGCCCTACGTTATCGTTGGATTCATATTTGTATACTTATTCTTTTATTTTGTAGAGCTGATTTTTCCTTTTTTATTTTATTCTTTTCCTCTCAGACACTCTTTACCATTCGTAATTAGCTAGTACAAATTCCAAAGCTGTACCTCCGGATTGATGAGATACAGAAATACACATTCTCCTTTTAATGCTTCAATTTGTGTTTCAATTACTTACAACTGGGGGCTTATATATAAAGCTTCTTGTATGGTTCTTTTGGTGGGTACACTCTTATTTTATTTGGTTTCTTTTCTTTCGAGCTGGTGCTGTTTTGCCAGCTTTACTATTGTACTTCCATTTTTTAAACTGAAGTTGAACTTGAGAGAGAGAGAGAGAGAGAGAGAGAGAGAGAGAGAGAGAGAGAGAGAGAGAGAGAGAGAGAGAGAGAGAGAGATAGAGAGGATATTTGCTAACTCCTAGCTGTTATATGTTAGGGAAAATGTGGAGAATACGACTTCAACGGTGGTGCTGGCGTTACAAGTACGAGTAAGCATAGTGTTCAAAAGAAGGGAATCAATCATGCCGAAGAACATTCTCATAAAGGAGAACGTGGAGATGGCTTAGCGGACCTTGAAGACAACATGATAAATTCAATAAACACTACACCAGTTAGACATTCTGAAAGATCTGCTGGAAAAGTGTTCAAGTATTACCCTTTGCACATGGTTTTACTACATAAATATTATCTCACTATCAATAAGTTAGGAAGAAACAGCGTTTCTTGTCAAATAATATTATGCTGCATGACTTGACCATAATTATAGATATATGTCTGGCACTTCTTAAGATTTGCGACTTTAAAAGTTTAGACTTCAAAATCTGTATCTAAAATGTTCCACATGTATTTAGCTTGTCTTGGGTTTTCTTAGGTGGTCTCTATTTCAAAGAGAGAACATTCTATGGGTTTGTTGTGTATGCTGTTTTTTTGAGAGGTGTGGTTGCAAAGAAATTGAAGAGTCTTCCAATAAATGAGAGATCTTGAAAGGGAGTGAGGGATCTTATTAGTCTATTGCCCACTATTAGGCTTCTGATACGTCCTGAACTTGAGATTGAGACTGGAAACTAAGAAACTCGCGGTTGAAATGTATCATCTTATGGAAGGAAAATACAAAGGCTTACTAGGCATTTGACAGGCTTACTTCTCTCCCTATACTATTTGCAAAATATGTCTATACCCCACCTCTCTGAACCATTATTTATAACCACTGTTCCTTTATGTATGTATGTATGTACAAACATGTGTGTGTATATATATACCGTGAATGTCTAGCTTAGCTTGCATGCATCACTACTAGTATTCCTAACAGCTTCTCTGGCTAAATATTTTTTAATTAACTTATTTTTATGGTCTTAGCTAAATGGGGAACCTTTTTAATTCTGGCTTTTGGGAGGGTTTTATCTTAGGTTATTTATTTTGTTTATGAATGAGATTAATTTCCTTTAAAATTTTTCACGTTAAAATTCTTCACACTCTTGGAGAATGTGCCACAAGTTTGCACTATTGTGTTATCATTGGTCCAATCTACAGCCTTCATCTTATCCAGAAAAAAAAGATCTACAGCCTTCTATTTTTCCTAAATCCTAACATAGTAGGATCAATTTCCCAAGATCAGTTTCCTGTATGGGAAATTTACAGAAACAAACTAGAAATTGGGAAGGCTATCAGTACAAATACCCTCAGATTGATGGCATTTCCCATGTCAAGTAACAACGATACACACATACTGTAAGTTGTAAAATTTGAATGAATGAAACCAGCACTGTGTTGATCCTAGATGTTTTTCAAGTTCAACTACCTTGAGGCCATTCAAGATTCTTTCACTTCATCAACCAGGCCATGCTAGTTGCTGGGCAGTACATTTTTTTTTTTCTGATGAGAAACAATTTCATTGGTATCATGAATAAGAGGGGAAACTCCAGTCCAAGGAGTTACAAGTTGTTGGACAGTACGTTGATTTGTATTTAGAAGTCTTATAAGGCTAAACAACCAACGGAATTAGTGAATCCATCTTTACTCACGTTGGTAAAGATAACTAAAGAAATGACATGACATTTCCATGGATTCGCTTTGGTAGACAAATATTGTTTCAACAAGTTCAGATCAAATGTGAGTTAACTGCAACTTCTTGATTCTCATATAGGTCCTATTTGTGTTGAAGTGTATTCCAGTTAATTCACATTACCATTTTTTTGTGTTCTGTCCAGCCGAAGGATTTAATTGTTTAACTTATTTCCTACTCTCATTAAGGTTTGCAGAGGCTTCTTCTGAGGATGAGTCGACTGGAAGTTATGATGATTTGTCTGAAGGAGAAGAAAAGAATATTGTCATACATGAACCTTCTATCGGAGATCATGCCAGTGAAAATATCCTGTTTATGATTCTTGAGTAGCTTGTTTTAATTCATTCTCTTATCTCTACAGCTTTCTATATTCAATCTTAAAATCCGAGCTTGCTACTGTTTGTTCGCTCCCTTATTTGATTAATACAGACAGAAGATCTCTCTGTCGATGCTAAAGATGAAGATACAATGGGAAGACCTCCATTTCTTGAAGGAAATCAAGTATTGATCTCTAAGCCTAAAAAAGTTTCTCGGGCTAAGGGAAATGTTGAGAGTAATAATCGTGGTTTATTCGTCCAGTCTACTCTACCTAGTTTGTTCAAGAAAGTGGAGGAGAAGGTAATATATGAAGACCTTTACTTAATGTGTGGAAATAGGTTGCTGGCCATGTACCCCTACATTTAAGGCTTTATTACTACTACTACTACTACTTATTTTATTTTTTATGCAAAAGAAAAAGTTAATTAGAGAGATGAAAATACAAGCAAAAGCTGTTATAACCTAGCTGTTGAGGAACAACCAAAATAAAAATACTCCCCCTCAAACTGTAAACACTTGTAAGGCCTTTACCTGCACCTTAACTGTTAAGAACTTTTTTTTTTCCACAAAAGTCAACACCAAAGTGATGACAATCTTAAAGCGAAGTATTAAATGTGTTAATTTATTTGCCTCTAAACTCTCTGTAGTCTTATCCTCAAAATCCTCCTATTACACTCTAACCATATACCAAAAAATTTTAAGACTCCTGCAGGCCAAAGAATCCTCCCTCTCCCCATGTCTGGCAGATTACTAAGAATTTCCTCCATACTGCTTCATTTAACAAACAATCGTCTATCTTATTCATAATTAAAGATGGAAGCAGAAGAAGTAGAAGAAGGCCTCCTCCATAGAGAGCAGAGCTAAGATATCAGCCGGAGGAGCTTCCCCACCCCCCTCCCACGGGAGTTATAACATAGTGAAGCTTTGTGCATTGCAGCTTTGCCTTTAAAATTTTGAAAATCCAATAATAAATAATCAACTTTAGATCTTTAAGGCTCATATTTATTTGAAATTAATGCCTGCTATTTTCAGAGGACACCAAGAAGTTCAAAGAGGTCTTCAGCACCCAAAGGTTCTAATTTTCTTCATTGATTTTATTACATGACTATGAGAATACTGCAATTACATCAAATCCAAAAATTTGGTATTCTACAGTTTCTGCCGAAAAGATGCAGCTTTCTGGTTCAAAGCGAAAGATTGAACAGGCAAGTCTTCACTTTTAAGGAACATTTTTTCTCCCAGAAATGACTCTGATTTGGATTGTCATGTATTATATTATTCAGGATGAAGGATCAAAGAAAAGGAGAGCAGTCCGGGGACAAGATGACGGTCAATCTTTCATGCTCTATCCATTTACTTTTAGTTATTTCTCAAACAGGCTTTGATATTATCATAATTGGCTGGCTAGTAATTTGTCACCTCTTCTGTATATTGGATTCTCATGGAAATTCTGAATTAGGATTTCCATTATACAACTCTTGTAGATCTAGTAGAATAGTGATTTTCATTTTCGCAGTTCCTCTTTTCTGAAAATTAACTTGTTACTTATTTACAATGTGAAACAAATTAGTGTAAAATATGTCCTTAAGTAAGATAGGCGTGCATTTGTTTTGGACTAATGTTCCTTTGCCGTCTACATTTGAAGTCGGTGCGTGAAAATTTGGGTACTGAAATTACCTCGTGAAACATTATAATCACCTTAAGCTGATTATGATTTTATGGTATTTTTTACCCGGTCAGTTGATGTACTTTAGCTCTTTGAATTTGCAGGAGGAAAAGTCCCGAGGAAAGATGCAGAATATGAGGTATCAGTGCCATTTTTTACAAATTTTCCTTTTAAAAGAGTTGCTGCTTTATTAGCTTCAGAATTTCTTAGTGCAGTAATCCAGCTTGAAGTGGATACGCTTTTCTCTTAGTTATTTAATGGTTGAATTATCTTACTGGACAAGAGGCCATTACCATATAGCTGCAACAGCTAGAAGCATCATAATAGTAATCAACTTAGCTGCCGGCGGAAAGTTTCAATAGTTCTTTTCGGTTCCTAAGTTTCAAAAATTTATTATTTAACCCTTGAGGTTTCTAAAATGTTTGAAAATGGAATTGCCGTTAGCTTTTGCTCAGTGACACAAACAAAAAGCCATAATTAATTTTGCCCCCAAGGGGCAGCCCGGTTGGCAAGGGCTTGAGGTCTCAAGTTCGAACTTTCCGGTGAGCTTAATACCAAAAATCCTTGATGTATTCCAGGTCCTGGCCTTGGGGCGAGTACGGATGTCCTTTGGTGTAGGGGAGTAAAACTCCGACTTCCAATTATTAAAAAAAAAAACCATAGTTAATTTTATGATGTTAATTATAGAAAGGCACTGGGCATACTTCATACAAATTCAATCAGCCACTCCTTCTCGTGTCTAAGGTTCTAGAAACCTAGCCACATCATCTTACAAGTCAGGTTTATTAAATTTTAATGCTCCGAGGTTGCAACACCATGTAGTCGGTTTCCATTTGCTATTCATGATTGAATGGGAGATGAAATGGTTGATGGATTGGATGTCATTGTATACTAAGTACAGTCTGTCCATATCTTGTAGGTCGAAGATGACATTGAAGAGTTGTCGAGCTCTCAAGAGGTGAGTGTTCACTACCTGTTATATAACCTATATCCTTCTCCCATGGTTTTTTAAATTATTGGATTAGAAGTTAGAAATTCGTCCCTTGATTATTGTGAGTTTTCTTTTGGTAATTATTATTCTTCAGCAATTTTTCCAGCAACCTTTTATCCAGTTCTTTCGCTTCCCTTCTACTAGGAGTTTTTGTTTTTGTTAGCATTTTGAAGTCTCATGAAAATATTTGGCCGAGGCACCTCTTTTGCTAGCAAGTATAGCCGATTTCTCACCTTCATTCTTTGAAAATTGGTTGAATAGGATCTGCTTCATAGGTTGTACCACTGTTTCCTTGAGTTCTAAAGAAAATTGGTTCTTTGGTTTAGTCGCTACCCTATATGAACTTCTCAATGTCGTCCTTGATAGTTTACACCACGTTTGTTGGAAAGTTGTCATATTTCTATACTGAATAATATTTCATGTAAAAATAAGAACAAAACAAGTTCTCCAACTGCCTCAATGTAGTTCTAGCGTTCTAGGTCCTGTTCACTAAAAAGTGTCGGACATTCTCATGACACTTTTCATATACATGTGATGAAATTAAAATTTTTAGTTAGTTTAGCAATTAAGATTCAAATGTTCGTTAAAAGATGAAATCAAAATGATACATCATTTATTGATTTCAATGAATGTTGTAACTTAAATATACTTATTTTTATCTGTCGTTTAGGAGGACACTGATGAAGATTGGACAAGTTGAGATTGTTACATTTTCTAACAATGGTGAGCCACAGCAGCAGATGGGATATGCATTGCAGGAGTTTTCTTTGAAAAGCTGCTGGCGAACTGAAATTAAAGAAATTTAACCATAAAATTACATTGAAGTAAAGTTCTTATACCTTAATGTTAGACATTGTAAAATCACGTTTTTGATATACCAGAGAGATGAACCGTTACACTTTTTATGGAGCGTCTGTGCCTTTGTGGAATGCGATCCAATTATTTAGTACTGTTTCAAGGCAATCTAGTCTGCATCTGCTCTGAAAAATTCCTGAACTGCTCCTTACAATTCGTTCTTTGTACTGTATTTAAGAGCAATTTAAGGTTTATAATATATCAAGTAATAACGTGATTAAGTATAAGTTGCTGCATAATTTGAGCTTTTAACTGATTAATATATATATTTTTCATTTAGCCTCTATTAAAGTTGGAGGTTCAAATCTCCATCTCCACATTTGTTATACTAGAAAAAATATATGTAATTAAGTTGGAGTAGTTTAAAAAAAAATTGCAGTATAATATTAGATGTAAAGATTTTATATTAAAAAAAGATCGAGTCACCAAAACGAGGGAGAAAATTGAGTTATTTGGACCCATGAGGATTGACAGGGTGAACTGCCTAGATCATCACCCTAATATGTGGTACATTTATAACGGTACAAATTTACTTGGAATTCTTCTATTCTCTTGCCCATGATTTTTATCATAATTCATTTCGGAATTCTCGACGGTGTCATTTTCTTCTCCTTCTCTTTCTACTTTATTATTCTACTCTATTCCATTCAAGCCTTTTTACAAACATTATTTTGGTTCAAGTACTATTTTGATTTTTATACTTTCTATTTTAGTTCATCCTGACCATAATCCTTGTATTTTTTAAATGTTAATTTTAATTTATCTACTTTCAACTTTTATTCATTTTAGTCGTATAATTTTAAGATATTTATTCTGATCCACATAGTTTTAAAAATTGAATGTAAAAATTGAATGTTGTTCATTTTTACAAAATTTTAGCACAAATTTTAGACACAAAATGAAAAAAAATCTTTAATACAAATTTATGGCTACATTTCCAAAAATTTTAGCAAAATTTTAGTGAGTGAAGTGTCAAGGTAACATTTTGATCGAAATAAATGAGATAAAATAAAAAAAAAAGTGATCAAAGTGATCCCTTGTTTAAAAGTACATGGATCAAAAAAAATGTTTTGAAAGTAAAAAATTGAAATAAACGAAAGTTGACAATTTATGGACTAAAATGGATGTTTTGAAGGTAAATGAACCAAAGTCGAGGTACATTGACCAAAAGAGTATTTAAACCCCACATTTTATTTTCGGAGAACTTTAAATTATGCTTCTATCATACTCCTGTTGTAAACATCTCTTAATTAAATGCTTACGTGGTGAGTTCATGGAACTCAACCATATTAATTTAATGAGCATATTATATTAACATTATGTTAAATGTAATTATCTTAGTGGTGTTATTTTGAGTTATAATATAAATACCATTATGCAAAATATTTGAAGGTTGCTCTAAAGCTGGATATTATCAATGGGAACAATTGCATTGGCGAAGAGCTTCAATAAAAGTAGATTAGAGGATCAGAGAACGTGACCTCCTTTGAGGTCAAATTCGATGTAAAATGTTGCGAGGCAATTAAACGATCTTCTATGTGTTAACACACTAAATAAGTACAAGATTGGTTTGGACATCTTTATTGGACGAGCCGAAGTATCTAGGTTATAAAGTTYGACCTTCGAAAAAACTGAACCACTACAGTATATAGGCTCTAACTTTTCTAAAAGTCAAACCGAAATACATGAAGTCATGTTCAACAACTCATTAATCGTCATTCCAATAGTTATATCATGAATCATACAAAGAATACGATCGATTGGTCTTCACCTATAAATAAAGATATTCTACAGGTATGTCATTTTGATTTTTCGTGAGATAGATTGAAACTAGCTCGACATCAAAATTTCTTTTTTTTTCTCTATGCAAGTGTCGTACTCTAGTCGGCCACCCCATCATTGTCCAATTGGAAGTGATCATAATCATGAAGAAAAAACAAAGAAGATCCGCACCCAGTTGACAAGATTGAGGGAAGTAGGGAAAATTATTATTTTTTTATTTTATTAAAATTTTTTTAATGAATGGTACGACAAATCAATATAACTGTTCAAGAGTTTTGGGATGTAAATATTTTCTTTAATTTCAAATTAAATACAAAGTGGAAAAAGGATAATCTTTTCTTTTCTCCCATCACAATCTTAAATAATCATATAATAAAATGTAAATATTTTAATAATAATATGTGATTTTAAAAGAGATGAAAATAGATAAACATAAAAGTTCAGATTTGTTTAAATCAGAGATTTGTCTTACTTAATTCTTCAATACAAAGTGTGTATTTTAGAAAAATCTATTGCTTCATTTTGATCTAAATTAATTGCTTTCTCTGGAAAATAATATGAGATGGAGACATGCTTCTCACCCTATCCTAATAAGTTAGTTTTGTCATTTACTAAACTTACAACATTTCATTAAATATGATATCAGAGGGGATAATTAATCACGTCAATTTAGAAATTCAAATTAATTAATAAAAAAGTATAAATCTAAAATAAGAAATCTAAAATAGTTAAAGATCACGAAAAAAACAATCGTGATAATTATTTTTTATTTTTACCTCTTCATCGTCTAAAATTAATATCTGCATTCGCAAATTTTCATTTTGACTGGTTCAATGTTTCCCTACAAAGAAAACAAAGGGGATAATTAATAGAAACATTAAATATATTTTTTCTTTACCCCTTCATCGTCTAAAATTAATTTTTACATTCGCAAATCTTCATTTTGACTGGTTTAATTTTCCCTACAAAGAAAGAAAACTTTAATCTTCATTATTTTTGGGAATGTTTAAAAGAAAAACCTTTAGATATTTTGGGAGAAAGAAAAGAATACAGATTTTGATGTATCCAAACTTAGTTTTCTTTTCTTTTATAAATAGTTTGTAAGGGCAAAATGGATGCTTTTATAATAATTTACAATCATACCTATACATAAATGGATGCATTGTTTGTCAAACAATCACAATTTATTTAGATTAATTTCTCTCAATAAACACCTTGTTTGAAGTTTGAAGAATAAATTGGGTATATGACATGAGTTTTGAACAAAAGAAAAAAATACATGATTTTAAAAATGGTTTGCAATCACACCTATACGGGTTTGCAAATCACACCTATACGCGGATAGATGTATCACTTTGTCAAACAATCACAACATTTTAGATTAATTTATCTCAACAGATACCTTCGAATAGTCGTATCTCGTAGGAGTTTGAAGAGTAAAATGAGTATATATTAAAAAATTGAGGGCATTTTATAAATGGTTTGCATGCAGATGCAGTCATACATTGAGACTTCGAGATATAGAGAAGGAAATTATATTTTGGAACAAGATATAGAGAAGGAAATTATATTTTGGAACATTTCAGAGAGTATGATGAGTATGTTGAAAAAGATGCAACCTATATTTCACAATATTTCAAGGAACCTATATTTTTGCACATTTCAAGGGAATTAATTTTTAAAGATATTTCGTAAGAGGCAACTAATATTCCAAGACATTGGCATTTTAACAACCTATATTTAGAGACATTTCAAGACAATCTACATTTGAAAAAACATATATCTAAGGGCATTTTAAGACAACCTATATTCCACGACATTTCATGGTAATCTAAATTTGAGACACCTATATTTCGAAGACATTTTGAGATAATCTATATTTCAAACTAATATTTCATGACATGTCAAGACAACAAATATTTTGGGACATATCTATACAACCCATATTTCAACCAATTTCGAGGCATTCAATCTAAAATTTTCAAGCATATCAAGGCCACCATCTTTCGAAACATATCGAGGCATCCAATATTTTAGGACATTTCAAGTCAACCAATATTTTGGGGCATTGAACCAATCTATATTTCATTACATTTAAAAGAAACCCATATTACAGGACATTTAAGGCAACCACTTCTTCGAGACATTCAAAACAACAAAATTTTCGAGACATTCAAGGCAACAAATTTTCAAAGACATTTAGAGGCAAATAATATTTTGAGACATTTAAGGCAACCAATTTTCTGGGACATTTATAGGTAATTCTAAGGCAGCCTATAAGTAACCAATATTTTATGATAGCACATAATTGAAGCGACCAATATCTCGAGCAAATCCATAAATAGAAAGAAGTATTTCAAGACAAATCGAGAAAATCACTACATTGAAGCACCAAAATTTAGAGATAATTGAGATATCAATGTACTAAATATTTTGCTACTAGATATATCAGTACAACATAACATATAAAGAACGATCAAATTAGAACAAAAATGCGTGAATGAACAAAAGTTATTTTAGGAAACATATACAACCTCACAACCTAAACAAATTAACGTGTTGAAAATACCATAATGCACAGTGAAATAAATAAAGTCAAGTATTTAAAGAAAACATTACCAAATGATTCCTCAATTTAGATGATAGCGCATATAAGCAAAAGCTAATTTGAGTGTCGATGGCTAGAGACAACACCTTTATTGGAAAAGAGAAAATTGTAAACAATCAAACTTGAAGTAAACAAAATCAAACAAATTACTCGATAATCATCTAAACACATGAGCATGGTGAAAAACAAGAAGTCAATTATATCAAGAAAAATTACCAAATAATCTACGAGTTCAGATGATGAGACAGATGATGAGATGATGAGACGTACGTATACAAGTAAGTTATTTTGTTCATATCAAACCATTCAATCATGCTATACAAAACGAGAAATTGACAAACGAATGGACATAATTTAAAAATGATCCCTAAGCAAGGTTGGAACCCATGATAGAGCTATTAATAGGTATTAGACAAGTAGGAAAACTATTAATGCACCTCTCATCCATAACTAAAGAAACAAGCTTTGTATCAATAAACAAACAGTAAATAATAATCCAAACAGGCTACACAATAATCCAAAACAAAACAAATATATGTAATTTCAATAAACAGAATTAAAATAACATTGAAACACTACTAAAATAATAGGGAGGAGAGAGAGAGAGGAAAGGGAAAGCGAAAGGGAAAGTGAAACAGACATGGAGGAGGGAGAGATAAATATGGGAGGGATCCTCATTTAACAAAATAACAACATATTTTACTAGTCAATACAAAGCACCAAAGGTAAAAAGCAACAACAATGACCAATACAATAAACAAAATCACCACCACAAAAACAATCAATGATAATGTATTGAGATAGAGAATGCATAAGCAAATCCAATGCTCCCGTTTCAGATGGACTATGAGAATGACCATCTTGAACAAAAGAGGATTCAATAGTTTGGTTGGAAGAGCCTTGGGACAAGACACATTGACATAGAAACTAGCTATAGTAGTCAAAACAAACCAGCCACATAGAGAGAAAGAGATTTAGTAGGGAAAAATCATGTACTTCTCCAGAGCCATTGTGTTTCAAGGGAAAGGGAAAAGCGACAGAGGAAACGGAG
>NW_019104497.1:1767611-1789706 GCF_001995035.1 Momordica charantia
AAAACCCTTAAAGATTAGGCAATAAACCATAAATCAATGGCAAAACCGTGTCCAACACATAACACGAACTTCATAAGGGGTTGAAGACTATAACCCACAAATCTTTAAACCATACAAAAGATCCTCTCCCTAGAAAATTCTTACTGTTCGGTTAAAGATAAATTCTCCATGGGTTAAAGATTCCTAATGTTTACTATAGGTGGATCTCAAATTGGGCGGATTTTTCTATGAATTGAAGATCATCTCCCGCTAATCTTCATACTCTACAAAAAGTCCATTCAATAAGAGATCAACCTCAGGGTTACGTTAAAAATCTTTAAGACAAGGAAATTTTGAATCTCTCCAAAACGTATGGATTATGTAAAAAGAATTGAAGCAAAAACTCTAGAAAAATCACTCAATTAGATAAAAAAAACCCTTAAAGATTAGGCAATAAACCATAAATCAATGGCAAAACCGTGTCCAACACAATAACACAAACTTCATAAGAGGTTGAAGACTATAACCCACAAATCTTTAAACCCTATAAAAGATCCACTTCCTAGGAAATTCATACTATTCGGTTAAAGACAAATTTTCCATGGGTTAAATAATCCTAATGTAACCTGTAGGTGGATCTCAAATTGGGTAGATTTTTTCTATGAATAGAAGATCATCTTCCGCTAATCTCCATACACTACAAAAAACTCATTCAATATGAGATCAACCAAGGGGTTACATTAGAAATCTTTAAGACATGAAAAATTTGACTCTCTCCAAAAAGTATGGATTCCATAAAGAGAATTGAAGATTATCTCCAACCAAGCTTCCAACTCTAGAAAGTTCACTCATTTAGATGACAAACCCCTGAAGATTAGGCAATAAACCATAAATCGATGGCAAAACTGTGTCCAACCCAATGACACGAACTTCATAAGAGATTGAAGACTATAACCCACAAATCTTTAAATCCTAAAAAAGATCCGCTCTAGGAAATTCATACTCTTTGGTAAAAGACAAATTTTCTATGGGTAACCTATAGGTGGATCTCAAATTGGCTGGATTTTTTCTATGAATTGAAGATCATCTTCCGCTAATCTTCATACTCTACAAAAAATACATTCAATATGAGATCAACCAAAAGGTTCAATAGAAATCCTTAAGACATGGAAATTCTAGCAAGCTCCAAGAAGTATGGATTCAATAAACAGAGTTCTTGCACTAACCTTAAAACTCTAGAAAGTTCACTCAATTAGGTAACAAATTCATGAAGATTAGCCAATAAATCATAAATCGTAAAACAAAAAAAAGGGATGAATATGGCAATACAAAAACATAAGCCAAAGAAACCAAGAGAGCCACAAAAAGAATCACAATAAATGGTACTAATTATTACAAACCTACAAATTTGCACTTAGCTGCAAGTATCTCAAGTGAGTGAATAACATGATGATATGTATACTAAAAAAATGATGATATGTGGGTTCAATCAACAACAAGTTAAAATATAAAATCAGCAAATAGAAATGGAAAGTGAAAACACAAAGTGCGAGTTTGCAAGCAAGAAAAGAACTGAAGAGTTCAAATAACACAAATTCAAATGTTAAGGACCTTTAGCCAATCATTAATGAATACTTGAAAAAGAAAAAAAAAACAGAGAAGATGCAGAAAAAATGTTGCACAATGTTTGTCAGCTGTAAAGGAACAAAGCATGAGTTCTTATGTGCCCACGCAGAGATCTTATACTTCATTGATCAAACCAGTTATGTTACTGTTAGTAAAAAGCACAAAAAATTTAGACACAATCTAAATTATCGTTGTTTTCCAATTGATGCCACAAACAACTAAACTCGAACCACTTGACTAGAACATAACCTACGACATGAAACAACAAACTCCAAGACAATAAGCCCTAACTTCCTTCAAAACAGTATCCTATCTGGTACAGCCAAAGAAGCCACAACAATTAAATAAAATTGAATAAATTTACTACCAATAGAATAAATTGAACTTACTCAAATACTGGACCATTACAGCTCGATGGAACCATGAGGATTCGGCTTTTGATCTCATGGAGATGGAATGAATACCTAACGATAATGCTGTGATAGAAAATATCTGCACAAGAGAAGTTAATTCCTAGACATGCACAAGAGAAGTTAATTCCTAATTAGCCTCATCCATGGCTATTCTCCTAGATCGCCTCGCCACCAACAATAATGCTCTGATAGAAAATATCTTTTCCTCGAAAATATGTTCATCCATATGCTTTTGAACACCTACAAGTTTTGGGAAAAAAATAGAAGAGTGCAAAAAATTAGAGGGAAAAAGAGGTAAAAATGTTAATAGATAGAAGAAATGTTGAGACAAAAAAAAAGATAAAAAGAAGAGAGGATTAAAAAACAAAACTTTTGTAGAAAAATCATAGAAGTTCTTAAAATATTTTTTAAAATGCAAGTATATTCATAAAAAAGTGGAAAGGAATTGGAAAAAAGTTCGAGGAGACAAATTCAAAAGGAAAAGATGTTAGGAGATTGACAAATAAAGAAAAATTTTCAACTCTTAAAAAAGTTAGTGCAGGCAATAAGGTGAAATAGGAAAATTTCCGGTCAATTAATTTTCCTAAACTCACCTCACATCTACAACTCAGAAAATCATTTTGAAAATAGTGTTCAAATGTTAGGGAGAAAAATACTTGAAAGTACAATAAATTTAGAAAACAAGTTTTATATTCGAAAATTACTTTTCAAAATCATACAAAAATATTTTGAATAAGACAAAAAAAATTTCAAGAGAAGAATTAAGAAATGGACAAAATTTTGAAGGAAGAAAAGAGGCTGGATGGTAAATTGAAGAGAGTGAAATAAATATTWTAGAGAAAAAATRTTTTGAGGGATGTTTTGAGGCTGGAATGTTTTGGGCACCRTCRACATCCCAACAAACTGCAAAAGAGTAAGATCATAACATTATCTTTTTATCTCAAGACGAAAAGATTTAACCGAAATGAATAACATGCTACCTTGACTGACTCAGTAGCTTCGAAGCAGAAAATAAATATATAAATATCCCTTGTATTTATCYAATACAAATAAGACTGTAACCAAACTTCAATTGGTAAAAAAATTTGGAACGAAGAAAAAWAGTGCATCTGGTCATATTAATATTGAGACATTGAAGAATATTGAAATGGAAACATAACTAATTGAAGAATATTGAAATGGACAATTTGAAAGTTGAAACATAAGAGAGAACAGAATTTTAGGATAAGAAAAAAGTGCATTTGCTCATACGAATRTAAGGGAGATGACGAACATGGAAACTAAAACCCCTTGATGATTAGGCAATAAATTTTAAACATATGGCCAAACAGGGTCCAACCCAATGACATGGACTTCATTAGGAATTGAAAACTATACCAGCGGATCTTTAAACCCTATAAAGGATCCACTCTCCAGGAAATTCATACTATTCGATTAAAGATAAATTTTCAATGGGTTAAAGATTCAACTATAGTTGGATCTCAAATTGGATGGATTTTTTCTATGAATTGAAGATCATCTTCCGCTAATCTTCATACCCTACAAAAAATCCATTCAATATGAGATCAACCTAGCGGTTACGTTAAAAATCTTGAACATATGAAAATTTGACTCTATCCAAAAATGATGGATTGCATAAAGAGAATGGAAGATTATATCCCACTAACCTTCAAACTCTAAAAAGTTGACTCAATTAGATGACAGACCTCTGAAGAATAGGCAATGAATCTTAAACCGATGGCAAAACCCTGTCCAACCAGAATTTATTAGGAATTGAAAACTATAACCCACAAATCTTTAAACCCTATAAAAGATCCGCTCTCTAGGAAATTCATACTATTTGGTTAAAGACTAATTTTCTATGGGTTAAAGATTCCTAATGTAACCTATAGGTGGATCTCAAATTAGGTGGATTTTTTCTATGAATTGAAGATCATCTTCCGCTAATCTTCACACCCTACAAAAAATACATTCAATATCATATCAACCTAAAGGTTACGCTAGAAATCTTTAAGACACGGAAATTTTGGATCGCTCCAAGAACTATGGATTCGATAAAGAGAATTGAAGATTATCCCGCACTAACCTTAAAACTCTAGAAAGTTCACACAATTAGATAACAAACTCATGAAGATTAGCCAATAAATCATAAATCGATGGCAAAATCGGGTCGAACCCAATGACATGAACTTCATAAGTGATTGAAGACTATAACCCACAAATTTTTAAACCCTATAAAAGATCCGTTCTCTAGGAAATTCATACTATTTGGTTAAAGACTAATTTTTCATGGGTTGAAGATTCCTAATATAATCTATAGTTGGATCTCAAATTGGGAGAGAATTAAAAAACAAAACTTTTGTAAAAAAAATCATAGAAGTTCTTAAAATATTTTTTAAACTGTAAATATATTCATAAAAAAAGTGGAAAGGAATTGGAAAAAAGTTTGAGGAAGCAAATTCAAAAGAAAAGATGTTAGGAGATTGACAAATAAAGAAAAAATTTAAACTTTCAAAATATTTAGGCAATAAGGTGAAATAGGAAAATTTCCGGTTAATTAATTTTCCTAAACTCACCTCACATCTACTGTTCCAAAATTCATTTTGAAAATCGCTTTCAAATCTTAGAAAGAAAAATACTTGAAAGTACAATAAATTTAGAAAACAAGTTTTATTTTCGAAAATTACTTTTCAAAATCATAAAAAAAAAAATTTAAAAAGTTGAGTAAAAGGAAAAATTCTTCAAGACAACAATCCAAGAAATGGACAAAATTTCGAAGGTAGAAAAAGAGGATGGAATGGTAAATTTAAGAGAGTGAAATAAAAATTTTGGAGAAAAAATGTTTTTAAGGATAGATAAAAATTCTTCAAGAGAAGAGTTAAAAGAAATGGACAAAATTTCAAAGGGAAAAAAGAGGCTGGAATGGTAAATTTAAGAGAGTGAAATATATATTTTGGAGAAAAAATGTTTTGAGGGATGGACAAAAATTCCAACAGCCACCATCAATATCCCAACAACTTGCAAAAGAGACAGCTCATAACATTATCTTTTTACCTCAAACGAAAAGATTTAACCGAAATGAAGTTCATGTCATGGGATAAAGATTCCTAATGTAACCTATAGGTGGATCTCAAATTGGGTGGATTTTTTCTATGAATTGAAGAACAGCTTCCGCTAATCCTCATACCCTACAAAAAATACATTCAATATGAGATCAACCAAAAGGTTCAATAGAAATCCTTATGACATGAAAATTTTGGCTAGCTCCAAGAARTATGGATTCAATAAAACTCTAGAATTGAAGATTATCCTGTACTAACCTTAAAACTCTAGAAAGTTCACTCAATTAGATAACAAACTCATGAAGATTAGCCAATAAATCATAAATTGATGGCAAAATCGGATCCAACCCAATGACACGAACTTCATTAGTGATTGAAGACTATAACCCACAAATCTTTAAACCCTATAAAAGATCAGCTCTCTAGGAAATTCATACTATCTCGTTAAAGACAAATTTTTCATGGGTTAAAGATTCCTAATGTAACCTATAGGTGGATCTCAAATTGGGTGGATTTTTTCTATGAATTGAAGATCATCTTCCGCTAATCTTCATACCCTACAAAAAATCCATTCAATATGAGATCAACCTAGGGGTTACGTTAGAAATCTTCAAGACATGGAAAATTTGACTCTCTCTAAGAAAAGCATGGATTCCATAAAGAGAATTGAAGATTATCTCCCACTTATCTTCGAACTCTAGAAAGTTCACTCATTTAGATGACAAACCCCTCAAGATTAGGAAATAAATCATAAACCGATGGCAAAACCGTGTCCAACCCAATGACACGAACTTCATAAGGAATTGAAGACTATAACGGAATTCATGGAAGAGTTGCATACTGATACATATTCGCCTAATTGGCTACTAGATATTTGCAATTTTAATAGAGCCACAAAAAATGTAAAACAATCACTAATAATAAGATAGCTAAAGATGGAAGTTTTCTGCCAAGTTTATCAACAGAATATAGATGAAATCAGAACAAGAAAAATTAAGGTAGCTCCATAAGAAAGTTATACTACAAAGCAATATCAATGTCAATGAAGATATTTGGATCACCATTCAATTCTAAAAATTGGACAACGATCATTCTGATTGGTGCCCAAAGAAATATTAAAACTATATTAAGTATCACCGTAGAGCAAGCATATTTTCCAAGTGAGTTTGTATGATGCAGTCTCAATTTTAATATTTAAAGTGTAATTTGTTCATAAAATACAAATAGCTAAGAGCTCTTTCTAAAAAAAATAATTACATAAGGAATATTTTCTAAACCAGCTCTAAGATAATCTCATGATTAATGTATGAATAAATAAGAAAGCATGGATGACAGTAATGAGCATGAAAATTAAAAAATGTCTACCACCTCCTCACAAGCAAACTAGAGAGAAGTAAACATGGAAAAAGTCTATGAAATTAGCGACAAAATTATCCTAAGTGAGCTTGTAGTTGTTGATCTGTGTAGCGGTTATATTTGAAATTTCTAAAAATAACCCTTATATTATAAGCACTAAAAAGGCAACAAACAATGTCTCGTCGAAAGCAAATTCCCATGTCTAAAAGATCAAAGGTTTCAATATAGAAATTATTAGATAAATAAACATTTATATACTTTAAAAACAATACACACAATCAAATTTATATGAAGAACAGAACTTACTTGCTGCAACGTGCCTCATTAAATGTTCACCGTTATTCTGAATCTTTTTTACCCGCGGGCCCGGTAGAAGAATCCCTTCTTGCTCCTCTAAGTTCCTCACTCAAATTCTGTTTCAAATAGAATCTCAAATTCATTTCTCGACAAACTTGTTGAAGAAAAATCAACTTTAACTACAGGTTAGAAAAATCTTACTTTTCATCTCAAGGATTATTTTATAGAACTTCTGAGACCTTCCACACTGCCTAAAGGATAGACATACAGAAGAAAATTATTTAAAAAAAAAACATACAGAAGCAAAAAATATCTCACTACCATCAACAAATATTAAAATTAAAATCCATATTTTTCCTTTCTGAAAAATACAAATCTTGGATACGCTTCTACAAATTAGTACTTCAAATAATAGTTAATCTTATGTACATGTGTTCAATCGGTTTTCTTCTTTCTGCTTTTTTGTTTTTAGTTGTGCTCAACCGGTTACTCGTTCATGCTATTGTGTGTTTTTCTAATTCAAGCAAAGTTGAAAACTGACCTTTAGCGACACTTCCAAATAATGATAATGTCAGCAACAAAAAGACCCATATTGTGCCGAAACATACGCCAACTCTGTTCCCAATTTCTTTGGTAAGAAACTTCAATGAGTATATGGAAGGAAAATAAACTTGCACCTTGTTGGAGGAAAACCAATCATCCTACACAACAAACAATGAAGTTAAAAGAAGAAACAATCTTCCCAATGGAAGTAAATAACAAAAACAGTGTACAATAAAGCAAGCCGTAAAAGAATCAAACTATAATTTTTTTCAAAGAAACAAAAAAGGAAAAAGAAACTAGGAGACGGAGTTGAAGAAGGAGTCGGGGAAACACAACAGAGAAGTATACAAACTCTAGAGGGTTAGGGTTTCTCTCAAATGTGAGTTTAAAAAAAAAAGTTCATCTACAATTATGGTCTGGATTCACGACCGAATCAATTAAAATTCAAGGAATATGCAAAACCACTATCGAGTATATTCAGTACCAGTTTGTGCAAACAGAACAAAAAAAATACGGAAAACCTTGGGGAAGATGCAACATTCGAAAGCCCAGATAATACAAGAAGGGAAGGAGATTGGCATAGAACCCCATGAAGTAGAAGGTTCGTGCAGTGGGTTAAGATTAGCACTACTGCACATGATTTCAATTACTAAAAAATTGAACATACCTGCACTGCAAACTTGAGAATCTAGGGATTGAGAAACCTCCAAATCAGAAGCCAAGAGATTACAAACCCTCCAAATCTAGGCTCATGCAATTAGAACCTAAGAAACCAAGAACAAAGTTGCAGTACGATTTTCTGTACTTTCAAACCGGTAATAGATTGATAATGAGAGAGATCAGAAAAAAATAACAAACAAACCCTAACACATTGTTGAGAAGTATATGGATGAGAGTGGAAATGTTTTGTCAAATACGGGGGACATGTGTATGATAGACAAAATACCAACGGAAAATTTTAGATCGAGCAAATAGACTTTAACATTCAGGAATAACAAGAAGACAATTCCAACACCGGTCATGAAAATTTTCATGGAATTTGATATGATCTTAACCTGAAAAAGAACATTCAAGAATATGGGCGCGAAGATTTGCATATGAATTGGAAAGAAAATGACGGTTAGTGAGTAGATAGATAATTACCAGTACAATACACTGCAGCATGAGAAACTAAAACTCTCTCGAATGAGATCTTTCAGTGCGCGTAAATTCACATCACGGATCGGACATGTGTAAGATGGACAAAACCAACGGAATCGAAAACCTAGGCATGGGAACTTTTGTGGCGCCTTTCCCTCGGTTGTCGAACCCTAAAATCCCTCCCACCACCACAATTTGAATCGGAAGCCATAGACAAAGGACGGAGAAACAACGGCTGCCGTCGAGGGGATGAAGAAGAAGGAAGAGATGATCGAAGCGGTGGAACTGGATTTGGTTGAGGAGAAGAAGAATAAGAAGGCGGGAAATGTTTGAGGAGTCGTTTCTTAATCCAACCAGAAGCGACTCCGTACTTATAGCCGTTGGAGCATGCGTGCAGAAGAAGCTAACTCAAAATAAACTTATACATATAAATTGCTTTAATTGATCTTAATTTTAATTACTTTTTTTTATCAACCTTAATTTAAATTACTTAAAAATTCAAAAAAATAACCATTAAATAACTTGCGGAACTTCTTTATTAATAAAATTATCAAATCTCTTGAATTATAAAATAATACAAAGTAGAAAAATATTGTTTACTTTATATTTTAAATTTGTTTAGTAAAAACTGTTTTTGTTTAACTCCATTTCTCCTCTAATTGATATTCTCTGCAATTTTTCTACCACTTTTTTATTATAATATTTTTTTCACCAATCTTTCCATAATAGTTAATAAATAAAATATGAATAATTTATAGAAACAAAATTTTGATTTTTTTATTCAAAAACTAAAATTTGATGACTAAGATCTCTAATAAAAATACTACCACTTCTATTTTAAATGTACTAAACAATTTACAATTAATTTTTTTAACCAAAAAATCCGGGCATCTTTACATCGTATTATCTTTATATAATATAAATTATACATAAAATATTTTAGACGTGATATTACTGTTTAAGTTGAAATTGTAACATAAATTACATTACATAACAATTTTTTGAATTGAAAAAAAAAATCTTATATTTATATACAGTAATAAAATTTTAACTTGAAACTAATTTAAATTTTAAATTATAATAAATTTATATTAGAAATTGTGATATATACAAGAATATATTTAAATCAAATAATTCAAAAAATTAATATAATTTAATTTAAAAAAAAACTTTTAGTCCATGTACCTTCACTAAAGTAACAATTTAATCTCTTAACTTTAGTTTGTAACCATTTAGTCGTTGTACTGTTAAATTGGTAATAATTTAGTCATTGAACTTTAATATGTAACAATTTAATCATTGTAATTTAAAGTGGGTAACGATTTAGTCCTTATTGTGAAATTTTTTTGTTAAGTTTCTTATATGTATGGATTGATAAAACTAAAGAGTAACCAAATATGTTTATGAATTATAAATATTAAATTGTTATATGATAAAATTTGACATTTAATTTTAATAAAAATTTATTAACGATAGGGACTAAATTGTTACAAATTTTAAACTACAAGGACTAAATCGTTACAAGTTAAAATTCATGGACTACATCGTTACTTTAGGAAAAATACAAGGACTAAATCGTTACAAACTATTAACGAACTAAATTGTTATTTTAGTGAAGTTAAAATTCAAGGATTACACATCGTTATTTTAGGGAAAATACATGGACTAAATCGTTACAAACTGAAGTTTATGGTCCAAATTGTTACTTTGGGGAAAATACAATGACAATTTATTAAAAACTATATCTCTCACTCTTCTGTCCTACCTATAATATTTTATTTCAAACTAACTTTTTCTAATCATAGTTAACAATACTTATGTTATTTAAAATCTAATTATTAATTTCTTTAAATACTATGTTTCATACTCTAGATATTAATTATGAAAAGATTACAAAAGGTGCGTACCTGCCAAAGAATATAGAGATTAGAACCCGCCAATTCAAGAGCTAAGAGATTGCCAACCCTCCAAACCGAGACCGAGGCAACGATTAGAACCTGCGAAATGAAACCAAGAAGAAAATTAGTTTATTAAAACAAAAAGAGAGAGAAAACGAACTGGTAAGTCTAAAAAATTCAGGGCAATTCGACCGATAAACCTATAAAAGTCTTATCATTAGTATCTTCTATGGGATGGTGGGGTCCGTTGCCTTCTAAAATCAACAAGCTCAGAACTTCAAAGCCTCAAGAGCCTTGTTTTCGACAAGAGTTTTCTCCTCTGGTGAAACTCTTGTGCTCATCATACTGAGAAAAAACTTCTTCAGATCTAAAATTCCTTCAAGAATCATGGAACTCTAAGAAGCTTCAGCTACTAGTTATTTCATGTGCCAATCCATTATTCTCTTTTCTCCCTACCTGCGATCCAGTACCTCAACCTATGTAATAACCAATTAAGTGGGATACTCTTGTTCACAACACAACTTGCAACAAAAACCTCAAATGAAGAGAAGAAGAATACTTGAAGATAACAAATATGAGAAATCTGCAATGTATAAACTCGACTCTCCATTGCCAACAGTAGAAACCAACACCGTTCTCTTTTTAGTTTTCTTACACCTGATCAAATTATAATTTTCTTCTTGCTAATTCGATTCTGCACAAGAAGAAAATTATTTCCATTTAGGAACTGGTTCAAGCAGAGGTGACGAACTGGTTCAAGCATTTGACGCTGCAAAGATCTCAAGGACAAGTTATTTCGATTAAAGGTTTTCTGTTAAATTCCTAAAGATATATAAAGGGTAGTTGACTGATGGTTCAGTGGTCCCCGATCAAATGCTTCAAACTAAAGTTTTTGTCTTTGGTTTGGATTCAAACAAAAGAAAYTAAAAATCGAGGATTCTACAATACCCAAGAAGAAATAGCAATCTAAAATAGACTGAGAAGAGACCAAATTCATTCCACAAGAAACCGAGATTAGGCGGCAAACACGAAGATGAAGTAGAAGGTTCGGAAAGCGGGTTAATCGAGTGAGAGAAGGTGAGATTGAGGGAAGAAGAGTGAGAGAATGGAGAAACCGATAGCCTTCATTACTGTAAAACAAATTAAATTGAGAAGGTGCAAACCTGGATGGTTGACTCTGCAAAACAAAGAAAATTATTCATCCTACACAAAAATCATCTTAGGGTTAGGGTTCCTCAATTGTGAATTTTGAAAGAAAAAAAAATTATGGGCAATTTCCTGTTATATCTTATTACTGTTTGGAAAATTTGATACAGAGGAACTAGAGCGTCATTCAAGCTTTCAATCTGAATATATCTCATTTTACACATGAGTCTTAGCTTGCTTATCATCCTAGAATAAGGATTATTTTCTCAAGTGATGAAGTTAAGTAAGGAAATTCATGCTTTATAGGCAACAATATCATTAAAAGGCCGGTGGCGGCATCATTATATTATATCAAGATCAGTGAAGACATACAAAAGAAGCATGAATAGATTACCCATTCGGCAAGTGAGGAAATTCATGCTTTATATGAATTATGATAATTGTGGTTTTCCTAGTCCACTACAAAAGCAGCAGCTGCAATAAAAGTTTTTAACATTGAAATCAGGCAACAATATCAAAAGGCTGGTGGTAGCATCAAATTATATCCATATCAGAGAAAACATACAAAAGAAGCACGAATAGATTACCCATTCGGCAAGGCTCTCTTCTCCCATTGGTTGGGATGCATCCACAGTCATGCGACCAGTAATACCTCAATATATTTCAGAAACAAAAAGACAAAAGACTGTAAAGTAATTAAAATACCAAATAAAAAGTATCATTCCCATCAAATCTATCATTATAAGCTGTGAAATTAAAAGGTTTGAGATTTAATACCTCAAGATTTGTTCCTTTCTCAATCAAAAGTATCATTCCCATCAAATCTATCATGGCCTGAAAATCAACCAGTCGATTAACTCTTTCAAATCAAATGTGACCATGGAATCCATTATGAGCTGTGAAATTGATTTACTAAAAAAACCGCCTGACAAATCAAATGTAAACCAAAACAACAGAAAGAGTTCTTTAGTGGAAGTGATCAAAATCCAAACCAATAAAAAACATTTAGAAACTGAAATTTATAGGTCAACCTAATCAAACAACTTGCACCTGTCTAAGTAAATGTGTAATCTAGAGTCTTGAAAGTATAAAGCAGAGGGAGAGAGTTGTGAGGTTTATTAATCAAAGACTATATAGAGAAAATGAAATTCCTATTTTTGCTCCACAAACTGCCATGCAGTTAGAACATATAAAGAATAAAGTTCCTTTCACTAAAGATCCAACCCAGTTACTTGACTTCCCATTCTTCTATAACTAAACTAACAAGTGACCACTTCCTCCAAGTTCTAAAATAAAGGTTACCCCATTTCAAAAGAAAAAAAAGTTTGATGTTCTTATCTCCAGCAATATTTAACTACCATCATATCTAATTGAAATAATCTTTGCATCGGGATAGAGCCGCAAAAAATGTTAAACTACCATAAACAGTAGACATTAATATAATCACTAATAATAAGAGATAGCTAAAGATGGAAGCTTTCTACCAAGTTTATCAATAGAATAGAGATGAAATTAATGTAGCTTCTGAAGAAAATTATACTACAAAACAATATCAATATCAATGATGTCTTATAAACAGTATTTCAATCACCATTCAATTTAAAAAATTCGACATGGATCATTCTGATTGGTGCCCAAAAGATATTCAAACTATATTATGTATTACCATAGAGCAAGCATATTTTTTAAGAGCAAGCATATTTCTATAACTGATATAGAGTTGTTAAAAAATACAAATGGATGTATTCACGAAAAAAATTCATTTAAAGCATACAAAATATAGTGAAAAGCAATTTCTCAAAAAAAAAAAAAAATCTATATATATATAGTGAAAAGCACAACAACGAAACATCCCACGTCCTTATCAGTTCTCCAGATTTTGTGCAAAAACCTAAGGGGAGTGTGTACTTTACATCAAGGGACAAATTCGTACCCAAAAATCTTAGACAAAGAAGAGACATGTTTCGAACATAGGAGGAAACAGTACAAAAAGATAAACCTCTGTCGTAGACACTTTCTTGACAACTTTTCACAATCTTTGTGCTACAGATTGAAAAAGCACACATTCTATAAAATTTTCAGAAACCTGTAGTGAGAGTTTTTTGATTTATGGAGCAAAAGAGCATACTCCTAAAATGGTGTAAACAATCAACAAAAAGAAAAAAGCTACAAAAACAATCTAAAATTAAATGTTTAAAAACACCATAAAGATGCTCCTTTCCAACCAACCACATATGTATTCTGCGAATCCCCTGCACTTTAAATACTGTAGAGTACAAAGTCACGAAATTTCAGCTTAAGTTACACATTCATTTCAATATTAAAACAGCAAAAACAAACTTCTACAAATAATTTCATAAACATATTTCAATTGGTTGCAAACTTTTATGAGGAGGACCTGATGAATAATATAGAACATGAATTAAAAATGCCATGCTACCTTATCCCAAGAAAACAGAAAAAAAGAAATAAAACATCAAACGAGTTAAATATCTATTGTACGATATTGACTTGTAGTCTACCTCTACCCACATGATAAGATTAAGGGAATGACTCTGAAACCATTAGTTAGGATCAAGGAACCACCCTCCACATCTCCATTGTACGATATTGTTCACTTTGGACATAAGCCCTCATGGTTCAACTTCTGGTATCACCCAAAAGACCTAATTCATATAGAGATGTTGTCACTAACTTATATATCAAAGATCATCCCTTTATCTAGCCAATGTTGAACTTTGGTCGCTTCCCAACACGAGAAAGTAAGGTTATGTTCTCTGACATCCATTTTGAAAATGACACTTTGACTTTTGGAAAAAATGACAAAAAGATCCTAAAGAATTGCTTTCCAGTGTAAAAATTCTTTTAGGAGCATCCCTCTAAGTCTTCAAAAAATTCGAAAGGTGGTGCATTGATGCAAAACCTATTGGGTGGTTAGGCAACTCTGTCACGATCCACGTGACAAGATTAAGGAAATGACTCTGATACTACTTGTTAGGGACAAGGAACCACCCTCCACATCTCCGATACGATATTGTCCACTTCGGGCATAAGCCCTCATGGTTTAGCTTTTGGTATCACCCAAAAAACCTCATTCATATAGAGATGTTGTCCCTAACTTATATATCAAAGATCTTTCCTTTACCTAGCCAATGTTGGACTTCAGTCGCATTCCCAACAGGGGAAAATAAGGTTATATCTCCTATATCCAATTTGAAGATGACATTATGATACTTGGAAAAAAAATGACAAAAAGAACCAAAAGAATTGCTTTCCAGTGTAAAAATTCATTTGGGAGCGGATCATTCCTCTAAGTCTTCAAAAAATTCGAAAGGTGGTGCACTGATGCAAAACCTATTGGGTGGTTAGGCAACTCTATCCACGTGACAAGATTAAGGAAATGACTCTGATACTATTGGTTAGGGACAAGGAACCACCCTCCACATCTCCGATACGATATTGTCCACTTCGAGCATAAGCCCTCATGGTTTAGCTTTTGGTATCACCCAAAAAGCCTCATTCATATAGAGATATTGTCCCTACCTTATATATCAAAGATCTTTCCTTTACCTAGCCAATGTTGGACTTTGGTCGCATTCCCAACAGGGGAAACTAAGGTTATATCTCCTATATCCAATTTGAAGATGACATTATGATAATTGGAAAAAAAATGACAAAAAGAACCAAAAGAATTGCTTTTTAGTGTTAAAATTCGTTTGGGAGCATTCCACTAGGTCTTCAAAAAATTCGAGAGGTGGTGGATTGATTCAAAGCCTATTGGGTGGTTAGGCAATTGAGCATTCTATCCAAATGACAAGATTAAGAGAAAGACTTTGATACTAGTTGTTAGGGACAAGGAACCACCCTTCATATCTCCATTGATACGATATTATCTACTTTGGGCATAAGCCCTCATGGTTTCGCTTTTGGTATCACCCAAAAGACCTCATACATATAGAGATGTTGTCGCTACCTTAAATATCAAAGATCTTTCCTTTATCTAGCCAATGTTGGACTTTGGTTGCGTTCCCAACAGGGGAAAATAAGGTTATGATCTCTTTTATCTAATTTAAAGATGACACTATGATAGTTGGAAAAAATGACAAAAAGAACCAAAAGAATTGCTTTTCAGTGTTAAAATTATTTTGGGAGCATCCCTATAGGTCTATAAAAAATTCGAGAGATGGTGTATTGATGCAAAACTTATTGGGTGATTAGGCACTCGAGCACTCTACCCACATGACAAGATTAAGGGAATGACTCTGATACTATTTGTTAGGGACAAGGAACCACCCTCCACATCTCTGATACGATATTGTCCCTAACTTATATATCCAAGATCTTCCCTTTATCTAAGTCGACTTTGGTTGTGTTTCCAACAGGGAAATTAAGGTTATAATCTCTTCTATTCAATTTGCAGATGACACTTTGATTCTAGGGAAAAATGACAAAGAGAACCTAAAGAAATTCTTTTCAGTGTTTAAATTTTTTTGGGAACATCCCTCTCTGTCTTCAAAATTTTGAGAATTGGTATTTTAATACTAAACCTATAGGGTAGTTAGGCACCTGAGCATTCTTCCCACATGAGAAGGTTAAGGGCATGATTCTAATACCATTTGTTAGGGACAAGGGTCTTCCTCCACATCCCCGTTGATACTATATTTTCCACTTTGGGCATAAGACCTAATGGTTTTGCTTTTGGTATCATCCAAAAGGCATCATTCATATAGAGAGGTTGTCTCTAACTTATATGTCTAATATCTTCCCTTTATCTAGCCAATGTTGGACTTTGGTCACGTCTCCAACGCGAAAAATAATATTATGATCTCTTATATCAACTCTTAATAATAGTTAAAATTGATTAGGTTGTCTTATACAATTCTTCAATGCCCGCTTAAGGTACTTTGCATCTAAATGAAACCAAAAACAGTCCTAAAAATTGAAGCAACTACCCTAGCCCATCTCATTTATATATTCTATACCATGAAGGAATACATAATAATCTCATAAAACAAAAATAATTATAACCTGAGGCATTTTATCAAAGATCCAATGCATAGATCACCCCACCGCTTAGCAAGCTGATCTGATATATGGCACTATATTTGGCTTAATTAAAATCAAAATATTCACCTACTCAAAAAACTTTTTATTACTAGTAACCAAACCAATAAGACACCAAGTTACTACAAGGCAAAAAACAAAATATGTTCTTAAATTAAAATAACAAATTATGTTTGGTATACCATTATGGAATCAATGTGACAATAATTGTTTTATCGTGTTTATAAATAGGTTTGAAAGTAATTTCATAGTTATTGAATAATAATAAAGTTCAAAAAGAATATCTAATTTGTTTGTTATGAAATATAATCGTAAAAAATTGAAAATATGGAAATTATTAACTAAATAAACATTTATATACATTAAAAACTATACAAAAAATCAAATTTTGTGAAGAACAGAATTTGCTTGTTGCAACATACCTCAAGTGAAGCTAGGGTAGGAGAATCCATACTTATTCCTCTATGTTTCTCAATCAAATACTGTATGTAGTAAAAGCCCTCTCTCGAAGCTTGTAATCTCGCCATCTCACTCATCCATGGCCCCCACAAGTCTTGTAAATCAACAACTTCAGGCCATCGGTTACATTTCCAGAGCCAAAATACTAGCACCATAAATAAACAATGTCACTAATAAATAACAATATAGATTACCAATCTCCATTTCACAAAAGCACAGAGGGGAAGAAGATGGGGAAAACCTTAGAGAAGAACGCAAGGTTCAGGCAGTGAGTTAAGATTAGCTCAAGGGCACACATGATATCAATTACTTGGAAAAATCCTCTGGAAAAACTCACAGAAAATATTACAAAAACTGCATGTACCTGCAAAATTGAGAATCTAGGGACTGAGAAAGTTACAATGTCATTGAAAACAAAATCTCTCCTTCAAAAACATCAAAATCAGCCCCTGTAAGTCCATCCCTTCCCAGCAGACTCTGTCCCAAAAGCTTCTCTATTGATTCCTTCTTCACTTTTCTCACCAATCTTTAAAGTAATCTAGGGTTTCAATAACTTGTGGGTGCTGTCCTCTCAGAAATAACATACGTAGAAAACTCATTACAATCATGCAAAATTATATATCACAATTTCAAATTTTACCTTCAGCGAGGAGAATCAGGAGATGCAAAAGAGGATATCAAGTGAGGCTATGGATCCTTATTAATTTTTGAAAGAAATTCATCCGAACCTTGCTTCTCCAGCATGACAGTCTCTGATGTCACACAACCAACTACAAGGCAAAAAAAACTTTTTCAGACCAAACCTAGGCCTATTACACTCACTTGATCGCAAAGGAAAGGATGAGAAGTACAAGGCAGAAAAAAGAGCAATAATTCATCGAACCATATTAAATTACAATATCGCAACTGGAATTAGTGAGTTCCCCAATTTAGGTTTTCCAAATAATTTGATAAGTGGTTCATCACAACTTCTCAATTACTTCCCCACTATTCAAAACGTTTTAGAAGTTCCTTTGCTGTTGTTATCCAAAAATACATAGAGTACAAGTAAATTATATCAACGAAAACAGTACACAAAGGGGGACAAAAAAACATACAAAAACGAAAATAGTTCAAAGTTAATTTTAAAATTTCGTATAACCAACAAACCCAATTTGATCCTTCAAAAAATTTTCACAGTAGAGATTGTTGCTGTTAAGATACCTGCATGCTAAGCCATCCTACAGTAAATTCCTAGAACCAGCCGAAACCTAGATAATGTACGAAGAAAGGGAAAAGAAATGAAAATTCAATAAACAGAGAACTTCTAAAAGAATGACTCATTTTTAAGCATGCTCCTTTCTAAGGATTACTTAAATTAGGGAAGAAATTAAAATCAACGCAAATAGTAATCAAAAGCAATACCACGAGACGCAACTTTGGCAACAACAGGCATTCAAATCTAAAAGTACCTCAACCTTATCCGGCTTCGTGGCTCTGGCTAGCTATGAAATCATTTAGACATCTCCTAATTTCCGAATTCCAAATCGAGAGCGAAAAAATAAAAGAAACAGAAAGCGACAGTTACGAAAATCAAAATTTCTTCAGTACGACCAGCATAGTACTCCCCAAAAATTTAGGGTTCCGAAGTACCCAAAAGCCTTAAAAAGATGGATAAGAACAAACTTATGCCGATCAATGGGAGTCGGTGATTTTACAAGAAACTTGGAATGACGATCGCAAAATTGAAAGAGCGAGATTGATAATGGGGTGAAACAGAGCGGTGGTGGTACCCAGAATGCGATTAGAGCCTGCGAAACCAAGAAGAAAGTTACAGTACGATTTTCTGTACTTTCAAACCGGCAATACACTGATAACGAGCGAGATTGAGTGAGAGAGTGGAGAGAACCCTACGAACCTGGATAGTTGACTTCATGAACTGAAGATTCGCCAATGAGAGGGAGAGCAACGAACATTTAAGTAAACCGCCAACCCGTACATCTTATAGCCGTTAGCGTGCGTGAAGAATAAGCAAACTCAAAATAAAATTATAATATCATTTGTTTTAATTACCTTTAATTTAAATTACTTTATTTTCCCACCTACAAAAAAGAAAAGTTAAATTACATTTTTCATTTAATTCGAATGCATTTTTATGGTGGATATTTAGACTTCGATTATTAGTTGAGACGAGCCTGATACAGAATGAACTTTGCTTATTATCAATTGAGGTGGACTTGATAGAGGATGTGCTTTGTTTATTATCTTGCACTGCGTTTCAAACTCTAATGTTTTGTATAACGAAATAATGTTGACTCAATTTAATTTAATTTTTATATCACGAAATTCTCAAGAACCTAGAACCAGAAGAAGAATACCAAAAATCGTACCGTTACAGAAGTTTTCGTGAAGAGGAAGCAAAAGCAACTAAATTACTAAAACAAAAAATTTCTTTTAATAAATAACAACAAAAAGGACTGGGCCTAATACACAGTATATTTCATGGGCTTTTGTTTAAAGCCCGATTTAACTGATGTCATTACTAAGTTTTCGTGCAGAGTAAGCAAAAGTATATATCACTCAAATAAAATGCTTATTTTTAAAAACTAAATAAAATACTTATTTGATAATAATAATATAATAACGAAGGAGACGGACTCAAGAATACCAATTACTGCTAGACAAAATAAAATCGGACAACAGCATAAATGGCCCAAATAAATTAAGCATTACAGGAAACATTTTTGTCTATGTGTATCAGGTAAATTGTCAAGTTTATTAATTTTACTATTTTGTAAGCCTTTTGCTGATGAATTATTTTTTGTTTTGTTTTGAATACTATACAAATTACAATACAACATTTTCTTTGTGTTTGCTGATTCTAATTTCTTAACTTGCTGTTGATTGAAACCCACATATCATCATGTTATTCTCTCAGTTTAGATACTTACAGCATAGATTAGTGCAGATCTTTTAGATTTTGAATAATTTCTTCAAGCACGACATCGAAATCTCATGCGGTGATTCAGATCAGTTGGCTCATTCATCAATGAGCACAAGAGTATTGATACAAGAGTGCTAAAGAGAATGGATAGTCGTCATGCGTTGGATATGACAAATGTTAGTCCAAATTCTAGATTTCGTGGAATTCATTGTTCTATCTCCATAATTGGTTAGGTGTATTAGGTAATGGTCCCAGTTCAGTTTAATTATACAATTTTGTAGGCCACTAACTGTTGTTGTTGTTGTGTTTTTTTTTCTTTGCTGCAAAAGTGATTAACATATTGAATTCATAAATCAATTACTATATATCGTAGTTTCATTTCTGTGGGCTCTGTTGCAAACTTTTTGTGGTTTTGTTTTGGGTAGACTATAAAACTCTTCTTTATTCAGAATCATGTCTATGTTTATTGGCTCCATCCCTCTGGGAGGGAAATGCTTCTGCAAGGTGTACTCTAATTTGGGGACGATTTGGGTTTTACAGAAGAAAGTTTCAGATTTAGAGAAATTAGAACGACCCCACCTCTTATAATTCTTTATGTCTTGTTTTACACGTGAAATACGCAGTGAATATCTTCAAATTGTGAACACTTTCTATGAGCTTTCTTCTCACAGTCTGAGGATTTCAGGTTCTTGAACGAATACATTTTTATCAAATGGAAGCAGTGAGGCTGGAGGTGGTGAAGATGGAAGCAGTGGGGGTGGATAAGATTCATCTCCTGCTTGTTAAATGGTAACTAACACCATTACTGCTGCCACCAAAATTCTCCCATTTATATTATCCTACTAAATTTGCTTCTAAAAATGATGGGTTTGAACCTTTCGTATTGAGACGGGGGATTGTTTTCAGATCTATTCAAAGCCAAAATGATAGTATAGTTGATCACTTCAACACAAATATGTTATGCACATTAATCACTTCAACACAAATATGTATGTTATCATTAAACTTTTTGAACCCAGAATCTGGGAACTGTTTGAACCCAGAATTTACTTATAAATGAAGGGGAACAAATCTGAAAAAGTGTTGCATTAATTATCTAACTTGCAAAATGAACGTGGAAAACTCCTCCTCAAAATCTTTTTGAACTTCAGTATGAATGAATGAATCTTACATAGTTGAATATGGGACGGAATCAAAATCCAATTTACAAAATCAAAGAATGAACAATAAATCCATAATTTTAGCAGCAATAGGGACACATAATGAGTCCATTCTCATTACATTCTGCTCGTGCAGCCCCAACACCCCTCTGCTCCGCCAATGTACCTTCCTCTGATGAAGAGCTTCGGAGGTAATGCCTTTGAATCCAAAACTCTCCATAGCTCTTAGAATTTCACTCTGAAAGTTTCTAATAGAAATTTTATGCTGTTACAATCCTCAAAAGTTTTCCTGGTTCCTTTGAGAGTTGTTGTGTAGAGAATTACTGAATCTAATCACCTGCAATTTTCTTGGAAGCCAAACAGAGGATTCTCTTCTTCTTTTTCTTCTTCCTTCTCCTCTTTCTCTTGAATTTTGGTTCTGCTTCTTATCTCTGCTTCTCTTGAATTTTCTTCATCCGACGACTGGATTTTTCGTTCTCTTCGGCGAATCGATCTTCTCGTTCGTGTTCTTGAGATTAGCTTTGAGATTTTTGTTTATGGAGAAGAAATTCGAGTACCCATCTGGAGAAAAGGCCTCGAGAATCCGATTTTGTTTGATGGATTTGAGTACCCATCTTAGAGAGAATCAAATTTTCCATGTCTTGAACACTTCTAACTTAACCCGTAGGTTGATCTCATATTGAATGGATTTTTTGTAGGGTATGAAGATTAGCGGAAGATGATCTTCAATTCATAGAAAAAATCCACCCAATTTGAGATCCACCTATAGGCTTTGAGATCCACCTATAGGCTAAGAAGCACGGACACGGATACGGGACACGAACACGATAGGACACGGCGATACGTCAATTCCTAAAAAATTAGGACACGGACACGTTGGGGATACGTTTATTTTTTTAATATTTTTAGGATATATGTAAATTTAACACAAAAAATGCTAAATACAATGAAATGCATAAACATGAATTCAATTACATCTTTCAACAAAAGTTAAAAAACAAAGTTTCAAAAGACAATATAGTGACAAAA
>NW_019104497.1:1790281-1811207 GCF_001995035.1 Momordica charantia
CCGATTTTGCCATCAATTTATGATTTATTGGCTAATCTTCATGAGTTTGTTATCTAATTGAGTGAACTTTCTAGAGTTTTAAGGTTAGTACAGGATAATCTTCAATTCTAGAGTTTTATTGAATCCATAYTTCTTGGAGCTAGCCAAAATTTTCATGTCATAAGGATTTCTATTGAACCTTTTGGTTGATCTCATATTGAATGTATTTTTTGTAGGGTATGAGGATTAGCGGAAGCTGTTCTTCAATTCATAGAAAAAATCCACCCAATTTGAGATCCACCTATAGGTTACATTAGGAATCTTTATCCCATGACATGAACTTCATTTCGGTTAAATCTTTTCGTTTGAGGTAAAAAGATAATGTTATGAGCTGTCTCTTTTGCAAGTTGTTGGGATATTGATGGTGGCTGTTGGAATTTTTGTCCATCCCTCAAAACATTTTTTCTCCAAAATATATATTTCACTCTCTTAAATTTACCATTCCAGCCTCTTTTCGCCCTTCGAAATTTTGTCCATTTCTTTTAACTCTTCTCTCGAAGAATTTTTATCTATCCTTCAAAACATTTTTCTCCAAAATTTTTATTTCACCCTCTTAAATTTACCATTCCATCCTCTTTTTCTCCCTTCGAAATTTAGTCCATTTCTTGGATTGTTCTCTTGAAGAATTTTTCCTTTTACTCAATTTTTTCTTTTAATGATTTTGAAAAGTAATTTTCGAAAATAGAACTTGTTTTCTAAATTTATTGTTCTTTCAAGTATTTTTCTTTCTTAGATTTGAAAGTGATTTTCAAAATGAATTTTGGAGCAGTAGATGTGAGGTGAGTTTAGGAAAATTAATTGACTGGAAATTTTCCTATTTCACCCTATTGCCTGCACTAATTATTTTGAAAGTTTAAATTTTTTCTTTATTTGTCAATCTCCTAATATCTTTTCTTTTGAATTTGTTTCCTCAATCTTTTTTCCAATTCCTTTCCACTTTTTTTATGAATATACTTACAGTTTAAAAAATATTTTAAGAACTTCTATGATTTTTTTACAAAAGTTTTGTTTTTTAATTCTCTCCATCCATTTATAATTTATTGCCTAATCTTGAGTGGTTTGTCATCTAAATGAGTGAACTTTCTAGAGTTTGAAGGTTGGTAGGAGATAATCTTCAATTCTCTTTGTGGAATCCGTACTTTTTGGAGAGAGTCAAATTTTCTGTCTTAAAAATTTATAACGTAACCTCTAGGTTGATCTCGTATTGAATGAATTTTTTTGTAGGATATGCAGATTAGCGGAAGATGATCTTTAATTCATAGAAAAAATCCACCCAATTTGAGATTCAACTATAGATTATATTAGGAATCTTTAACCCATGAAAAATTAGTCTTTAACCAAATAGGATGAATTTCCTAGAGAGCGGATCTTTTATAGGGTTTAAAAATTTGTGGGTTATAGTCTTCAATCACTTATGAAGTTCGTGTCATTGGGTTGGACCCGATTTTGCCATCGATTTATGATTTATTGGCTAATCTTCATGAGTTTGTTATCTAATTGAGTGAACTTTCTAGAGTTTTAAGGTTAGTGCAGGATAATCTTCAATTCTCTTTATCGAATCCATACTTCTTGGAGCGAGCCAAAATTTACCTGTCTTAAAGATTTCTAGCGTAACATTTAGGTTGATCTCATATTGAATGTATTTTTTGTAGGGTATGAAGATTAGCGGATCTTCAATTCATAGAAAAAATACATCCAATTTGAGATCCAACTATAGGTTGAATCTTTAACCCATTGAAAATTTATCTTTAACCGAATAGTATGAATTTCCTAGAGAGTGGATCCTTTATAGGGTTTAAAGATCCGCTGGTATAGTTTTCATTTCCTAATGAAGTCCATGTCATTGGGTTGGACCCTGTTTGGCCATATGTTTAAAATTTATTGCCTAATCATCAAGGGGTTTTAGTTTCCATGTTCGTCATCTCCCTTACATTCGTATGAGCAAATGCACTTTTTTCTTATCCTAAAATTCTGTTCTCTCTTATGTTTCAACTTTCAAATTGTCCATTTCAATATTCTTCAATTAGTTA
Source organism: Momordica charantia (assembly GCF_001995035.1). The sequence continues at coordinate 1,792,351 of NW_019104497.1, forward strand.
TGTTTCCATTTCAATATTCTTCAATGTCTCAATATTAATATGACCAGATGCACTATTTTTCTTCGTTCCAAATTTTTTTACCAATTGAAGTTTGGTTACAGTCTTATTTGTATTAGATAAATACAAGGGATATTTATATATTTATTTTCTGCTTCGAAGCTACTGAGTCAGTCAAGGTAGCATGTTATTCATTTCGGTTAAATCTTTTCGTCTTGAGATAAAAAGATAATGTTATGATCTTACTCTTTTGCAGTTTGTTGGGATGTCGACGGTGCCCAAAACATTCCAGCCTCAAAACATCCCTCAAAACATTTTTTCTCTAAAATATTTATTTCACTCTCTTCAATTTACCATCCAGCCTCTTTTCTTCCTTCAAAATTTTGTCCATTTCTTAATTCTTCTCTTGAAATTTTTTTTGTCTTATTCAAAATATTTTTGTATGATTTTGAAAAGTAATTTTCGAATATAAAACTTGTTTTCTAAATTTATTGTACTTTCAAGTATTTTTCTCCCTAACATTTGAACACTATTTTCAAAATGATTTTCTGAGTTGTAGATGTGAGGTGAGTTTAGGAAAATTAATTGACCGGAAATTTTCCTATTTCACCTTATTGCCTGCACTAACTTTTTTTAAAGTTGAAAATTTTTCTTTATTTGTCAATCTCCTAACATCTTTTCCTTTTGAATTTGTCTCCTCAAACTTTTTTCCAATTAATTCCTTTCCACTTTTTTATGAATATACTTGCATTTTAAAAAATATTTTAAGAACTTGTATGATTTTTCTACAAAAGTTTTGTTTTTTAATCCTCTCTTCTTTTTAACTTTTTTTTTTGTCTCAACATTTCTTCTATCTATTAACATTTTTACCTCTTTTTCCCCCTAATTTTTTGCACTCTTCCATTTTTTTCCCAAAACTTGGAACATACCTCTCAATACTCGAGCCTATAAAAAAGTTGACGTTACTAATTCATTCTAAAATGTTGATAAATAAATTAACTCGAAACTAACAACTTAATTAAATTATTTAGGACTTCTCAAAAAAAGAAAAAAATTAATTGATTAGGTAACTCATAACAAACTAATATAATGGTTATTTTTTCCCACATCACTGGCTATCTCTTCGTCTCATATCTTCTTTTATTCATCTTTTCTTTGTTTTGTTACTTTGCTTTGATGTCGTGCATTACTTTTAGCCTTTACATTTTACATTATATCATAGAATCGACCCATTAGGTGAGGGTGTGAAATGACGTGGTTCTTTTGGTCGGGAGGTTTTTTCTCCAGTTCTCCTAGCCTTGCCGCACAGGTGAATATTGGAGGAAGGGAAAATGAGAAGTTATAATATTATTAGACTATCCTTACATGGCAATCAACCTGCAGGATGGATTCCACATACGGTTTACCCAAAAATGTTGCTGTCATATAACTTAGGTAACTACAATTTTTTGCTTGGTTTAGTCTCTTGCTTCTTTGCTGCATCGCTAACTTGTAGGACTGCTGAACTTCAAACACCCATCTCCATAAACGTTTCTTCAGTTTCTTGGAATTCAACTTGTTGCTTTCTTTCTTTTTCCATCTAAATTTTTTTTGATCATTGCTCTAATTTTGAACAGGAAATTCACGATGGAATCATTGTGCTTCCATTGGCTCATTTGTATTAGGTGCTAATCTATCATGCACAGGAAGTACTTTTACCTTTGTGGTTAAATACTGGCTGTATTTTTGCTTGAGTGACTTTATTATAAGCTTGATTGGCTATAATTTTTCCTGTTCCCTTCAACTTTATTATAATCGTTGTTTCCCTTTGTAGGTTACAAAATGAATTAGAAAGTTATTTGGCTCTACGGAAAAAGGACAAGGTATGATACTCTTCTAAACACTGGAGTTAGGTAAATTGCTAGCTGGATCATAGATTAGTATCATTGTTGTGAAGTCTTGATTTATGTTTTATTTGTTTTCTACCTAAAAACACTAGAACTGATATCAGAGTCTTTTACTTGTGTCTTTAAGTTTTTCAAATTTCATCAGAGTATATCTTTAAGTTTTTTAAATTCCATCAGAGTGTAATTTTTGTGCAAAAATGCATTTTAGAATTCAGCACACTTCATACGTGTGATCAACTTTACCAAATTGTAACTCGCATCAAAGTTACTGTGCTCTCTATATTTTGCCCAAGTGGTTCCTTGAGGGGGGTTTTTTTTTTTTTGAGTTCAACTGTGTACGGGAGTTAGAAATTCAAAATTTTGACCTCTTCATTGCATTTTGAATCGTATGTGTTGGATATTCTATGGAATTCCCTTTGTTCATCCCGATAGCACTTTGATCGTCACCATTAATGTCGTTGGCCTCGTTCTCGAGCTTGTTTATTTGGCCGTATTCTGCTTTTATGCCAGTCCCAAAGGATGGGTGAGTTCAAACTTCCATCACTACTAACTCTTAATGAAATAGACTATGGAAGTTCTCATCGGTGGATCAGTGTGTAAACTGAGTATTGTTTCTTTTGGATTTAATTTTATGACATTATTTTCAAGAAAAATACTCTCTGATTTTGATTGAAAGGTGTTGAGTTAAGTATTATTCCATTTTATTTGTTAGATGTAATTGGTAAGTATTGTTTCTCGACGAATGTATTGGAATTAATTTTGTGCTACAATGTTTCAAAATTGTATTAAAAAATATCTACTAGATTATTATTATTATTATTATTATTATTTGGTAATAATACACCTTAGCGTTGGGAAAGAAAATTTTTCTAGTATTATAGGGTAGAGTACAAATACTTTTTCCATTTATAAAACGATATAGGGCTAATCAATATTAAAAAGTCATTTATAGAGATAAAATTATAGTGTGAATAAAGAAAGTAGGTAGCTACGACTAAAAATTTTTCATTGAAGTAGTACCTCACACCCTTCTCGTAGGTTTTTTTTTTTTTTCTTTCTACTATCTAAATTTAAAGAGGTGAGAGAGAAAAAAGAGTGGATGAGTTTTAATTATTTTGGGTGAAGATTTTATATTTAGGGTTAAACATGTAACTTATAAGAAGGATCCTATAAATCTTTATCCTTGCGAAAAATTATATCTAGACTTCTTAATTTTAAAACAAAATCTATAGTTACTACTTTAACTTTATAACTCTTAATCCTATTGTTTTTGTATCATTTATGGTTATTTGGAGGTTCTATTATGAAGTTCACGTTCATTTTATTATGTATAGGACCGAACTAAGACAATTTGAAACTTCTACAGATAATGGAACGTTATAAAATTATGAGGCCTGAAAAGGAACCAAGGCGATCACACTATACCTTAAACCAACTTGAACATTTTATTTATTTACTTCCTAAAAAACAACTCGTTTCCATCACCAATTACCAAGAAGCTTAAATAACAAGAATGAAAAATGCAACTAAATTTCATATATATAAAATTTAAGCGTTCTCTCTCCCTCATTATATCTGGCACAAATACATGCCACAACTAGCCAGATACAATTTTACCTACTACCAACACTAGCACAACAGCTTTGCCATAGGACATAATAAAACATGGCTCTTCTCCATTCACAAAGAAACAAGAAGAATAGGGAGGATATTGAGGTAATTTAACCCATATATATGTATTTAACTTACACTAAGCTACATATAAATTCAAACAAAAGTCAAGACTTCAAACTCAGGATCCTAGGAACTTATCTACCCTTGCATTGGTTGTCCTTGACAGAAATTTCATGCAAATTGGCGCCTTGACTCCAGCCAAAGCCAGAATTGAATTAGGCAGTGTCCAAATTCCATCCCCACAAATCAAACCGGACGCCACAGCAGGACCGAAGGCATCGGCTTTGGTTTTGTTTATCTTCTGCCACACAAACAGTATCAGACTTCCTAAGCTCATATCGATTGCAAAGTATGGTCCTACATAGAATGGTATTGCCATTGCCATAGGCAGGGGAATGAACCTTGCCCACTTCTTTGGCATCAAGTCTTTAATCAAGTTGATCAAAATGGAAGCGGCAAAGAACACATAGCAAAGGGTAAGGCAATTCTTTGGTAGGCTTGAGAAGCCTTCGACGCCCAACACGGCCATGTTGCGGAAAATAACTGCATTTGGGGCGGGGTATACACCCGTCGGTAGACCGAGATTATCAAATGCCTTGTAAAAGAGCCAAAAGACACAAGGTGAAATAACGCAGCCCATTGCTGTGCCTATTACTTGGCTGACGAACATGGAGCGAGGTGAAGCCAATGTTAGATAGCCAGTTTTGAAATCCTGCATCAGGTCAGAGGCTGTGGAGACGATATTCATCATGACCCCACAAGCTGCTAGACCAGCAATAACTCCTCCATGCGAGGCACCAGCCCATGCACCAATTGTGAAAATCGCAAGCTTCCCATAAGTTGATGCCAGAGACCAATCCGTGAGCCCGCATCCGTATGCATTACAGAAGGCCAGGACAGGAGCAAAGATGTAGATGACCAAAATATAATACCACTTGAGCTGTGTAAAAATGTGTGGAAGAGTGTTAATCGACACCGCAGCAATTACAACATAGCCTCCAATGGCAAACCACATCGGTATTTGATCCTTGAGAAAAAGTTCTTTCCTTCGTTCATCATCGTAAGATGACTCAGACCTCGATGAACTTTCCATGGAAGTTTCTCCCGCCTCTCTTTTGTGTTGAAGTTGGTAGAGCAAGCCCGAGAGGGTCCGGGTTAATACTTTGAAGAAGTTGTACAGGCCATCTCCAAGAATTATGGCTATGGCTATAAATACCTGAGGTCAGGGTAAAAATGAGTTCCTTCAAGAGGAAATTTTTCATTTTTTTGAAGAAAAATAGTATTGCGGTTTAAGAAGGCAAATCACCTTGTATCCTTGAAGACCACTTAGGTCACTTGGGCTTAATTTCTCGCTATACCATTGACCCCTTTTATCTTCTATGAGAGGCCACATTATGCCCCAAGAGAAAATACCTCCAACAAGCACCGATATGTTTATTATATGGGGGCAAATCATCCCTACTCCTATATATGTTGCTGAGAAGTCAAAGTAAAACCTGCAGAATTAACCAGAATAACACAATGACTGACATATGACAATGTCTTGAAATTGCAACAATATGCTTGAGAACCTAAAATATTCACCTATCGAGATAGAAGAAATATATAAAAATATACAAGATGTAAGAATCAAGTTCACTGAAGCATCACGACACTAATTTTAGTGGAAAAAAATAGAAGAGTTAGCCAAAAATCATACTGGAGAAATTAGAGATATGTAATACTTGTTTGCATATGCTTTGAGTCCAAATGTTGGAAAATGTGCAAATCCGCAACCATCTGCAGCTGTAAAGAACCATTGGAAAAAGCCCCACAAGAAGCTCACAGAGAAAAATCTGCCAAGCAGTCTCACCTGTTTCCTATAATTTCAGGCATAAATATAGTAGATATTAGAACATCTTTCATTTGAATATCATAATAATTTATCATATATGAAAGCACATTACTTTGCAAGTGCAGCTCCTCGAGGAGTATGGAAACTATTAATCAAATGAGCTGTTGCAGTACCACTTGGATAAGTTAATTTGAAGTCAATGACCATGATCTGCAATTAATCCCAAGCAAGAGTGACCAAGATAATAATGAATAATTTCAAGTCAACATATACTGTAGCTGCAACATCACCTTAGGTCCTTAGCAAATGGAATGGAACATATATGTCTTCTTTTTTTCCCTATCTTTTTTATAATAAACAATCACTAAAAAATAATTACAAAAGAAGAAAGAACATGGTATCCAAATCTACTAAACCTATAGAACATCTGGAGGAAGAAAAAGAACTCTCGAATCTTATCATGGATGAATAGTTACAAGATTCATTAACACTAAGTAACATCTAGAATCTGAGAACAAAACAATCTTTTCCACATAAAGAACACTCGTAGAAGATCTTGACAAAAAGATATTTATGCATCTTGTGTGATTTCATTTTCTCTTAAAGTTCCTTCACCATGCATTACGTTGTAGTTGTTTGTATACCAGGTTCTTCACATTTTCTTTTTTATTTTATGAGAAACCGAACTTTTCATTGAGACAAATGAAAACAGAAATACATATACAAGGACATACAAAAACAAAAGCCCAGAAGGAGGAGCCGGGTGAGAAAGGGCTTCCATCCAAAAGAACAAAACCTAAAATGTAAGAAACTAAAAATATTTGATGCAACTTGCAACATGGCAAGCAGCATAGTAGCATACCTTTCGTAAGGGTACAACAGAGAATAGGCCAAGAAAGCTAACAACAAATAGAAAACCAATCATCCATCCTAATGATGGATCTTTGAAATCTTTACTGCCTGATGATTTATGAGCAATCCGTTCGCTCATTCCAAATAAGTAACTTCCAAAACCTCCTGTCAATAGAAATAATCAAAACAGGTATACGATTTAGTCTCACATAGAGGCTAAAGCAGGAATTAGAAAAGTTTTAACTGTGGAATGATATTCTACTGGGATTCTCCCACAGAAAAAGTGAAAAAGTTGGTTTCAAATACAAGTCTACTTCTAGAAAGCTTGTTGTACAAAAAACCTAGAAAACTAGTTTTCTATTTGATTTCTCAGATCAAAGTAGCTGAGCATCTTAGTAAACTTTTTCTTCAATTGAAGAATGGATATTAGAGTGTTCCTTTCATGGAAGATCGAGGAAAAACTGCAGTATAAGTAGCTGAGAATCTGAGTTACCAAGGTTTGGTCAAATGACCATCTTCGTGCATAATTTCTACAGTATGTATAATATAAAACGGTGTTCTGCCAATAATTTTTTCATGATATATAAACTGATCTTTGTTAGAACAGTTTCCTGATTGTTTGTGTGTATATAACTACTTCCATTAGAAGAAACAAATAACAAAAGCATGGCCACACAAAAATAAAGTTAATTACAAGTAAGCACCCCAATTTTTCTTTTTTTTTCTCTGATATCCGTGAGTGTCCGGGCCAGCTTCCTCGACTAATTTCACGTGACACCTACCTGACCCTACAACATTAGGTGCTGAGAAACGCATAGGAATTGTTAATTTCTAAGATAAGTGACTATCATGGGATTTGAACAGACACACTAAAATAGAAGTAGCATTGAACTGCATCAAGCCGATATTCCTCCACCATGAAAGATCTTTCCTCTCTTCTCAGGCCAAGTATTCCATAAAAGACATTAGAAGCCAGCCTACCGCCTTCCTGTACAGTTTACCCCCCTCTTGAGAAAAAAATCAGAGCAATCACAACTCCCTCTAAAAAATTGAGCAATCACGATGACATCACAGTACTGACACAAAAATATGATAAAATCTTCATTAAGTCTCACCAAGAACGCACAGCGCCAAAAAAGGGACGAAAATGAAAGCTTGAAATCGAACTCCGGATTCCCGTTCAGATTATATGTAAACAATAATCTAAAATCGGTAAAAGAAAGTGGTTAAGATACAAACCGCTGAAAGCGATGCCAGACGAGGCAACGACACAGGTTTGGATGACGGTGTTCTCCTGCCTGGTAAAAGGCTGCCTCAAGAGCCCTGATCTCTCCAAAATTTTCGTCCACGATTTCACAAAGAAGAAACCCAGTAGACCAGCAGAAACATTGAGTGAAGGAATAATCCCAGTGGTCAGATTGAGCTTCATTACAATGAAGCTGAACAAAATGCTCAGCCCAAAGCTGACGAAAAAAGCCCTAAACGTTAGCTGCTTAGTCCATGAAGGCACTTCTCGGTCCTCAAAGAACTGCTCGATCGATAGTGCTCCACCTCCACCTCCAAATCTCTGCCTGTTCTTCTGATTCGGATCGTGTTCAGAATCCAAACCCTTCACTACACGATCCTCCACTCCTTTCTCCTCCATAGCGTCTTCTTATGTGACTGCGCGGTTAGAATCAGAATTGGGAAGTGGAACTTCTGATGAGTTGATCCCAATAAGTGGAATACATTGAAACCGCATAGATATTGAAGATGCTGCAATCATTTGATGCGTGGATGGAAAATTGTACGAGCAGAGACAAAAAACAGCCCAAATTACTCTCCAGTTGACTTCCAAGTCTGCGTCTGGGAGAGAAACCATGATCACGACAACGATAGGATTCGCCAGCTTCCCCCGTGGAAATTTCTTCACTTCCCTCATTTTTCTCACGCTCGGATTACTTCTTCGGTACGTCTGTAACTTCCCCGTGGAACAAAATTGCATACCGCATTTTATTTTCTTTTTAATTATAGATCATTAATTTAAATTTAGTATGAAGTTATTTACTCCGCAACCAAATATATATATATATATATATGTATATATATTTATCTTTGTCTTCTTTTCTTTTCTTTATTTTTTTTTTTTTGTGAAAAATTCATTTTTCATACAAAAATTTTTAATGTCAAAATGCCTTTTTCTTTTGGAAAAATATTTTATCTATTAAACTATACATTTACATTTTACACCCGAGGGTTAGAATTCAAATTTCATCTTAAACTATATTTAGTATACTGGACAGTATTTTATAAAATTGAAAAGAAAAAAAGTATACTAGACAGTAGACACGTGTATGTCAGTAATTGGCACGTGTATTGTTTTCTTATATTTGAATATTATTTACTGGAAAATGGGAAGGAAACGTGGGTCCCACTTTGCATAGAAGAAAGTGCCATCCAATGTCCTTTGCTAAATAATAAAAAAGAAAAAAATATTCGGAAAAAAAGAGAGAGAATCAGAGATGCGAACTCAGTGCCCACGATCGAGGAGACATCAGATCAATTGGACTGTTTTTTTATATAAAAATAAAATCGACGGCAGACCGATTTATTAATTCTTTTAAAAATCTAGAGAATTGACTACTGAACAACCAGAAATAAAATTAAGTAGACCAAAATTGAACGAAATAACAAAATCCGTATAGACTAATTGACATTCAATTTAAAAACAAAATATTACTCATTTAATATTAAATAATTTTCTCAAAAAAAGAAAATAAATAATCAAAATCAAAGTCCAGCATAGCATTTCGATTTCTATATCTTGTCAATTATTAGTCTTGTAGGGACCGTTTGTATCAAATTTGAATAGCAAAAAACGAGTGAATGAGATCTCATGCCCAATTTTGGTCTTGTTTGAGATTTTTCCACTGATAATCTTGAAAAATACTAATACAGCATTTACAATTCAATTATATTAATTATTTAACATTTTAGTCAAAATTTAAAATTAAGCGAAGTAATTTTGTGAATCAATTTTAATACGGATAAGCTCATTAATAAATAAAAATCAAGTAAAATCTACCAATTAACTAATTTTAGCATCGACAATCTGAATTTAGTTCAACTAGTTAAGATATCATCTCCAACCGAAAGGTCGTAACGAAAAATCATTAGCATGAATCATTTAGTATAAAATAAATAAATTGATTAAAATACAAGTATACTTTTAATAAAAATCACAGTCAATTGCTTCATCATGAACATTACTAAACTTCAAATAGACTTATTAGTTTACTTTTCTGTCCTACACTCCAAAAAAGTTTTACTATTGTTCGCTACCAAATTTATTTGGTTGAAACTTATATTGTGACGAGCACTTGAACAAACAAATTTTAACATTGAATAAGTAGAATAAAATTCTTATAATCTCCATAGACCCAGGAGATTTTTCATTTTTATGTGAGAAGAATCTTGGGTATAAACCAATATATAAGATGGAAGAAGCTGAACTGCCTGAAGAGTTAGGGTACCACACAAGAAGGAACAAAACATTGTGTAAAGATAAACTAAGATCAGCTGCTCTTACATCCTACTTGAGGTAAGGTCCTATTCTAAACTAAATTCTCAAGAATATTGATATCAGGAAAGAAACTCCTTGATAAGTTCTAAGCATGGAACTTCTGGTTATGTACCTAGCGTCGCCGTGAGAGGAAGAACTCATAATCTGGATGCGTGTTTTCGGAGTTCAGATTTCCTTTCTTAACAATGGCTCTGGCCATGAGAGATGCAGTCTCTTCCAGCGTCCTCAAGCGTTCTTCAAGGATTCCAGGAGGATCTACATTAAACGCAAACCCAGACGTACCATTTCTTGGCTCGAACCAACATTCATTCTGCTCATGTAACAAAGAGTACAGTTATCAACGATGCATAATCAATCTTCATGCAATGCAGCAATCTAGCAACTCTGTTAATAATATACAGAAGCAGCAGCAGAAGCAATTTATCGACTTAGAACATTAGATGAGTTATCGGAGAAAAGTATATAGTAGCCTGTCCAAAGGAGCAACATGCTTAGGGGCGACCATTCATAACTTGGAGTAACAATTACGCTGAATCTAAGGAGGTCTTTTTCATCCCTCTTTGAAGATGTGGAGGAGAAAGAATCAATGGTTTGATTAGACATCATGTACTGATTTATATACCCTTCAACCAGAATTAACGGAACTACCGCAGTTGCAGCTCCATTTCCTGTTGTACTGTCTGGAAACCGGAGAGCGGTTGCTCAAAATATGAAGATCACAAGGAATAGGTAGCTGCTAATCAGGCTCGATAAAGTTGAATGGTGAAAACCATGCATTGCCCATCATTTTTCATATGAGAATTCTTTTCTTACCATATTTCTTATAGAGAGAGTGGTAAATACAATCTTCAGAATCCTTTTTTTCTTTGTTCACTTTAGCAATTTCTTAACCATACACAAAACTACTTCAAAATGTTAAAGCACGTTATAATTGGAAGTTGTAATTAGCAAAATTTTACCTGTGCATTATAACTTTGAAGACCCACAACTGGACATACTAGACAAGAATCTGTATCTGAGGAGTTTAGTTGAGAAGTTCTACAAACAAAATGTCCTAGTGAATGGTAAGTCAGAAACGCAGCTCGAAGGTTGCCATCTGGTATCCTATAAATGGGATACCATGCCACTGAGTACCTGAAATGCCAAAAGCAATTAAATCACTCTTTTGTCCTCACAGGTGCCGTGTCAGTGACATTCATATTATTCTGTATGACGGAAAGATACGTTAAGATTTAAGAATATGGTCACACATGATCTAGTAGAATATGGAACTCATTCAAATGATTGCAAATGTCTGTTGCAACTAACCACGATCTAGCATGCAGATCATTCAAAGTTATGGAGTTGAGCATGGTCGGATCCCCATATATTTTTCCTTGCAGACGTCCATCTCCCCCGACCAGCTGCTGTATCCTGATTCAAATAATAGGACTGAAATCAATCTCAAACAGTTCTAATCTAGCAACCAAAAGCGATGTGCAAACAACTTTCTAAGATAACCAACATATCCAGCACTCTGTTGAGCCTCATATTAAGTAACTGGAATGCAGAATTTGAAATGCAGCCATTTATTTAAAACCAGCATACTATGAATCAGCTATTGCTTATGGATAAAGAGGTAAAAGGCAAATCACAAGGTAATGAATAAATATATAAATAGATGCCACTGCCATATCGAATATGGAAGAAGTTTTCCTTCAAAAATTTCACAAGGGACTGGCTGATTGTTAAATTGTGAAGATTTTGTGCTTTAATGTGTGTGGCGCCAAGAAGAAAGGGGATGCTTTCAAAGATTTTATCAAGTGTACCAATCCAGACATTTTTTCCTTGAGTCAAATTATGGAGGGTTGATAGGAGGATTGTCTATTAACTTTGGAGTTTTAGTGCTATTTAGGATTTCCTTGAGGCTATTGGCTCAATGAACATAAAGCAACAAGAGATGGAATGTAACACTAGTCATTGGCCTACAACTTCTCCAGGTATGCCTCTTGGAGGACGTCTAATCAAGGTTGGCTTTTGGAATCCAGTAATAAATGGAAGATACAGCCTTTTTCCTCTTTGAAGAATAGGTCACCTTGTTCTTTCTGGAATAGCACAACTACTTTGTGGTCATACGGTTGGAGGGAAAGCAAAGATTTTATTGTCTTGTGCAATAAATGCTACTCTTTGGAAGATCTTGTTGGAAAGAAATCAGAGGATCTCTACGAGGGTTGGGGAGACACCTGGGATGATGCTAATTTGTTGGGATATACTTGATATCATCTCCCATTTTGTAGTCTCCTACGATAAGTTTGTTTCTTATAAAATATATATATATATATATATGACAATAATGACAAATTGAACTTCAATAAGAAAAGGCTCGAGTTCAAAAATATATTACCAACAAAATCACACTAGTAATTTCCAGAAAAAGCGTAGGAGAAATTACTTATCAAATAATGGCCTTCTCTGCTGAGGTGGTTCCACTTCAAAATATTCAAAAACAAGTTCTGATTCTCCAGATAATTTTAAGTCAACTGATTGTTCAGAAATTTTCGTCTTCTCAGAAGCCAAAGGTTGCTCTGAACTATGAAACTGGCTACTAACCAGCGGAATGCTTGCATCATCTGTATGAGGCTTGGGAAAAAGAACTGAAAATATTGGAAGATGACAAGTGGAGGGCTCCTTAATTTTTATATTCCTTACACATGAATCTAATCCCGCAGGATTGGCAGTTGTCCCAGCATGAGTTTTATGGCTCTTAAATAGCTGAACAGCTGAAAGAAACGGAACAAAATACGCTAGGAATGCAGAATTATCATAACTAAATCTATTTGCATTTTCATTACCCTTGGCCTTTATTTCCAAACCATAGCTACCATGCTTTTCATACCATTGCCACAGGCAACCTAAAGAAATGTTGGGAATCTCATGGCTACACAGAATTGCATCACCTAGCAGATTTCTTGGGCAAATTTTACAACTTTTTAACTTGGGTCTCTGGCTGATAACTGGAGAGGACAGATGAAGGAATGTTTCGAACTCCGCAATTGGACAACCAGTTTCCATTTGAACAGCCTCAGATGCCAATTGCACCCTACATGCATTATTCACTGCCTGTTCCATTTTAGATGCATCTTCACATGAGGATTTGCAATTAAAATGTTCATCCATATCGAGCTCACAACTATGGTCCTGTAGTGTGGTTATATCATGATCACACATCTTCTGCACCTCACATTCATCTTCTAGAGGACCATGATTCCCATCTCTAGAACTCTTACTCACTTCAGTTACAACAGAAACAGGATCTTGTAAGTCACAAACGACTCTTTCTTGAATTGATTCTTCTGAAGTCCCTAACTCAGCAGGTAGCTTATTTACATATTTAAGAGATGAAGAATCAGGTCCGGCCAAGGTGGTTAATCTGGAACCCTCTGCCCCACTTGGAACCCAGTTTTGAAGAGGTGATCTGGAATGGTTGTTGTGCTTGCTGTGTTCAGCAAGAGAACTTCCTTGTGTTACTTGATCAATTCTCTGAAAGAAAAGATGAGGAAGGTAAATAGGAGAATGAACCTCTAACAGATTTGACTGATCTAAGGAGTTGCATGACCTTGATGATGAGCTGTACTCATTCTCTACTCTTTGACTATTCAAACCATCGGAGACAAGTTCATCTGACATCAATCCATCTAGACAAGCCTGTGTGCTTTCAAATGATTCAGAAGTCAAGCATTTACCAGTATTATCATTCTGAAGCTGAGATTTTGAAGCACTATTTAATCTTCTTATATCAAAGCCCATAGATGGAATATCCAACCTTTCATTTGGTTGTTTGTCAACCATTGAACTGGTATTATTACCAATACCGCTCTTACAAGGACGATAGATCTTATCTTGTACTGAAGTATTTTTTCTTCTTAACTTCCTGGAACTTTTGTCTTTCAGCTGTTTTCTGTTCCCAGTTTTTCTATCCTTAACCTTTGGAATTTGCACGCCAACAGGTTTACAATTGCCTTTAAACTGTTTGCAGATAGGACTTACCTGGTCCAACTGTGCACAACATCCACCGCTATTATTCTTTTGAACCTTTTGCCAGACAGTATGATTGTTTTCCTTCCCTGTACGCCTTTGTGAATTTCCCACAATTCCAAATCTATTGATCTTAGAACTCCCAGTCAATTTTTTATTTTGTTTAGTTTTCTTTCCAGGTAAAACCAAACGAGTTTCACTATTAGTACATCCCTGAATACCATGCTTAGCTCTCTCCACTTCAGCATTTACATCTACTTCATCTCTTACCGAGATATGACGAGAACAATAATTCTCTCTAGAGGGGGAATTTTTTTCTTCCAGTAGACCAACTCCAAAACTTTCCTTTTCATTTAATTTCAAGTTGAGACCATCATAGTCACTGTTTGAACTAACACATTGAGACTCTGAGGAATTATTGTCAGAAAAGCCCTTAGAGCGAAAATCACCGCAACAGCCAACAAACAACCTCTCTCTTGGATCAACTCCCCCATCGAAATGAGAGCAACCAGTTACTTTGACTAGAGGCTGATTTTCAGATCCACACACATTATAATTCCCACTAAGATTCTGTGTTGCAGAAGGTAGAACCTGAGATGCATCCCCCTCAACAGTTTCAGAGGATATTGAATGTACGGTTCCAAGTGGCTGAATAATCCTCTCAGAATTTCCATCAAAATAATTTTTACTGGCCCTAATATCTGGCAGGAAAGTTTCTTGTGCAGTTGAACAAGAAACAGAACCATCTCCAGGATTCAAATCATTATTGCCGCAAGCTTCTAACAATAAACTTCCACGGGCAGAATCCTCAGATGAGACTTCTGTTTCAGCACAGACAAAATCACAAGATATCTTCTTACATTCGATTCCTTTCTTTTTTGCCTTCTTTCTGGGATTTTTCTTCCCATATCTATGCATTTTAGCTCCACCAATGGGGATGTCAGAGATTGCACTAGAGTCACTTGAAATCAGAGCAGAGCTGGAGCATGAACTCCTGCAAGAGAACTTGCCAGAGAGTTCATTCAACGACTTGATTGCTTTACTATCCAATAACTTTTTATTCGACTCCAGCAAGCTTCTACATCTGAATGAATTGATTGAATATGTACCATTAGAGGCAGGGCCTTTTTGCACCAATTTTCTCTCAGCTGCAAACTGATTCATTTGAGGCAGACAGCTCGCATGCAAGCAATCTAGGTATTGCAGTGGTGGTGCAACAATTTTCCAGGGTCCATCAGATTCAAGTGTAAGAAAACTGAGAACGGCACATCTGAAACAGTAAAGGGGTAAATAAGTAAAATAATAACAACCAACAAGTTCTTCCAGGTTGAAATAATGAAACAGAACAAAGTCAAAGATCAACAATTGTACGACTAAAGAATTACCTGTAATCAAAGAAGTTCCTCCATGCAAGAGAAGAAACTTCGGAATCCTGAATGAAGGAAGGATAACAATTGAAAAGAACATATTCAGACACAAAATTTTATGCACACCAAAAGCGATAACAAATAAAGTAGAATCTGCTTAATTTTGTGACCTTAATTCTTCTGGAGCAATTGTCTTCCTGAAATCTAACTTCTAATAACTCCTTTCCTTTGTCTGGAATTTTCTGAAGATCGCTAATTCTTCTTTCAAGAGCACACTGCATCGTTTTCTGTACCTGTCCATTACAACAGTTCAAAGATAAAACTTCTTGAGGTATACTTCCAAGGGACTCCGGAAAAAGATTATATACTAAGATATTGTACACTGATTTTTTACCTTGACATTAAATATACAATACACCCAAGAAAATAAATAACAAAAAGAGAGACCTGAAGAACTACCAAGCAGCTAAATAGGCAAAAAGAAACAATAAAATGTTTGATAAAATTTTCATATTATGTCTTAATGACAATGCTTTGACACGTCACACGATGGTATTAGTTTGATCATAAATTCAGAATGATGCCAAAAAAACAGAATATCAACGTATAATTAGAATAGGAAAATGAAGATCTAACATGGGATGGGGCCAACAACAATTTTTTTTTTAAATAAAGATTGACTCGAAACAATAACTGACTATTTTATTATATGAAAGTAAGCAACTGCAACTCAATGCAACAAGAAAACTGTTAAATAATAGCTCAAGAAATCTAAATCCAGTTGAAATGAGAACCAATGTTCTGATCCCGATACCAGTACCACAATATATTTTTTTATAACCACCATCGGGAGCTCCACTCTTGGATTATGCTCATGGCTCGGCCTACTAACCCCTAATGAGGCTTTGCCACCCAAGGCCAACTTTGGGAGACAACAAAAATTCAAGTTACTAAGCTTTTGATCTAAGGCTTAAACCTAGGACCTTTGGTTAAATTTATTATCTGCGGCCAGCCTTGAGGGTGATCATGATACCATAAAATTAGAATTTCAAACAAAACAACTCTCATGCGATCATCAAATATATGCAGGCAGATTCTTGCAAAACAAACAGCGAGAATGTAGAAAGGTCAGAAATCTCAAACTTCTCGGAAGACCAAATACAAAAAGAGCTTTGATTAAGAGACCAACAAACCCATTTTCCGGAGTGAAATGTCATTTATTAAAACGTCATATCGCAGGCCACCCAACTAAATGACATAACATTGTCAGACATAAACACGAGCTAATGGCAAGAAACCAATGAATAAGTGAATAAGATGCATTGAGGGAGAAAACCCAGATATAAAACAACCTCTCCTTGAAACGGATTTTCTCGATCAAGACAACAAAAAGCTGTGGCATCCGAAACTCGTTAAATTAAATTCTATTACCAGTCAAAAGAAAGTCGTTCAACAAAGACAGCCAAATCTCCCAACTACTTGCGAAGGGGAAAGAAGTATAGATTGCACAGAATATTATGAACACAGGACGAAGAAGAAAACACGCATAGGTATTACTCCCTTGAAATTTAATCAGGCAATTAGAACCATTGAGAAAGCGTAGTACTAAATTTGACTAGACCCGGAAACATCAGAGGAAAAATATCTCAATTTAAGAACTATACCAATTTAGACACAATCCGCGCCCAAATATAGCGACGAGGTTCAGATTACAGGGAAACGCAGAAATCTACAACAGTCAATAGTTGCCAAAAATGGAAATATTTCTGCCCCGCAATCTCTTAATTAATACGCAACTCAAAATAGACAAACAAAATAGATAAAGTACATAGATGATAAATTAACTCCCCACTTTCACAAGATAATATATAATAACTTCCCTAAAATAGGAGGAAATAGCGAGCGGAGATTGAATTGCCAACATAACAAAACAAAAAAAATAAAATAAAATAAAAGCGAGAGCGATTAACTAAGACCGCCAGAAGATAACTGACCCATTTAAATTATCGAGGGAGTAGCGGAGGAAGTACAGCGATTGAGAGCGGTTTCTTTTCCAGTGGCCAATAGCTTCAATCTTCTACTGCTCTATCGGAATCTGTTCGAGCTTTGCTGTCGATAGTCGATAAATTCGAAGTTCTTGTTTATCTTCAATCCACAGGTTTTAGTTCAGACTCGATTGAGTTAATTTGGTTCGATGATTGAGTTTCTCGATTTCCTGCAGTCCCACTCTATAAAGTAAATGGAAGAGCGAGACAGCGTGTGAGATGGAGAGAGAAGAACAATTCCCTATTTTTCTCTTTCGAGTTCAAATGGGCTGGGATTTCAACCTCCAACGAATNTTTTTTTTTACAGACAACCTTCAACGAGTTGGTAAGGACAACTTAACTAGTTGAATTGTTGTTAATTGGGATAAAATAATAATTTTAACGCACCAGTCCACTGATTATTTTAATTTCTATCAACATTTCCATTATTACTTTTCTATGAACATCACAAGTTGATTTGTAACAAAACTTTTTGTTGCTGGTACTTTTTCCTGGATTCCTTCCTTTATAGATGTGACATCAACGAGATAAGATAAATGGATATTTGTAAAAATTAAATAAATTAGTACTGACATGATTTTAATTTTATAATACCACTGATAAAAAAGTTTTATCTAATGTTAAAACTTAAAAGTGTGAAATTTTCATTGAATTTATTGATTTAAGTACATTTTTAAAAGATATATAGATATTAAAATGTAGACATTTGACATTTACGTGGATATTAACATTTAAAATTAAAATCCTTTTTATATATAATTAGATAATGTTGATCGAACTATTATTTGATTATGTTATTTAAATTATGATATATATTATATTGTATTATTTGAATTGTGATTTAGAATCATAATAATATAAATAAGTTATCTATAAAAAATAGCCGATGACATTTATTTATAGATAAATTATGACATTTATTCATAGAGGTTAATTATAGGATGAATAAAAGAAGTATGTTTTTTCCAAGTGGATTTTTTCTCCCCTACGTACCAACACATTGTCATTTCATCATGTTTCACATGAATTGTGAGGAAGGAAGTAAGTATCGTTAATATATTTTTTTTTTCCAATACATAAAAGGATCAAACATGAATTCTAGGTATCAACACTAATGCCTCTGCCACACTACAACAACACCCTAGGTGCGAAAATAAGTATTAATTAATTAAAATTCGTATGTATTTATCATAATCTAAACGTTAAAATTTTTATGCAATTTAAAAGTTTATTTTTATAAAATTATTATATATTCAATTGTTATATTTTTAATTCACAAATAAACGTGTTATATATATATATATATATATATATATATATAAAAAAGTTACATTTGGGTTTATGTCAAAACTAAGAAAGCACCTTTAGATAAAATATATAAGTATTTAAAATTATAATAATTATAATAAATATATAAGTACTTTAACTAAAAATGAAATCTACAAATATTTACTAAAATATTACAAAAATTTCAACCATTAAAGTTCACTACAAATTT
The DNA here is from genome assembly GCF_001995035.1 of Momordica charantia. The sequence continues at coordinate 1,811,080 of NW_019104497.1, forward strand.
TCATTAATCAAAAGAATCCCAAAAAACACGAAAGGTTCATATTGATATACAACTAAACTTTTTTTTTTTTAATTACCGTCAAGCCTATGCTCATGTTGCCTATGCAGACCATGTCCATCTAAAAACAC
>NW_019104497.1:1811402-1872811 GCF_001995035.1 Momordica charantia
TCTCAAATTTGATCAAATTTCTCCAACACAGATTCTATAGTTATTGACCTGTTAATGCTGACAGTCAGAATGCAGTTATTAATAACACAAATAAAGGATGTGTAAACAAATAACTTAGTATATGATTTACTTTAAGTCAATTACTCAATTATCAATGTAACTTTATATTCTATAGCTCTCATATACTATCTATATCTATATATGAAATGAAATATTGTTGAACGTTGAACACTCACCAGAAAACATCGCCACCTAGGAACGATCTTCTGGAGATCCATTCAGGAACCAGATTTACAAGCTGCTCCAACAGCTCTTCCACTTCTCCTAGGGAGAGCTCGAGTTAAATTTAAATAAGTTTGATTATAGCAACTTATTATAAACCGATGCATACTGCTCTCTGTGATGTCAAGACATCGAGACAATATCTTGTGCATCAGCTCCTCCTTGGTGATGAAGGGGCAATTTATAGATCGGAAAATATGGTAAACACAGTGAACACGCTGAGACAAGGAGGTGTTAAACTGCTCTGTAACATCACTGTGAAAGAACATACTCAAACTGTTAACATTATTGTTGTCAGAGAAACTAAAATCGAAAACAAATCGTAGAGGCTACTCACATTTCTTCCTGTTCTGGTTGATTCTTCAAAACTTCTTGACCAGAGTTCTGAAGAAGATCACTGAAAGAAGAAAAAGGAAAAAAAAAATTTGACAGATCCATTCTGAGGTTTAGTTCCTCCTATGGTCACAAAATTTCTATAAAAGAAAAATCATAGAAGATATACTCACGTTTCTTCGTGTTCACAGTTCTGATTCTGAAGATCACTGACAGGAAAAGACAGAACAACAAATCACACGATTTCTGTAAAAGAAAATCGTGTAAAATATACTCACGTTTCTTCTTCCTGTTCAAATTCTAGTCGATTGTTCACAACTTCTTGACCTGAGTTCTGATTCTGAAAGAGAACGCTGACAAATAAAAAGTAAAAGACATGACAACAATGTTGCGAGGTTTAATTCCTTTATTTTCTAGAAAATTGTAGAAGATATACTGACATTTCTTCCTCTTTGACTTCTGGTTGATTCTTCACACCTCCTGGACCTGAGTTCTTAAGATAACTGATAAAAACAAACAATGTTACGAGGTTTAGTTCCTTGAATTTTTAGAAAATTATAGAAGATGTACTCACATATCTTCCTGTTCAACTTCTGGTTGATTCTTCACAACTCCTCCACCTGAGTTCTTAAGAAGATCACTGACAAAAAAACAAAAAAACAAAAAAGGAAAAAAAATGTCACGAGGTTTACTTCCTTAGTTTTCTAGAAAACTTTAGAAGATTGTACTCACATTTCTTCCTGTTCAGCTTCTGCTTGATTCTTCACAACTCCTGGACCTGAGTTCTTAAGATCACTGACAAAAACAAACAATGTTACGAGGTTTGGTTCCTTAATTTTTTAGAAAATTATAGAAGATGTACTCACATATCTTCCTGTTCGACTTCTGGTTGATTCTTCACAACTCCTCCACATGAGTTCTTAATAAGATCACTGACACCAAAAAAAAAAAAATGTCACGAGGTTTAGTTCCTTAATTTTCTATAAAACTTTAAAAGATTGTACTCACATTTCTTCATGTTCAACTTCTGGTTGATTCTTCACAACTCCTGGACCTGAGTTCTTAAGAAGATCACTGACAAAAAAACAACAAAGAAAAATAAACAATGTTACGAGGTTTAGTTCCTTAATTTGCTATAAAATTATAGAAGATATACTTACATTTCTTCCTGTTCGACTTCTGCTTCATTCTTCACAACTCCTCGATCTGAGCTCTTCAGAAGATCACTGACAAAAAATAAAAAGACAGAACAACCATTGAGAACAAAATATAATTACAAGCAGTGTTGTTAAAAACGCACATCGCATCCTACGATTCAGAACGAAACGAAGGCAAAACGATTCAATCGCAAATTTCATGTATCCTACGTTTCCAATGATGGAACCGTAAAAAATGGAACGAACAGGTTGGACATAAAAACAGGTTGGACATAAAAAACAAACAGAAAACTAGGGAGGGCGTTTTCACTAGCCTGATCGTGGCCATGACACGCTGAAAGAAGAATAAGAAAGATGAAGAAGAAGAATGGGCGACAGAGCCCCTCTCTTAGTTTTTATAGCAGTACATTGGCCTTTAAAAGCCAATTTGATGGACTCTGGTCTGGGCTGGGCTGGTCTTCAAGAAAATGAGTTGCTTTCTCTCCCAATTGGGCTAGCGGCAAAAATTGACAATATAAATAGAGATAATATCTGGTAAGTGCTATTTTTAAATCTTAATTTCATAAATTTCAAAATTTGAACTCTTAGATATTTTTACGTAGGATTTTATGTTAATGCCGTTTCTACCTTATTTTTTATTTTATTATAATTTTTTAATTTAAAATATTTGAATCCTTAATTTGTAATTATATTCATTTAATTATTATAGACCTCATCCAATTTTTCGACCTTAATTTCTCAAATCTCTGTTTGAAAGATTTTTTCCTCCCAGCAATTAACAACTTTCAATTTTGTTAAATCAAGTTTTGAATATTTCCGCTTAATCCGTCGTTTGCTGTCGTCTCTAACCACTGTTTTTTTGTTTCCCGTCATTGTCGACGACCAGACCTTCAATTTCCATCTTCAGGGCTTCCATCAACGAGGTATTTATTCGTTCTTCCCCAGAGAGACCTTCAATTTCCGTCGTTGAATAAAGTTTCTGTCGACGTCTTTGCACGTTTCTGACGTCGTGCAGTGTGCTTCCGTCAACGAGGTATTGATTCCTTCTTCCCCATAGACGTCCAGACCTTCAATTTTCGTTGCTGAATAAACTTTCCATCGACGTATTTGCATGTTTCCTACACCGTGCAGCGCGTTCCTCGTCTCATGTCCCCCTTCTGTTTATACCACTGGTAATTATTAGTCTTCCGTTATGATTGGTATATATGAAGATATATTTTATGTATATGTATAGAAAATTGAAGTTCTAAACGTCTCATAGTCTTAGTATTCCTGATTATATTCATATATGTGTGTATATATCTTATGGTTATATATAATATATATACACATATATCTTATATGTGCAGGAAGCGAAAAAGTTTCCAATTTTGAATTTGGCGATTTCTAGACGGGATTTGGGGATATTTTAGAAGGTTTTAAAATTTGGGAAATTTAGGGTTTTCTTTTTAATGTTTCGGGGTTTTAATTTATTTTAGAAATATCATTAACCTAAAATTATGGGATCCAAATTATAACTTTATAATTAATCAATTTTGCATATTAAAATAAATTTAAAATTATTTTGTAGATTCAATAGAGTATTTAAGTAATTTATGTGATGGGTACCTGGTTAATAGTAAATTCTATACATTCCATCATTTTATGTAATTGTATAAATAGTGGGTTGCAAATAGATATTACAAATTCAAAATTATCAGATATATCTATACAAATAATTAAACCACTATTTCCATATACAATTTCAAAAAATAAGCAACTTGATTGATTTGGATTTTATACTCTATTATTTCTAATATAGAAAACGTCTAACCTTCTATTTCCATCTATAATTTTTCTTAAAAGCTAGTTTTATACAACCGCAGAAAACTGAATTGAATAGTTTATAACTTATAGTATTGAAATTGAAATAGTAAAAATTAACATATATATTTTATTGTTCTTCAAGTTAATACCCTATTTTGTCTTTTTTTKGAAGGTAGTATCCTAGTTTAGTCATCGGTAAAGGGTTGCACTAGATATACCTTCTTCTATGACTTCACCGAATAAAGAGATTGAAGAGAGGTCGCATAAGAATCAATAATTAAGATATACGTCTTYTTTGCAAATGTTTAATGAACATGTTTATTGATATATATAATAGTGATGTAATCATTATGAAAAATGACGATAGTTTTTTTTTTCCCAATTACATTATGTCTGGTTTTGTTAAACGAAGTTAAAATATTGCATATTTATAAAACAAATTTATTGCAAATATGCATAACCCCTTCCCTATCTTTTGTGATAATTTTGTTAAAAATGTCGTTATACGACATGTAAGACATATGGTTAAAAATGTCAATAGCTTGTATTTTTATATTATATGTATTTAAATAAATATTTTTTTAACGCAACCTAATATATATTAATTAAAYCGCACTTTCAAATGGTTAAATATATGGTTTTATATTTTCCATTTATTTTATCTGATAATTTAATCTACCCACATTCATGTAGATTAGTAAAACTCATAACTGAATCGAGTGATCTATCTCTTTTGAAAATCTTGAGAAAATTATGTTATATATAACTCATTTTATTTTATTTATTTTTATTTAACCTTCTCATTTTCACATATCCTAATTGCATTTTGATATATTTTTCATGATTTATAGTGGTTATGATAAGTTGTTAATTTCATATTGGGTTTTTATGGGATATTTTTGTTAGGGAATCATGTATTTAAACTTTATGATGGTTCCATATGTCTATGCATTTATGAATTGAACTACAAAATAATTAGAATTTGTTTTATTTTGAACTAAAAAATAAAAGTCGAAAACAATTGTAGTTTAATGCTAAAAGTTAGAAAGACAACATGTTTCAAATCAAATTAAGGTGTTAAATTAAACAATTTTATAAATACATATAGATTTATGGATGAAATGTGATGAACCCTATATGATAGAACAAATTATCAACTTCTACCATAATTGATAATGAAAAATAATTGACAAACAATTGATATATATGTCAAATGAAAGRGGGGAGGGTGTGAGTTTAACCACCCACCCCACGATTGTACTATGGAAAAATAATCGATAATCTTTCCATTAATAGCATTCAATCACGTAATCAACATATTTATTGTTTTATTTCGTGGGACCTACCACTCATCTATTTTAAGCTAAATTAAAGGGGTATCAATATTCAATTATACTAATATTTTCCCTCCATTCATCCTTCACCCTCCCGCCATCTTCTTGTCTCCCTTAATCCAGCAGCCGCAGCAGCCAGGACAGACACCACCAGCGAAAGTCGTCGTCGGCGGCGGAGAACAGAGGCGGTAGTTCCTCCGGCCAGCTAAACCCGGCGATATCAACAGTAAACAATCGGCAGCAGCCGTCCCTCCTGTGATCAGTCCTACCACCGGCAACCTCTTCACCATTGTTTTAAAAACAAAATAAAAAATAAAATAAATTAACGAGGTGTAATACTCTCCGTGTGAGGAGTTTGAAAACAGACAGAAGAACAACCATTGTTTTTTCAACAGGGTGATCATGGTTGGTGGCAATTTCAAAGCGCGTCAACCACTTCGCACCTTGAAGACATGTAATATAACGAATAGCGAAAGCCGACGGCGAAACCTCACCGACAACCATAAGTCTAAGAAGCAGAGGATAGTCGAGTCTGCTACCGCCGAGGAGGAGATTGAATCGAAGTTTGGATTCGGTCTCTTCTCTGAAGGTGATAAGAGGCTTGGATGGTTGCTCACTTTTGCTCCTGTAAGTGATTTCTTTGCAATCCAAGAGTTAAAAGAGTTAAAATCTCTGTATCGCAATTCACTGTTTTCTTATAGAATTGTTCTGTATTTGATACTCGAATAGATAAACATCTATTAATTTATTTTATTGCAAATTTGTAGTCCTCTCGGAAGGATCAGGATACTGGAAAGGTCTATAGCTGTATCGATCTTTATTTTGTAACTCAGGTATAATGGCGTAACGTGACTGTTTGTGATTGCATGTAACAGATCAATTCAAAGTGTAATGTTTTTGAGTTTGGTACAGGATGGCAGCAGTTTCAAATCAAAATACAACTTTCGTCCTTATTTCTATGCAGCCACAAAGGTTGTGACCACATACAAAATCCATGTTGTTTGCTTTAGCTTCCTCAATCACTTCCATTGAGAAACATTTTTATCATGGTTATCGCCATTATGCATTAACAACGAAAAATACCATGTAAACGTTGTAGGATAAAATGGAAACTGATGTGGAGGCTTATTTGAAACGGCGTTATGAAGGTCGAATAGCTGATATTGAGATTTTAGAAAAAGAAGACCTTGATCTTGTAAGTTCTCCCACAAATTTATCTACATCTTTCGCTTACTTTATTTATGCTTTTAATATTCTATTTTATTTCTTGGTGCCAAAGAATTAATAATATTATAGCTTTGGAGTGTAGAAAATTATCGATACAAACTTATAAGAAATTAAACATTCCAATTTTTTTCTCTGCTGTTTTCCAAAGATAGTTATTTTTGGAAATAATCATTTTTTGAGTTTAAAATGTGGGGGTGGATATTCAAAATCTTGACCTTTTTRGTAGAAAATATATGCCTTAACCAACTGAGCTGTGCTCAGGGTGGTGTGTTCTAGAGTTCAGTTGCTTGTGAAGACCATGCTAGACTAGGGTCGCAAGTTTTATGTTTTTCTAGTGGCTTAGTTGTAACATTGTACTTTTTTTAAAAAAATATTCGTGAATGTCTAGACTTGCTTATGCACACTTCAACTGATCTTATGCGCAACATTTGGTTGCTAGGAAGTTCACGTGATTTTATTATCCAAAGTATGTTGCCACCATGGAGTTTGAATCTATCTCTCCCAAGTCCCCCTGCTTTCTTTMACTTGTATCTCTTTATCTATATTCTATATATTTATACTGCATAGGCTTTTTTATTATATTACTCAATTACAACTTTATTATTCCTTTTGCTCTGTCCTGATTGATATCCATCTATATCCATCTTCTGATGTGTCATTTGTTTTCTCATTTGCAGAAGAACCATCTGTCGGGCTTGCATAAGGCATATTTAAAGCTATCATTTGACACTGTTCAAGAATTGATGAATGTAAAAAATGAACTATTCCATGTTGTTGAAAGCAACTGGGAGAAATCTGATGCTGCAGAAGCATATGATTCTATTTTATTTGGGAAAAGGTGAGCCCTAGAGGTTTGAGTTTAATGTGTATTGTATAATACAATTTTATAATTCTTTTAGCATCATTTTTGTTAACTGTTTATGAGAATTAGGTGTTCAGATTTATGAGAATGTTAGATGGGTGATTCTATAATGCAAAATAATCCTACAAAGTATTTAAGAACATGAAAGATGCGTATGTTTCTTCTAAAGAATTCTTTCATGGTCATGGTGTGGTAATCTAATTTCAAACAGTATTTTCATTGTAACAATATTTATGTATGCTATTGTTCCAAGTAAAATTAAACCTTAAAAATATTCATGCATGTGGGGAATATTTGGATGCTTAGGACCTCAAGAGTGCAAATAAGGAAACGGATATTGATAAATGAACCCTATTATGCCTACCCTATGCTAGAAAAATTTCCAAATAAATGCTYCTTTTAGGTTTTAGTTCATTTGTAGCATTAGAATGTTTTTTAGTTTCATCAAGGCATTTCATTTATAACATTACATAGTTTGATTTTATTTGCATGTATGGCTGTCTTGGACTAATTAATCTCTTGATTTACAGAGAACAAAAGCCTCAAGATTTTCTAGAATGTATTGTTGATCTTCGAGAGTATGATGTTCCTTACCACGTTCGCTTTGCTATTGATCATGGTAATTTCTCATTTTATTTTAGACTAGTACAATTACAATACGCTCTAAAGTCATTTCTTGATTTTCTGTCTTTTTTTTTTCTGTTTTGACAAGGCAACGTAATTTTTCATTAATGAGATGAGAAATTACAGTGAAAGTTGCAATAACTTCCAAATGTTGAATACAAACAACCAAAAACCAAGAGTTACAAAATGTTCAGACCACTAAACCATTTGCTTACAGCAACCTAAACACAAAAACAACCACCAAAAAGTCTGAAAAAGTATCGCCAAGAATCTTAGAAAACACCAATTGAGCCACCAAAGAGAACAAACGCTATCAACTTCAACTCCATTCAACATGTGAGATTCCATGATCCAAGAACTGATGAAGATTCTGCATCTAAAAGACAGCCGAAGAGAACCAACAAATACGTACCAAGAAAGCCAAAGTTCATTAGGATAATTAAAATCCGACAGTGGATTTTCATTATTTCCAAAAAAAAAAAAAAAAAAAAACCAAACGGGAACTCTCTAACCTTAAAAGAGAAAGACAAAACTTCACCGCTCCTGCTTCTACTTATTGACTTTATGCTTAAGAGAACTCTTCCTTTTTACTTTTTCCTAGCATTTGAGATAGGAACCAATATTATTCCAGAATTCTTCAAAATATCTGCACCTTCATCCCCTAAATACTTTTTGGCATAAACTGATCTAGGGCCTTGACTAATGAAGGAGCGGGCAGATTTATATATATTTTGTCTTTTGACACTCAACAGATTTGCGCTGCGGACAGTGGTATGATGTTAGTGTATCAAGCACTGGTGTTACTCTTGAGAAGAGGAAAGATCTTCTGCAACGTGCTGAAGTTCGCATATGTGCATTTGATATTGAGACCACAAAGCTACCATTGAAATTTCCAGATGCTGAATATGACATGATAATGATGATTTCCTATATGGTTGATGGACAAGGGTACTTGATTATCAACAGAGAGGTATTTTTTGTAACGAAAGAAATTTGTTAAATGCATTATACTTATTATAAATATAGTTTGGTTATRCTTAGTTTTTTTAGTAATTTGTATAGCAATTACTCACTTTAGTGTGATGGATCTATTAATTTTATTCGTCTTTCATCTAAAATTCATGCAAATATTAGTCGATGCAATTTTTCTGAGTCTAAAAGTGTGAGCGTTTTAATAATAATAATGTATCTATAAGTTCTGTCWAATTGGACATGCTTCTTGACATGTTCCTGTTGTGTTTGCTCACAAGTTCTCTTAATTATTTTGAGGTTTTACGCACTCATGACTGTTCTCTTTCATCTACAAGAAACCTCAAGTCATATGTTCATTCATTCTTCACCTATTAAGGCTCCAGTAATAAACTTCCAAATGAAGGTCCTACTAGTTAGCAAATTTTGTTGATATTTACTTAAATTTGCTTTCCACTATTTTTATAGTACATATATTCAAGATATTAATCATGATTAGTTTGTTATATCTGCAGTGTGTTGGAGAAGATATCGAGAATTTGGAGTACACTCCAAAACCTGAATATGAAGGGTTCTTCGAGGTGACCAATGTGAAAAATGAGGTAAACCTGATATGAAGGGTCTCCATGTTGTTATCCTTCCAGTGTTCATGATGCTGTGATTAAGATACACATTTACTTGTAAGTTATTTAATTAATCTTTTTTAATTAGAAAATTTATTTAATCTCTAATGCAGTTGGAGCTTCTCAAATTGTGGTTTTCCCATATGCGAGAGGTGAAACCTGGTATCTATGTCACCTATAATGGCGACTATTTTGACTGGCCATTCCTTGAAAGCAGAGCGGCATTTCATGGGTTAAAAATGAGTAATGTATGTCTTTGGTTTTTATTAAATGTCAAATACTATCAGCCTGAAAGCATAAGTCGTTTCCTTTGATGATGTTTACCTAATASGTGAGTTTTGTTATTCTAAGTTAATCAGTGACTTATTGTGTTATTTAGTTATGTCTTAGTGCAGAATGCTCTATACAGTGCTTTTTGCGAGGGTTTTTAGCATTCTTACAGTTGTGGAGTGGAGCTTCCTTTGTTATCTTTTAGTGGTTAATAATCATTCTGGATGTGCTTGGAACCTCATGGCTGTTGGTTTCTTTCTGCATTTCTTGATATTGGGAATACTCGCACGATTTCTTCAGCAATGTGGAGTAAAACTCATTTTGTGTATATGTTTCTTGTGTACATTGAACTTTCATGCTAATATGAGTATGTCAACATTATGGTGAACTTGAAGTCAGTAGCTATCGATATAAATACTATTCTTAGGCCATGTGGTTTTAGCTACTTTCTAAATTTGATTTTTATTGGAACTTCTTGATTGGTCCGTACTCAAAACCTCTCTTTTCCTAATGAATTTATTTCACTTTGACCTTGTAGGAAGTAGGATCTCAATGCGACAAGAATCAGGGGGAATGTCGTTCAAAATTTGCTTGTCATTTGGATTGCTTTGCCTGGGTGAAGCGTGATAGTTATCTTCCTCAGGGTAGTCATGGTTTGAAGGTACAAAATCTAATTGGGTATTTCTTCGCTTATTTCTAATAGATCATGAATTAGTGGGTAATTCTAATTAAGAATGTTATGTCTGGGTGGGGTAAAGTAAAATCTACTTTCTTGGAAAGGGTTTCCATAAAGCTGCTGGTATTGTGTCATGCAACCACGACTCTATGTCCTGTATGACAATAACTAATAGCTTCATTTTTCCTGATAATTCTCATTGGGTTTTGGTTGAATTGTCGAGGAGTCGATAAAATGAAAAGTGAGATTGYCAATACTCAAGTTCTGCAATAGTTATTCAATGCCTTTTATGTTCATATTGCATTTATGAAGTAAATAAACCATTGAATGGGTAAGCAGAAAGAAGAAAGAAAGAATCCCTACCTAGTTGCCGAGGTTGCGTTGTTTCCAAGTCAATTATGGTTCTATTAACAGGAGAAAATGAGTGAGAGAATAAAAATATAATTCTCTCTTAACAATACAGTTATGACAGAAATCTATAGAGAGTTCTCTCTCTTTCTATGATAAGTAACTACTTTTAGATATTTGTTGTTTTAATCTTATGATAGGCTGTCACAAAAGCAAAATTGGGTTATGATCCTCTTGAAGTGAATCCTGAGGATATGGTGCGGTTTGCAAAGGAAAAGCCTCAGGTATGAAACATGATTCATGTGCTTTTGTTTTCATTTATATCAGTGAAATGTTTGGTTTTTTACCAAAAAAACTGAATTGTTTTCTGTTGTTACTTGTTTCTATAATGTGATTCTTGGATGTTAAAATTAGTGCATAAAACTAAGGAGAAATAAATACTGAATGTAATGATTGCTRTTATCTTTTGTAAAACAATCAATATTTGACTTCTTTCTTGCATGAGCTCTGACACCAATTGATACTATACTGTAGTATGATAGTTAAGAAAGAGAGGCCTCAGACCAATTCTTCGGTTACCTACTCTATACGCTTACACAATCTAATGTATACTTCTCCCCGCACATTCCTGTACAAAAGATATTCTTTTCCTGTCACATAACTAACTTATCATGCTACACCCCAGGCATTCCTCCTTGCATATGTGAACTTATCAATCATATTGGAATTCCATATCCTTTTACATTTCTCAATAGAAACATGACTCTCTCCTGGAAGTCTTTGTACTTGTACAACTTTTTCAATGTTCTGACATCCTGAAGGTTTAGAGTTTGACGTTTCTTCAAGGATGTTACTTCTCTCATATTTGGATAGGCAGTTGCTCAGAATATGCAATTACATTTTTTCACAACTCTCTACTCAATTCTCTACTCTACTCATTAATTTTTATTTATTTCTCAGAAGTTGAACTCTTGTGAGTCGTGAATGTGTCTTCCTAATAGCTGTTTCATTTGTCATTGAAAATGTAATTGCAGATGATGGCTTCCTATTCCGTTTCAGATGCTGTTTCTACATACTACTTGTACATAACCTATGTTCATCCTTTTATTTTTTCTCTTGCAACCATCATTCCAATGACCCCAGACGAGGTATTGCGCAAGGGAAGTGGGACACTTTGTGAAATGCTTTTAATGGTTCAGGTTGGGTATTATTTTGATGTTGATATGTTTGTTCATCATTTTCTTATAAAACCAGTGATTTTTTTTACCTTCAGTTTCTCCGGTAATTTTATTTCTGTCACAGGCTTACAAGGCTGATGTTGTGTGTCCCAACAAACATCAATCAGATCCAGAGAAGTTCTACAACAACCGGCTTCTTGAAAGTGAGACATACATAGGTGGTCATGTAGAATGTCTTGAGAGTGGTGTATTTAGATCTGACATTCCTACCAGTTTTAGGCTTGATTCATCTGCTTATGATGTATGCCATATTCATGCATCTCAACTAAGTTCCCTGTTTCTTTTAGTAATTTAAAAAAATATTTAATTGACAATAGTGCTTTAAAATCATTGATTGCATTGGATTACTCTGCTTTTCAGCAATTGATAGACAATCTAGATCGGGATCTACAGTATGCCATACAAGTAGAAGGAAAGATGGACRTGGAAATGGTGTCAAACTATAGCAATGTGAAGAATGCTATCATGGAAAAGGTGGCAAGAATTTCTTTTGGATACTTTGTTTTATTTTATTTTGTTACAACTGTTTTTTATGATTTTTATTTATGGCAATTCTTGAACGTGATTCATTTTTTAAAAATGGTTCATGAAGTGAAGTTTCTGTTCTTTAAACTCAAAATACTGTTTTTTTGTTGTTGTTGGAAACAAGACTCACAATAGTGATGGATTAGTTTTCTACGTGCTTCATCTTAAAAATGCATGAGGATGTAATTTTTCTATCTAATTTGTCCTTTCATTTCTATATTCTGTCTCCCTCTCCCATTTGATGCACAGCTTATTAGATTGCGGGATGGACCTGTACGTGAAGAGTGCCCTTTGATATATCACCTTGATGTAGCTGCAATGTATCCTAACATTATTTTAACAAATAGGCTTCAGGTGTGTTCAATCCTCTTTTCCCTTTTAGTTAACCCTTTTGGCAGGGTTGGCACCAAAAGGTATACTTTATCTTAAAGGAGAATTACAAATAATACTTGATTTCTCTATGTTCTGAACCAAGGTTRTCTGTTAATGATGGAATATACATTTTCAAATTTTGCCAAAAGAAAAAGAAAAGAAAGAAAAACAAAAATTTTAAAAATTCTGAAACTAGACTGTAAATCTGCAAAATCTATTTCCAGATTATTTTAAAAACATGATTACTTGCTTTACCATAATAATACTTTTCCTAAATTTACTAGGCAATATTTCAATGTTAACCATCGCTTCAACAACTTATTTTTGTTTAATTCCAGCCGCCGTCAATAGTTACAGATGAGGTTTGTACTGCCTGTGATTTCAACCATCCCGAAAAAACTTGTCTACGAAAACTTGAATGGGTTTGGCGTGGAGAGGTATTCATGGCTAAAAAGAGGTCAACTCTCTCTCTCTCTCTTCCATCTTGTGTTTTTTCATCTGTTGACTATTGCTATTTGTCATGTGGTGACTTATTGAAATTGTTTTATCATTTTTAACAAATCCAGTGACTATTATCATTTGAAGAGGCAAATTGAGTCTGAGTTTGTTGATAGCGGTGACATTCGGTTGTCAAAATCATTTCTTGAACTTCAGAAGTTGGAGCAGCAGGCAAAGCTCAAAGATCGTTTGAAGAAATACTGTCAGAAGGTTTATTGGTCTCTGTTTAATTGAATGTCTGAAGTAACTTTTTGATATATACTAATTCTGTGTTTGCTAGGCTTATAAACGGGTACTTGACAAGCCAGTCACTGAAGTTCGAGAAGCAGGGATCTGCATGAGAGAAAACTCCTTCTATATTGACACTGTCCGTAGGTAGGTGATTTAAACCATTATGTGTGACGGTTTTTAGAATGGTTTCATCCAAGGTTGCTATTTATTCTTTGGTATCAATTGAAAGGATATTTAGCTCTTTTTTGGAATCAGTTCAATTTTAGAGTTGTGTTCAGTTGACGCAATTAGATAATGTCAAGGGGAAGGTTATACTACTAATAATACAACAAAACGCTTACTAGTAATTTAACAAAGATACATGGATGAGTCATCTTTTTTACAAGAAACAACTTTTCATTGATGAGTCATCTTGTAGATAGGATATGTTACTTTCTTGTCCAATCACATTTCAATTCTGACTTACATCGTTTCTATACATCCAAGTTTTCGAGATAGAAGGTATGAGTACAAAGGGCTCAATAAAGTATGGAAGGGGAAACTATCAGAAGCTAAAGAGAGTGGAAATTCAATCAAGATACAGGAAGCCCAAGTATGGAAATTGTTTTTAACTTCTTGCTGACTTAAAGTGTTGTCAATCTATTTTTAAAATTTCTGTGTCTTAGGTTACTTGTTTCCTCACTAATTTTTGCAGGACATGCTGGTTCTTTATGATTCTTTACAACTTGCTCATAAATGTATCCTCAACTCCTTTTATGGATATGTGATGCGGAAGTAAGTTCTCTTTTATTTGGTTTGAGACCTTTTGTATTTCTGCCGTTGGAATTCAGTGCGATGCCTTCTTTTTGAAATGACACTTTCCTTATAGGGGTGCTCGATGGTACTCAATGGAAATGGCTGGGGTTGTTACATATACTGGAGCAAAAATCATTCAGAATGCTCGTCTACTGATCGAGAAAATTGGAAAACCACTGGAGTTAGACACTGATGGTATCTGGTGTGCACTACCTGGATCATTCCCTGAGAACTTTACCTTCAAAACAAAGTATGAATTGATCTTTCACGATTCACATGYATGCTTAGTGTTGAAATAGTGAATATACATAAAATTCACATATATGCTTCGCAATTATGCCCTTTTGTCCCACTCTGTTTACTTATAATGATTATCTAAAATTGACAACTATGTAATATGAAAAATATGTTTCAGAGACTCAAAGAAGTTGACAATTTCATATCCATGTGTTATGCTTAATGTCGATGTGGCAAGGAACAACACAAATGATCAATACCAGGTGAGTTTGGGACTTTTTTTATTTATTTCTTTTTAACTAATCTTGTAGGTCCACGTATATTTTCTGGCTGACATATGACTTCAAGCTGACGTTCTAAATATTTCAATAGACTCTTATAGATCCTGTGAAGAAAATATATAAAACGCATAGTGAATGCTCAATTGAATTTGAAGTGGATGGACCGTACAAGGTAACATAGCATCTATTTTCATTTGATTAAACTACTTTGGATTCAAGATGTTCATGTAGTTTATGGTTTAGGCAATGATCCTTCCTGCCTCCAAGGAAGAAGGCATTCTGATCAAGAAGCGATATGCTGTCTTTAACGATGATGGAACCCTTGCAGAGCTGAAAGGCTTTGAGATCAAGCGTAGGGGGGAGTTGAAGCTCATCAAAGTTTTCCAGGTCTTTCTTCGCTCTTGTTCTCTGCTGGTCATCTTACTAAATAAACTCTGTAATTCATCATGACGGATTTGCAAGAACTGAGTTACAATTTGTTACTTTTCTTGGCATGGCCGAGTCTTGTAATATAGCTGCACCCTAAGATGGTTAAGCACAGCCAGTTTAATCAGTATAAAAAGTAGATAGTGGATTGCCCAACTCTTTGGTTCAGAAATGTTCCAGTCATTTTCTATTTTTCCATTTCATTGATTTTATAAGGATTTTGGGAGAGCTGTTTTGTTTTCCATTTCTACTTTTTTTTTGAGAACTCTTTTCAAAAGTTGTTTGGGTTACTTGTAAATGTTGAAATTTTTATGAATTTGAAATTATCATTCTCAAGTCCATGATTTTCGAATGAAGAACTTAAAAATAGGTCATCCTTGAAAAAGCAATTACCGAAACTTATTATCACTGATATTTTCTCTCTAAAATGCAAAAAATAATTTTTTGAAATAGCTCCCAAACAGTCCCTTAATTTCTTCTTTAGGGGAAGGTAAGAGAAAATAATGATCAATCCACTTTAGAAGCACACGGCATTTTAGAATTTAGAAATAGCTAAAATAGAGTTGGCTTAGGGCATATCTGCCTGATAAAGACTTCTCATTATGCTGATATTCATTATGCTATCTCTAAMTTAAACTTGTAGGCCGAACTTTTTGACAAATTTCTTCATGGTTCTACCTTAGAGGAATGCTATTCAGTTGTTGCATCTGTTGCAAATCGCTGGCTTGATCTTCTAGATGTAAGTAGAATTTGAATTGAATACTATATATTATTAAAGCATCTTATTTTTTTCAAACATCTCTTCAAGTCTAAATTTAATGAGGATCTTCCGTTCTAAATTATCACTAATCATAATGGTTTAGGATATGAATAGTCCTCAGTCCATTTAAAATATTAATATGTGCATCAAATTTTCCCCATTCTTCCCCTCAGAGTCAAGGAAAAGATATTGCAGATAGTGAGTTGCTTGATTATATATCTGAATCCAGTACCATGAGCAAGTCTCTGGCAGACTATGGGGAGCAAAAGTCTTGTGCTGTTACCACTGCAAGACGCCTTGCTGATTTTCTTGGTGACACAATGGTCAGGGATAAAGGCCTACGTTGTCAATATATAGTTGCATGTGAACCCAAGGTATGTACAGTGTATGATTTTAATATATATGATATATACCCCCGATGAGCATTCATACTTCTTAATCTCAATAATCTAAGGTTTTAGCTGATATCATTGTATCTGTTCCTATGAAGTTTTGGGTACAATTTGAAATAGGTTCAATTATGTGGCCTTGAAATAATGACATGTAATATAAGGAAGATTAGAAAGAACTGAATTACATAGAGTTTGTCTTCTACCTCTTGATAAATTAAAATTATTCCATCTGTTAAGCTTCTGGCCCAACTTATAAATTCATTCTTAATAATGTGATAGGGAACACCTGTAAGTGAGCGTGCTGTTCCTGTTGCTATATTTGAGACTGATGCAGGTGAAAATACAGTGTGGATTTCTTTGACATGATTCTATTGGTTGCATAATTATATAAAAGAAATTGACAGTGTATAATCAACTTGCAGAGATCATGAAATTTTATGTACGCAAATGGTGCAAAATTTCATCAGAAGCTGGAATTCGATCCATCATTGACTGGTCCTACTACAAGCAACGCCTAAGCTCAGCCATTCAAAAAATTATAACAATTCCAGCTGCCATGCAAAAGGTTTACTTCTCGTTATATATATGAGTTCCATCTTGTTTTCTCACTAAAATTATGTTTATATATTTTTTAGGTTGCAAATCCTGTCCCTAGGGTGGTTCATCCTGATTGGTTACATAAGAAAGTTCGTGAGAAGGATGATAAATTTCGCCAACAGAAAATAGTTGATATGTTTGCCTCCTCAAATGGAGCTAAATTTTCAAAGAACAGTGGTTTTAGCTGCAGCAAACATGTGATGAACGAAGAGAATTCTGAAGATTTAGAAGACTTTCAAAAGAAAACGAGTTCTATAAATGGCCCCAAACCAGTTGTCCGATATTATGATGTTAGACCCATGAAACATTCAGTTAGAAGAAATAGCCAAATAGATTCCTCGATGCAGGAAAAAATTAATGCTGGAGGACGTGGGCCTTCTTCACCATTGTATTTTGAAAACATTGACAGAAATGTGGATTACCGAGGATGGCTTGAAATGAAGAAGCGGAAGTGGAAGGATAATTTGGACAAGAGGAAGAAACAAAGGTATGTTGTCTTCAATCAGATAAGCTACATTCCATGCCATAGGTATATGGTATCATCTTCAAAACCAAAATAATGAAGGATGAAGATATCTTAAATGTATAGATCCTGAAGTAAATATAAGGGGGAAATTTATGCAATATGTGTTACAGAGGTACTAATTGCTTCTCGTTTTTTTGTGGGGAAACTATTCTTTTAGCATATATTTTTTCTTTATATGGCCTTCAATTCTCTTGTACCTTTATCCTTCTTAATGAAATCAGGTTTTCTTATTTGAAAAAAGTAATAAATAAAGGCTCTATGTTGGTGACATGTGGTTTGCAATTTTAAGCGTATTTTAGCCGTATGGTGGTAATTTATGTTTAAACAGGAGAGCATTTGTTTTGGCAGATTGGGGACTCCACTTCCTGCTAATGATGTTACAAGGGAGTTAAATTGTGCTACGAATAATAAAGAGGCTCCTAGAATTGCAGGTGTTGATTCATATTTCAAGAGGCATGAAATATCTATMACACACTGCCATTGGCAGGTATTGTAATTTTGTTTCATTTTAGTGTTTGTCTGGATATATTAATTTGTTTTTACTCACTTAACCTCATATTGTATTTCCAGATTATACAGCTTGTTCATAGTTCACAGAATGGCCAATTTTTTGTTTGGGCTGTCGTTGAAGGAGTTATGCTAAGGATTCCTATTACAGTTCCAAGAGTTTTTTACCTTAATTCYAAAGTACCCGTCACAGAAGAAGTGGGTAGGGGTGTTAACAAAATCCTTCCCCATGGAAGGCACACCTATAACCTCTATGAGGTATTTTAGGATTATTCTGAAATGTATTATATAGCTTCTTTCCATATATAAATTATTGGTCCGTTAAGGATCCCACATTGATAAAAGAAGACATGGGCTACTACTCTCATTGCCAATTGGTTTTGAGATGGAACCCCATGAATATTAATATGGTATCAGAGCCAAAAGCTCAAACGAGCAACCGGTCCAAAAATGGGATCGGGCCAAGATCGATGAGTCAAAAGAGCCACGATCTTGAGGGGGCATGTTAAGGATCCTACATTGATAAAAGAAGACATGGACTACTACTCTCATTACCAATTGGTTTTGAGATGAAACCCCATGAATATTAATAGTCTGAAAGTTACATTATTTTATTTTATTTTTTATAATTATAATTACAGGTTGTGACTGATGAAGGTCAATTTAAGACACAGAGCAATAAACTTGCAGCCCTCCTTGCAGATCCAGAAGTTGAGGTCAATATCTGACTTCTTTGTCTGTAGTCAAGTTTCCATATGTCAAATTGAAGACAGCATACCTCATTTGCTAAGTATTTTAATTGTTTTTCCAGTTGAATTCTGATGCTGTTCTTTGATAGGGAATCTATGAGAGCAAGGTACCATTGGAGTTCAAGTCTATCCTCCAGATTGGTTGTGTCTGTAAAGTTGATAAAGCTGCTAAAAGACGAAACATTCAAGATGGGTGGAATCTGAATGAACTGCAAATGAAGACTACAACAGAATGCAGTTATCTGGAAAAACCAATAATTTTCTTTTATGTGTATCATAGGTATCTTTTTTGAAAGTGTTGTGTAATTTTTGAACATTAACATTCTAAGTAGCTTTCTCATTGAAAATTATCTTTAACTAAATTTCTTCTGCTTAATATTTCCAATTGACTTATATCTGTGGAATAATTATTGCTTTAGAATTCCTATGCACCACTTAACATCAATCCTCAACTCTAAAGAAGGCAGGCGTYGTTACTTCTAGGGTATATTTTGCTTTAGCATTGATCATTGTAGACTAAGACATGAATCAAAATGCTTGAATAACGTTGCTATTATGCTTCTTCAAAACTTATATTGGTTTTCTGAATAGGATTTTCTTATTTTGCAAAGGCTTTCTATTTTAAATACTACTGACACATTTCCCTCTAATTTTAGCATTTCTGAAGGAGGAGCTATCTACATTACTTATTTTCCTGGCATAGGATCCATACTTGTGGTGGTGGTTAGCCCTTACCGAAACAAAGACTTGTCTTCCACTTTTCTTGAAAGGCAATTTCRTGAAGCTTGTCAAATGCTCTCTGGTCAATCACAATCTCCAAATAGTGGTATAAATTACAAGGTAAACTCTCATGTCTTTCTAAACAAATACCTCCTATCTGATTTGGTATTACATAATTTTTGGTTCTACAAAATATTTAGGCGATGGAATTATCAAACTTAAGGCACGTTGGAATGTATATTCTGTAACTAACTAAATAACTTTTTTAAAAATTATATTTCTAAATTACTATTATTGGATTCTGAAAGCTATTTCTTTTTACAAGGCTAAATGTTAGTAGAAAGAGAGAAGGATATTATGTTAAATCTTGTTGTGGGATATTCACCATGAATGTAGCCTAAAATGCAGAATTTTGGTGAAGAAAAATAGGGGAAGCTAAAAACTGGTTTATAGGGAGAGTCTTGGTAAACAATTTATTTATTTATTACATTTAGATAGAAATATTTTATTTGCCAAATTATGGGAAAATTAAGTGGTTCTAACACAAAAACCATTAGTGGTCAATAAGGGCCAAATGTAAATAGCACAGGGCTCAGAAAGAATGAGTTCAAATCATGATGGCTACCTATCTAGGATTTAATATTTTACGAGTTACCTAGGCAACTAAATGTAGTAAGGTCGAACGGTTGTCCCGCAAATTGGCCCGAAGATTTAGTATATAAAAAAAAGTGGTTCTAACATGAATTCACTTGAAATGTTTTTTTTCTTCATAATTGTCTCAACTGGAAACTATTCAATAACATAATACTATTGTTTGCGAGATTGTTAAATTACCACTAACCCAAAGTTTAAGCCCTAAACTAATTGACTAGGGTGAATTTAAGCATTTTGTATATTCTATATATTATTACATTTTGTTGCATGCAATATTAATTTGATGGACGAAATTCAATAGGGAGACTTTTATATCAAAATGAAAGAGGAATTATATTTTAGAAATTTGAATTTACAATCTCATGATACTAATCTTAAATGTTCAATTTGTTTGGCTAAGTGGAATTAATCATGTAATTTATTTATTTAATAAATACTAATATCTTATTTTTTAATATACTTTAACCATACCAGTCTCGTTATTAAGATGATATGTTCATGTCCTTATTTATCTTGAAGTCTAACCACATTTTTCACTTTCTATTCACCTCCTAGGTTGACTATGTTGCTAACAACAAAGAAGCTGAAGTGATTTTGCAGAGATCAATAACAGAGCACAGGTTTAGTCATTGTTTAATTCTTTATGCAAATGCTTTTAAACACATGATCTTTTGAAAATCATGAGGGCTTTTTAAGTTTTCGTCTTAAAGTGCTTACAGAAAAAAGTATTTTACTTAAAAATATTATTTTGCAAAAGGCATCCCGAACTCAATATTAGTTGGCATCAGGTCAAAAAATTTCTCTTTGGTCACATTCTATCGATCATGCCCTTCTATTTAGTTCTTTTTCCATGTTACCTTTTGTAATAATATTGATCCACAGGAGCATAAATCGTGGACCTATTGTAGCTGTAATTGATTGCCCAAATCTGCAGCTGCTGAAGTCAGGTGTGAGAGCGTTAGACGATTTTCCATGTGTGAGGGTCCCTTATAATGCTCGTCATAGTCAATATCAGGTAGTCTTCTACGATATAGCTTCTTAACTTGGTCGGTTATACTTGAGTTATCATTTTATTTTATTTCAATATAAAATTTATCTTTGTGAATTACCAATTAATTTTTCTTTATTAGAAAAACAATGTATTATCAAGTTATCCCAATGCCTAGGCCAATGCATTACTCTTGGAATTATCATTTATTATTCTTTTTATAACGTGAGTATTCAGACTAGTTGATGCACACTGTTTATTTCTCACCGTATAGATCTACAATTTTTTTATCCTAAGTAAGTGGCTACCATTGGATTTGGATCCTTGCCTCAGAACTCTTGGAATTATTGATATTTGACAGGAGATAAAAAATGCTATAAAAATTTGGAGATATTGAGGTCAAATATCCATAATATTTGTTTATTATGTATTTTGGTTAAGTTTGTGGTGGGCCTTATTAGCCAAGAATAGAATGTACAAATATTGTATAAACTATAACATGAAGTGTTCAACTTTTTTAGATTAGTTGCTTAATATAAGTAAAGTAAGATGCATTGTTTATATAATTGTGCGTTACAGTTTCTTGGTTGGCAACAAAAAGCTGCAAAGATTGGAATGCAACGGTGTGCTGCATCATCCCAGTGGTTGAATGATAGAATCTCTCTTGCCAGATATGCGCATGTAACTTCTTTTTCTCTCTTTTAAACTTTTTATTTGCAAGACTTGGTATGAATCTTAATTTTGAATCTTATTTGGCAGGTACCTGTAGGAAACTTTGAACATGATTGGAAAATTTTTACAGCAGATATTTTCTTTTCAAGAGCATTACATGATCAACAGCAGGTTGGTTTGTTTGTTTTTTAATTATTCTTATTAATATAAATAATTCCATGCTGTTTTATATTTTCCTTGTTGAATCCCAATATATTTGTAGAAGAAGCTTCGTAAGGGCTTCTTGGCTTTTTGGTTATATGCTTTTTCTGTAGATATGATCTTAAAGAATTTAGTTGATTGATTGAGAAGTCCTTGAAGAAATTGCCTTCTGCACTTCCTTCTTTTTCCTAATTTTTTCATTGTATGGTCTCATTGAACTTTTCCTAACTTGAGGATTTTAATTTTTGATACATAGGTACTTTGGGCATCAGATGATGGTGTTCCAGATATAGGAGGCATTAATATTGAAGATGTGTGTTTCGTGGATGAGGTATGTTACAAATGGGACTTAGAATTTTATCTTATTATTACTTTCTAATAATTGTTAGTAGTTATTTTTAACTTTCTTTTTTCCTTAAAAAACATTTGTATTTTTGGCTTCTATTTTTTAAAAATAATTTCATAGGCATATTGATAATGATAGCCATACACCTTATTTTATCTATTTCGTTTTGATGATTTACCATTGGTTCCTTTGTAACAGGTCCAACAACCTTTTCTGAAATGTTCTGGAGCATATAGAAAAATTTCTGTGGAGCTTAAGGTCGAGTATTTAAACATACCTTTGATAATAAAAGTTTGGGCTAAGTATACACAATGATATAATTCTCAATTTTATCTTTAATGCATTAAATTCTCAATTAGGTCCCCTAATAAAACTTTATTAACAAGAAAAAGTAACCTATTGTTAAATTATTTTAAATTAACATATTTGGAAACGTAGAAATGCCACTTGGATGCTACTTGACACATAAACTCTAACCAGTCCACTAGTGAATTTAGTTCCATCAATCAACAAAATCTATTTCGTCCAAGTGACATACCCACATGGTGAAATATGTTACTAAAATAATAATTTAATGATACTCCGGCTATTATCAACAAATTTTTTACGAAATGACTTTGGGAACTAGAGGTAAAATTGAGAATTTTAAAAGATTAAAGATGAAATTGAGAATTACTTTAAAGATTAGGACCATTTGGTATATTTAGCCTAAAAGATTTGAGTTAAGTGATAGGATTTAAGTATCTTTACCGCCCATCCCATGCAGATCCATCATTTGGCTGTTAATGCTCTGCTGAAGAGCAGCCAAGTGAATGAAATGGAAGGTGGGTTTGATGAGGCTCCATCGGCATTTCATGTCCTGAAACAATTGATACAAAGGTGTCTTGCAGATGCAGTTACATCTGGAAACGTATATGCTGATGAAATTTTGCAGCATCTTTACCGTTGGATTTCGAGGTTTCTGCTTGTTCACTTGTTGATAGATCAATCTTGGCCAGTTCACTATATGTTCATTCATTTTTTTCTTTTTCATTATAGCCCCCAATCAAAACTTCATGACCCAGCTCTTCATCGCTTGCTTCACAAGGTATGTATTATTGTTCTTAGATGCTAAATAAACTTCAAGTTAATTTAAATCTCTCTTTTTTAATGAAAAAGTAACTGCAGGATAACCCTCCACTGCATTTGTTATTTGTTATTTGTTTTATTTAAGAGAGAGTCAAAAAAAGAAGAAAGGAAAAAAAAGTGGGAAAAATAAGTAAATAAAAAGTCCCCGTCACTATTTGAGACGGAATGGAAGAAGCGAGATTCTCGAATGAGGAAAATGATCCAATGACTTCAAAAGAATTGAACGAGGAGCCGTATAAGGTGAATATCTCATATATGGTTCTATAAACTCTCCACTGCACATTAATGCTTAGCTATAGTTATTTATTGTTTCTAATTAAATTGACTAAAATATATTTTAGTCCCCCAGTTTCAATTTGGCCTTTTTTGTTTTAACACTTTTCAATTATATTTTTTTCCTTAGTGTAGTAGGTATCAATTTTGACTAATGGTAAGCTTACCTATAGATGATACATAAGAGAAGAAGAAAATTTCTCATTCCTAATATCCATTTAAAGGAGAATTGGGACACCTCAGATATCAAAATTTTTTATTCCTCCAAATTTCTAATTTCGCCCTAATTTGAAAGGTTGCTTAATTTCTAAGGTGGCCTAGTTTCTAATTCCTCCTATGGTCAAAATGTTGGACCGTTTTCCCTTTTCGTGGTCTAATTACTCCTCTAAATTGGTGATATTAGGTTATGCGGAAGGTGTTTGCTCTTTTGTTGGCTGAACTACGCAAATTAGGTGCCACCATTATTTTTGGGAACTTCTCGAGAATAATTATAGACACGGGAAGGTTTAATCTCTCTGCTGCTAAAGCATACTGTGATAGCTTGCTGAGAACACTACAAACAAGGTTTTTTTTTTCTCCCTTTTGAAGGGAGTTTGTCTTTCATATAACATGCTTACATTGTATTCTGTGTTTTCCCTTATTATTTTTCCTTGTATGTAGGGACCTGTTCGAGTGGATTGAACTGAAACCAGTACAGTTCTGGCACTCGCTGTTGTTTATGAATCAGGTTTGATGATGTCATCTTTCAAAGTTCATGCTTCACTTTGTTCTTGTTTCTGGCATAGCTTTTTATTAATGGAAAATTATATTGCTTCTGTCGAGGACGACATGTTAATAGATGATCCAATATGTAGGGGAAAAAACTCAAAATATATGAGCATTTCATTCTTTCCTCTTTTAATCATTATAACAATTAAGAAATTTAAGCTTTTTTTTTTTTTCCTAAAAAGATATGGAAATGTCAACTTAAGCTTAATTCAACTAAAAATCGGAAGTTTGAATCTGATTCGCACCTAATGTTGTTGTATAAAAATAACATAGGCTAATTAAGAAGTGAGAACAAATTGTAGTATATATTTAAGTAAAAGAGGAGTTTGAAATTTTAACAAAGATGATGGAGAATAATGCCATTATTTTTGTTAGGTTAAAAAAGTCCTTAGTTATTAAAGTTATGATTTGATCACTGAACTTTCAAAAATAACGATTTAGTCTCTGTACTATAAAATTTGTTACGATTTCGTCTTTACTCTAACAGAATGTTGGGCTGATGTGTATAAATTAAAATCCATCTGGCGAGTTGGTTCAACATCGCTTCCGTTCGGTTCACATCTAAAACAATTTAGGGCTTTAAATAAATATAATAATGAAGTTTGAATCACACTTTTCCTCACGACTCCTACCCCTCTCACCTACGACTCCATCATTCTGGTCTCTTCCAGAAATCTTCGCTCCTTTTTTCAGGTCATCTCATCTCATCTCAATTTGAATTTTCTATTTTAGCTCCTTGAATTTGTCATTGTCTCCTTTTATGTGGACTGGAGTTTTTTTTCTTTAGATTTTGTATTTTTTGCTTCGTAATTTGATTGTGTTTCTTTTTGTTTCTCTCACTTTATTGTCGAAATTTTTGTATTGTATTCTTAAAGCTAATTTTTCTTTGAATTGTTGTATCTTTAAACCAATCATGTTTGTAGGTAATTCTGAATTAAAGTGTTCTTTGAATAATCACATTGAAAAAATCATTTTTTTTAGGATTTATTAAAATCCAAAATTCAAATTCAATTTGAATTTGAAATTGTTGGGAAATTGAAGACCCTGAATAATTTCTCCTTCCACAGAAATATCCAAAAACAACCAAAGTATATGAAAATAGAAAGAAAACTGTAAAAGCACAAGAATAACGACACAACAAATTATATTGGTTCACCACTAAGGGCTACGTCCAGTCTTCCACTCAGATGTGGGTAATTCACTAATAATTGTTTAAGGATTAGAATACAAAACTCTCCCCAAAAATATCCCCTAGAGGTCCCAACAAAAGCCCTCTAGCTTCTAAGTATTATAACACACTATACTTAGGTACACGAATGAAAAACACTCACTAAACCCACCGGATACAGAATCCTTTTCAACACTGCCCACAACCACTCAAGTCTCTTTTATTTGGATTCTGTACAAATGAAACCTTAACATAAAGGCTCTATTTATAAGAGGCCAAATATCCCAATTCTTATAGGAAAAGAATATTGTAATCCTTATAAGACAACAATATCCTACTCCCGGTAGNTGAATTTTTGTCTAGTAAGACTTTGAATTTTCAATTATGTATATAATAGGTCAGACATTTCTTAAAACTCAAGGGCTTATTTTTTTTTTTAAGTTGAATGATCTATTAGATATAAAATTGCAACTTCAAAAATTTATTGGACGCATCTAGAATTTCAAGGATCTATTAGATATAAAATCAAAAGTTTAGAGACTTATTAGACATTTTTCAAGTTCATGGACATATTGGATACAATTTAAAAAATGTAAGGACTAAACTTGTAACTTAACCTTCTAAGTTTATATGTCTCTTTTATTGCAGTACAATTATGGTGGAATTGGAGCAAGGGAGGATGAAACCACAGATGTTGAATCTCAAGTTGACGTAGTATCCAACTGGAACATTGCTGAATATCTACCGAAGAAGATTCAGGTATCCTTACTACTAGAGCCTTGCAAAGAAATACTGTGCATTATCTATAGCAAGTAATTTTTCCCRTTAAATTTCGTCAGATAGGATGACTTTGGAATATTTTAAAAGGACGTATAGAGAATGAGTTCAAATAATAGGTGCTACCTACCGAGATCATTTGAAGTCCTACAAGTTCTATCTGCAACCAATGTTGTAGGATCAGAACAGTATTCTTGTGAGACTACTTGAGATTAATTTGTCAGGTTTTCTTCTGCTCRTTGTAGGACTCCTTTGTTTCTATCGTTTCTCAATTTGTATATATTCCATGGAAATATGCAACCGAGCAAGCTGCAGCAGGCACATCCTTGCAGCGGGATGACACGTGTACCCCATCCGTTACTGTTGTAGCCACTGAATCGTTTGAATTAAGCGTGACAGAATATCTCAAAGAGCAGGTATTAATGCTCTTCTGCTGCAAGTACYATGAGGTCTTTTTCCTTGATTTTTGTCTTTTAAGTTTCTTATTTAGCTATTTATGATATTCTTCTTGATTCTCAGCTAAGTTCTTACTTCAGCCACCAACTGTTTGGTATTGTTCGTGATTTACTAAAACAACCTTCTGGTAGTGTTCATAAAGGAGATGCTGCATTGGAGTTCATTAATTACGTCTGCGCTGCTTTKGCTCTAGACCAAAATGTCCAGAATGATGTTCGGGTATTACCATCTTAATCCAGGCTTCATTTTTAATTGTGTAGTACAGTAATTTAAATTTTTAATGTGACAAGATTATTAAATCTAAGGTCAAGTATATAATAGTCCATGTGAAATAACTATAAGTATTTACTAAGTTAAAATTAGTTTGCTTGTTTTTTAACCTTTCAAGTTCTAGTTACCATCCTCCTTGACTGAGACCATAGGGGTTTTCAGTCTCATCTTCGCTAGATGCTGTCTTTGGGGAAGCCATTGTTTCATTTTTTCCATTGTCCTTCAATACGAGAATTGTCTTACTTTCATTGTAATGTTTCATAGAACAAACTTAGAATCCAAGAGATACCTAAAATAAAAAGAACTTAAATAGTTTTTACTCGGCCGGGTTAACTCACATTGTAGGGAGGAGTTGTTAAACTCGGTTTAAGAGGAGAAACCAATACGTTTGAACAATAGCTTACTAGCCAAAGTAAACATAGCTTAACGATTAAAACATCTCCTTTTCTTGAGATTGGAGGATCAAGTCTCCCCTCTCACTTGAAAAACAATAGCCTACTATTCAAGTCTTCGATACTGTTTTTCTAAACTTATGCTTTCCAAATAATTCAGTTCTTTTATTAGTACAATAAAGGTAGGACGAGGATTTAGACCTGGAGTTGACGTCTTAACTGCTGAGCGGCTCATGTTGGCATAATTCAAAATAATAATTGTGTTATTAATATTTTCCTTACTCTGTAGGTAATGAAGAAGAATTTACTGAAGTATGTGCACGTAAGAGAGTTTGCACCAGAGACTGAGTTTTCCGATCCCTGCCCGTCCTTCATCTTACCCAATGTCTTTTGCAGGTATGCTACTGAAAAATAGTTTGCTAATGAAATATGCAAATAAAAATCGGCAAAATCTTCTCTTTTTATTCCCAGATTTTCGTTTCGTCTATTTTTTTTTGTCTTTTATAGTCACTGGATATCATGTAATTAGCTTAAATCCTGGTCCCTGACTTAAATTTTTCTTTTCTTTTCTGGTTCTTGATTTTTCAAAAGGTCAATTTTGTACCGTAACCGGAAATAAGTAAGAAGATTTGAAATTTTGTGATATTCTGATCTTGAACTTTCAAAATGGTTCTCAAATTATTTTGACACTAATATTCACTCTTCTAATACTCGTACCTTAGCCAATATATGCATCCACATCAACACATTAATGCACATTCTTGAAGTTTTTTTAATACAAATCGTTGAAGTTACTTAATTTGTGAAAASTACAATAAATATAAGGATTAAAATGATTCATATATATATAGATAATTTAAACCTCAACATTAGAAGCAAATTGCTCAAATTCTTAGGCTTTGGTATTGGTGGTGAGCGCAGCTACTGTAACGAGTGTCGAGATTTGGACTTGTGCCGCGACTCAGCCTTAGGAGCACAAGAATGGCGCTGTGGTKTGGCAGAGTGTGGGCAACCATACAACCAACAAGTGATAGAGAACACTTTGATTCAAATTGTGCAGCAGCGAGAGCGTGCGTATCACGTGCAGGATTTGGTATGCCTTCGATGCAAGCAGGTTAAAGCGGCTCACTTGTGGGAGCAGTGTAGCTGTGCTGGCTCGTTTAAATGCAAAGATGACAATCAAGAATTTTTCAGCGACATGCGGATTCTCTTCGACATAGCCACTCGTCAAGGCTTTCAATTGCTCCAAGAGTTCACTTTATGGATCTTGCATAATGGGCTCCTATTGGAATCCTCATCCGGCGGAGCATAGTTTAGTAGCTACACCATCGGTTCTGAGAGTYGTAGATTTGAATTTTCGCGCCATATTTATAATGTAATATTCTAAAAGAAATAAAACGTAGGTGCATGGTATTCCTACTTTTTTTTCCTAGCTATTTATTTAGTCCGAGTACCTAAATCTTGAAGTTGTATATAAATTTATTTATCAATAAAATTGAATATGTTTTAGGCATATTCTTGATTTGAAAGATATTTGCTTATGTATTTGTCMATGGCAGGTTTAGCCCTTTAAAGTGGAGTCAGATTGAGTAAATTAGTTCTTAATGATAGTGAACTATCGATCAAGGTAAATTACATTTTTATTTTTATTTTTTTTCTGAGAAATACATTTTGATTTATTAGTCACTATTAAATATTGTGTTATGTTATGAAGTTTGAACTCGGACAAGTTCATAGTCCAAGTTTAAAACTTTTTTAAGAAATAGTTTTGAATAGTTTTCAAATTTTGTARGTTAGATTTGAATTTAASCMCTTCTAGCCAAATAGAAATATTAACTCAACAATGACATTGTTTGTTTGGTAGAAAATTTAGAATGAAAGGGATTCAATGAATATTTGACATAATTGTTTTGGCGGTAATAAATACACTATTTYAAATTATAAACTTATTTCATTTTTTTTAATTAAAACATGTATAATATAATATATTCTAAATTATATCCTATYGTAAAGTATTAATTCTRACAAAAATGAAAACRAAAGTTTCACTTTCATCMATAAAGTTTAAAACATTTATATTAATAAATTAATTAATAATATTTTAGATTAGACTAAATAATTARTTACATTTATATTAATAAATTAATTAATAATATTTTAGATTAGACTAAATATTTAGTTGGTAACTAATGAATTACCAATATATTAAAACAGATAATACAACCTTAGTAATTTTTTTTACTCCAATCAATTCAAATTCTCATCTTTGGTCGATAATATTATAAATATTAGTAGTAATAATAATAAGAGACTTCTACAATATGTTAAAAATAACATATACTTATTTTCAGGATGATCCAATCACCCAAGGAGGGGAGATCGATAACATTGTATTATTGTATTTTTGCTGAAGGATAATTTACGTAGTAAAAATTAACCATTGTTAAATATTGTCTTATTAAGATATTTATATTTAGAAACGTAGATGTTAACAATCAAGGCATAGAGTGAAATTTGTCATCAAAAATCCCGGGTCAATATGAAGGGGCTAGCTGAGCTGATATTGAAATGCAAATGTTAACCTTCCCATCTAATCAAGGGATGGACCATTCATATTATCAGTTAAGACATAAACATATCTTATGATGATAAAGGCACTTGAAAGGGCAACATTCAGTCACATTAAAGCCACGGCAATGTCATGTTTGTATTACAGTGAAGTCTTTAAGCGACATCAAGTTCATTTTCTGTCTTTCTATAAGAGACTTGCAAAATATTCAATGATACTATAACTTCTCCAACCCCCATTTCAGCGGGCCTCATACTGAACAACTGCAGTAAAATGCAAGAATCGGATTAGACCTCAAATTTAGAACTAGGAAAAATTCATGCAAGAGACGCAGAAATTGATGCAACATGCCTTTTTTTAATGACAACACCATACTCAGAGGAAACGGAAGGATATACAACAAGCAATATAAAAATCCAGCCCACATCAAACGTGGTCRAAAAAAAACCAAAGGCAGAATGAACTACAAATAAGAACTTCAATGACTGAGAATTAAATAAAAGATAATGCAATATGCATGTTTGACCCGCCCACAGAGAGGGAATCTGCATTCAACTCAAGACTAGTAATTAGAGAGCATCCCAAGTCATATAGGATCACCAGGAGACCCCACGAAATACTTTTGTCAGTCAATTAAACACCAAATATTTTAGATTAGATTCTGCTTAAATACATCACGTATATGCTAACTGAAGACAACTAGATCCAGCTAATCAACAGTTGCAAATATGTGCAATCCATAAACAAAACTTCAGAACACACCGAGTTAATAACATGATTTTAGAATTTGAGAAGATCCATCTTTTTTTAACTTTAAATGTGCTCTGGAAAAGGTAAACAAAGGTTAAAGATTAGAAAGAAGGCCTCATTGAATATGGAAATTGAAAGTGAGTTCTAGGAATTTCAGAACAAATAGATGCAAGTGAAAACATTTCTGATTATTCAACTCATGAAAAGTAGTGAAGTGGATATGGAGTGCTCAAACAAGTGGGGTCTTAAATKGAACAAGTGGGGTCTTAAATGGAATGCAATCAACTTTAGAATCAGACAAACTAAGTAAAAATCTGTCCAAAGCTATCAATCAGTGTTTGACCAGATTGTGAAACTAACCATCTTCAGTATCCACTAATACCAAAGAGTTCGTTTATTTCTTTTTAGCTTAATGAGGAAGATCATTGTATCCATAGTTGGCACTCATTTTCATTTACTAAACTAAGAGGCTTGCTCACCCCCACTGAGTCTTTTATACTTTACGAATAAATAAAACAGCCCACCTCTGTCACTTATTTCATATAAAATTTATGGTCAAGCATATGAAGAATCAAAACCAACTTCTTGGACGACATTTAAAGTTCCAAACATCAGTACAGACTAGTAAATTAACTAAAAGGTCAGATTTAGAAATGGCATATTCATAGTCAACAAACAAAAAGAAAAGAAAAACAGATCTATTAATGATGTAAAATATATCTTACTGCGACGGGTGCGCTTCTTGTAGAGAATACGATAACCACACTCTCGGCATTGTATAACATCACCCTGCTTCAGGGTATTCTCCATTCCACAATCTACACCAATTATACAGATTATTTATCACTCAAGACCTCAAAATATAGTTATAGAAGTGAATGTTCAGTGCAAGTACTTTAAATATAAACTCAAATCWTCAAACTTCTACATTCCCGATGATATAATATAACAAAAATATGCACCCGATGGCAGGGCTTAAAAACCTAAACATTAGGAAGATTTTGAAGCATGGAATCAGTAAACTCAACARGCGCACCTCCACAGATGTAGCTGACTGGTTCAGGTTGAGGATCCATGAGTCAAACTTTAAAAAGCTTCCTAATTCCCCAAAATAAGACGAAAATCACCAATATTAGGTCAAATTTCAGCGAGAAAAAAAAAACTGAAATAACACGATCAAAATCCCCACAAAAGTTTTTATGTTTCGAGATATTTAGAGTAACAATTTCCACGACAGAGATATGGAAGGAACGTACCAGAGCCGAAGACAAGAAGATCCGTTCGATTATTTAGAGGAAAAAAGCGAAAGCAGACGCTGGTCCACTTTAAATAGGGCAAGCTTGTGCATAARAGGCGAGAAGAACGCCCTAGTTTCGCTGCTAATAAAAAATGGCCACGTGTACACTGAGTCGGTTCGCGGGCAATTTCACGGATGTTTCAGACGTTAAAATAAAGCCACATTTTATAATGAGAATTGAGAACATCCATTTATGATCGAAGAACATTAATTTTCAATTCAACTACTTAATTAGATTCTTGACCATTTAACTTTTMTAAATTTTTATAAAAATATAATAATTGTTATATTAGTGGTACTCRTCAGTTGGATCACCTGAATCGGATTTATGTCGTAGAAAAGTAGTTGATTTTTTTTACAGCAGAAGAGTTATTGGTTGTTTCTAGAATAGTTGTTTACGAAAGTTATTTTTGTTCGTTTTGGCCGTTTTTAGAATAYGATCGTAATATTAGAAGTATAAGGAGAGAGTATATATTTTTAAATATGCTATTATTTTTTTATTTTTATAAAAATAGCATATCGCGTCACTTCCTATTTTTACTGTTGTTATGTTTACAAATTTGAAGATATGCTCGGTAAATTTGCTATTTTTAAAAAACGCGGGTGCRGTATATGTATAAAAGTTAATATTATTTGTATTTATTAAATATTTTTGGGGCTGACTCAGTCGCAGTCATCCCCAGTTCCTTGTCCTCGTGCTTCTTCACTATTTTCTTTCAATAATTTCCCATAAGAAATCAAATTTGGGCTCTGTAGACTTCGGAGATGATTTTTATATCACAAAACTGAGAAATTGTTGCTGTTCAAAGCTGATGAAATTTCTTGGAAATTCGTTGCTTCCGCATTATTCTAATTCCACTTGTTCAATGTCCTCGTTATAATGAAAAAATAGAATTTCCGACGCACTATTTTCTCCCGCTTGTTTCGATGGAAGTTAGAATTCCAAGGTGGAGTTGATTTCGTTAATTACAGGTTGATTTTCGAGATCTTCGTCCGGTCGATCGTTTTTCCGTCGGAGGGCGATTCCGGGCGGTGGCGAGAATTTTTCAAACCCCTCGGTGCTTGGAATCCTCTCATCTGATGAAGTCTTTCGACACAACGCCAGAAAGGCGATCGTCTTTTTCTGAACCCGTCAGCTCAATCAACAGTCCTTTTTATTCAGATGGTTCTCCCTATTCTTCCGGTAATAATCAATCTCCTCTTGCTCTTGGCGCCGGCGCCGCTCTCTATCTCTCGGACTGATGACGAATTCATTTGTGCAGGTAAAGAAATTTCAAAATTAGGTCACAAGAAACAGTTAGTCAGGAAACGAGGCGGATTTGTTTTCCGGATTTACGACCATGGTAAGGATCAATAGTCTTTGTTGTCAAAATTCATTGAACACCACCTGTTTGTAGAAATGTCATCGGAAATTTATCACGTATAATTCAATGGAATGAAGGTAACCTTGTGTTTTTGCGAATCTTCAGTGAAGTTGGGGCCTAAATTCTCAGTTACGGCCAAAGGGAAATTGAGATTAGGGGCAAAAATTATACAACAAGGTGGTATAAAGAACATATTGAAACAGGTTTTCGGAATTCTAGAAGGAGAGAAGCTTTTGAAAGCCTCTCAATGTTACTTATCAACAAGTGTAGGACCCATCGCAGGGCTTCTTTTCATATCCACAGAGAAGGTTGCCTTCTGCAGCGACCAAAGAATCACTTTCTCCTCACCAACAGGAGAATTGCTCAAAACACCTTACAAGGTAATCTTTTAAATTCACGCATCCAGCTGTGGCTTGGCTCAGAATGATTATGTAAAAAAGTTTCTGCTATTAGACACATATGATGAGATTGCATACAATTCATGTTTGATTTTTGGTTTCAGAAAAGGGAAGTTAATGGGTTCTAGGAGTGGAAGATTCATAGATAGAAACTTCATGTACTTTTTGGATAGTTTTTTTTTTTTCCCATTTTAGTTTGAAAAATCACCAATTTTTTGTTAGAAAAAAGTGATAACAGAACAACTAGCCTGATAGTGTCTAGGAGCTCTTATGTAATTATGCATATGTACTTAATAATTATCCTGAATTTTGATGAAGGCTAGGACCGAAGTTTTATTTGAAACTATCTAATCAGCGAAGTTTAAATACCATATTGACACTTGAAGGTAAGGGTACAGCCATAACTTTTCGTAAGGGGAATTTTACACTTTAACTTTTTATGTATATATTACTGCAGTTTTAAGAATCGAGATGGTGCGAATTAGGTTCTTCTTTTGTTCTGGCTCTGCCCCTGCTTGAAAATACTGGAATAAATTTCTATCTTGGGGAATAACTTAAAAGTTTCCAGTCCAAACAACTTTTTGTATACAAGTAAAAAAACCAAGCAGTTCGTTCTAAAAATCTTGGAAAGATTTCTTAGGACACTTGAGATATGTAATAAAGATATATGTAATAAAGATGCCCTTTGAAAACAAAAAGGTGTGTGCTTTTCTGCAGGTTTTGATACCATTAAAGAATATCAGAAAAGTCAGCCGAAGTGAGAATGCCGATGAGCCAGCAAAAAAGTACATAGAAGTGATAACAGAGGACGACTTTGATTTCTGGTTTATGGGATTCTTGAGATATGAAAAGGCATTTACGAATCTTCAGAAGGCCATTTCCATGGCTAACAAACTGTAACAGGTTGTATCATGTAAGTAAGAACCATCTGGTAAAAAGAAAGTATGTGCTTTTGGTTCTCATTTAGATGAGTGTTTGAAGTTTGGAAATATTTTATAGGGGATTTCACTTGCTTTCATCTTTAATGTCTCAGCTGCTTGTTTTTGCCTTGATGTGAATTTTCTTTTGTTTGTCCTGGAGTGGTTAATACCTTAGGTTGGTCGTCCCAATGGAATTTAAACATGTGAAAGTATTTAGATCAAATTGTCCTCTTTTTTTACTTTATTTCATAAATTAAGTCATTTTCTTCTAATTTTAATTTTTTAGGGATTCGAACTTTTGATGAAGTTATAAACACTCAGTTGAATTATATTCAAGTTAAGCAACTATATTTGAACTTTGAAGGAAAGGAGTGAGGATGGATAATGAATACTTGGTTGATGATATTTCTTTAATTTCTTTTTTTTTTAATTGAAAGCTTAATGCCTTATTCAAATAATATTTTTATAATAAAAGTTATATAGTTGTATGGAGCAGGTAACATGTAAGAGAGACTGAGTAATTAAGTTCAAATATTATCAAAAGAGAGATTGTAGTAAAAGAAAACGTGCTTTGAGAGAGTGGTATAGGAGGGGAAAAGCTTGTAATTCATAAAAGGACGAAGAATTGAACCTCCAACTTTTAAAAAGTGAACAATATATCTTAACGAGCTATAATTAAACGAAAGAAAATTAACACACAAAATAAAATTACAGATTAAGCTAAAATTTTCTCCCCTAAATTTGTATTATTAGAGACAATTTTAAAATAAGAATAAACTAAAAATTTTTACTGAATAAAAATAAACCAAGCGAATTTTTTTCCCCATATTGTTATTATTATTTAAATTGATCTTTAGAGTTGTGTTGCAATTTTTATCCTGGTTCAATTTCCACTAATTCAATTAGTAATTTGAAAAAAAAAAGTAAATATTTAAAGTAACTAACTAATTTCAATCAAAATTAGTATTCGCACATCTATATTTTTTAGTAGCACCTAATTAAAACCTAATTAAATTTGATTAATGAACAAAATTAACAATGAAATAGTTTTATCAAAATTCACCATTTTTCTAAAGCGAGCTCCAATATTATTTTTCTCTCAAATCCTATAAATTTAATAATAATAATCAACCATCCATATATTTTACAATACATTGATCACAGATAAGAATAAGGTAATTCTCGGATGAAATTGAAAATTTAAGTAAAATGAAAAAAAAATTAATTAATAACCCGATATTTTATTAATGACTGTATCATTTCACGAACTCGTAATTATTACATATTACACATACATTATTGATTATTCTCTCTGCTTCAATTAAACTTTCTTGAACATAACGGGAAATGGCGTATCGCTCAGAGCGAGAGCCCTGTTTCCGTTCTTGATGAAGATCCCCACATCTTTACAAATAACTTTGCAGAATTTACACACACTTGGACAGAACACGAACTTGTAATCCTTACCGTGCTTCTCAATTTTGAACCAATTGTCGAGCGTCTCTTGCCCTGGATTTCCCCTGATTCCGCCGATAGCCACCAACCACTGTCTCGTCGATTCGTCGAATTTGTCCAGCTTCCACACCGTCGATTTGGCGCACACCGTGCTCGCCTCGAATTCCACGTTCAAATCCGTCGAAACTCGAACCACGCCTTTCTTAGGGTTTACAGGCGCAAATGTCGCCGGAAGACCGTTCGATATCTCGAATTGTTCCTGAACGACGTGTAGAGGACATTTATCGTGTCCGATGTTGCCTAGGGTTAGTCCACCGCCTCTTCCGCGGATTACAGGGAGGATGTAGTAGTTCACGCCGGCTCGGAGCTTCTTCCCGTCGATGTCGAGGACGGCGTCCGGCGAGGCGTCGGATTTGCAGATGCGGACCTCAGTAGAGGCAATGAGAGCGAAGAGGAAACAGAGTAATGCGAAATTCTTCATTTTATTTTTTCTTCTGATCAGTGGTTTTTTGTGTGCATGATTTGGGATTGAAAAAGGTCCCTATTTATAGGGAATTGCTGGAAATTATTTCCCCGGCCGGAGGCCGCCAAGGCCAACGCGCTATTCTTTTAAAATTTTATTTTTGTGAATTGGAAAATGGATTTTTTTTTTCTCTTTTAAGTTGAAATCGGAGAAGTTGACCAGAATTGTGCCACGTGGAGGAGAGCGTTGGTACCCCGTACCCATGACCGCACCCTGAAGGGTCAGGAGAGAATGACCTGGACCAGGCAATCCGACGACAAGGCTATGGTCGAAAGCCCTCCGACCACATGCCGTCCCGAATAAAGCAACTAGCGGTTAGGTGTACTTTTTCCCGATACACAAGTCAGACCCCAATACTAACTTGATGAGTATATATTCCCTTTTTGTAGGTATTTCGATATCAGAAGACACGAGACGTTTTTCAACCCTGAAGATCTTGCTGACTACTTACCTGATCGAGTTGGACCTCCACTCAATTTGTTGCACAACATGTTGTAACTTTTACTTTTTATTAATTATTTATAAAAACTTTTAACGAGGGAAAATAGACCCTAATTTTAATAAATTCAGAAGATTAACTATTATTACTTTAACGCATTTGTATTTCATATATATTATTAAAAAAATTATTTGTGTATATTTTTTTTCTGGTTATATAAGAAAAACTTAATAATCTTCGTCCAGAAAGCATAAATAAAAGAGGAAAAATGTCAGCATAGTTTAATTTGGTACTCTAATAATTAACTCTATATTACGAGATAATTAATCACTATAATTATAGGGATAGATAGCTGGTTCATTATCTATTTTGGGAATAATATTCTACTTTATACTAAAACTTATGCAAATACATTTTGAACTATTCTTTACAAATTATTTCTTTATTCTTGTTTGCGCTTACGCTTTTGATCAAAAAATTTTAAAATATTTGTGAAAACTGTAAATTATAAATTAAAAAATCATTATCAAAGTTTTTCAATTTCAGAAATCCATGGATCCACACCAAATATGAAAAACAAAGTTTTTGACCAAAGCCAATAGAATAGAATAAAGATAATTCAACTATATATATCGAAATTGATAGTCAAAAAATATTTTTGAGCCTATCATGTTCTAAGATCGACACGTCGGATTCATTAGTATAGATAATTTTAATATATTTAAAGTCAAATATTTGCCCGTCACGTGATTGCAATTAGTAGCTATATATAAAGATGATGTGTTTGGATATTGGAAATTGTTGACTTTGAATTCTATACATCAAGGAAGTTTCCTTCTTCTCTACGTTTTAAATGGATAATATTTTCGAAATAAAAATAATTTTATATGTATTTTTTCAATTCTAAACAAATTTTATTGGCATTTAAACTGACAAATGAGACATAAAGTCCATTGTTAAAACTTTGTCCGGTAACAAAACAGAATGGCTTCACARTTACATTTAACAATAATATCATTGCTCTACTTTCAAAGGAAGCCAAATTCCAATCATACCTATATATTTTATTGCTTAAAGTCTAATCCTCTTCCTATATTTTTTTTAAACAATGGGAATTATACTTTCTCGTAGCAAACAAACAAACAATTAATTTTGACCTCTTTATAGTTTGTATGAAAGTTTGTTGTTCTAAAGGAATCCAACTAAATATATATTGAGATCGAGATAAGAGTGAGATACATTATCATAGAATGTCCATTGCTTAGTGTCTAAGAACCACGTGTCTTATTGCCCATTGCTCCATTTGTTTAGCTACTATTTTTAGTGTAATTATTTATACCTTATGCTGTCCAAATTGTCTATGAATAGAGATTTTTATGATTCATGAAAAACATTGAAAGAAGGAAGATATCAATGGGAACATAAAACCAATTTTCATATTTACCAATTTAATAATTTCTTCTCTTTTTTTTTCCTCTCGTGTTTCTCAATTTCACAACTATCTGGACTTTTTCGCACT
This sequence comes from Momordica charantia, assembly GCF_001995035.1. Next base: position 1,850,095 of record NW_019104497.1, read on the forward strand.
TTTTTTTTTTTAAGAAGTAGAGTATGAAGAATATGTCTAGATGAGAATCATGGATCACATTAGAGAAATTTTGTTGTTTTTTTTATCAACATTATTTGTTTTTTGAATAAAAATGCGATTAGATATTAATCAATGGATAGTATATATTAGTACAAAATATAAATAGCACAAAGAAACATTATTATCACCCATCATTTAACAATAAATAATTGAAATATTTATTACAATTTTTATTAATTTAAAATGATTAATATTAATATTATAAAAATTTTTTCTTTTTTTTTTTCATCGAAACATCTATCATTTATTTCTTCTCTCAGTAATTAACCAAGATCTAAGAAATTCTAATATTAATTAAGGAGAAAATGATATTTCAAAAATTTGTGAAATTAATATGAGATCTAAAGAAGTAGGATATATTAACTAAAGAAAAAACTAAATTTAAAATTTTTTTACACAAGACGACATTCAACTCTAGAGTCTTGATAAAATTTCGAGTACTACGGGAGAGTACCGTACTCCCTTCTATTAGCTGCTTTTTATATTATAAATAATGTAAAATCCATGTCTTTCAATTATCGCGTAAACAAAAAGAAGTATAATAATCTCAGTATTGAACTTTTTCCCTCTAGTCTCTAACATCACGTTAAACTATCACCAACAGCTTTTTAACGGCTTCTTTTTGCATATTTTCTAACCAATGGAGAGTCATTCAAATTACTGTCTCGCTTGTATTTATGATGGAACCCGCATTTCTTCAACATCACTTTGGTTGCTGCAACCTTTGTCGATACCGCAGTTATCAAAAACGACACGTCGAATCGGGTCCAAGGCTTGCCATTCAAGATCCATGTCAAAGGACCTGGGCAGAAGCTCATGATCCAGATATGATCAGATTCCAAAGAATTAAAACATCTTTCAAAAACTATAGTTTTCTCGTGATTGATGGAGACAACAACTCCACATGAAAATTTTCCAGTAGCTTCACCACTGTCCTCAGGTCCGAAAACTGCATAAAAAAACCAGGTTGCAGGCTTCCCATATAAACTTGAAGCAATCTGGAGAGCAACTGAACCTTCTGCACCATGAAAATCAAAACATTCTGGAACTTCACTTCCAGGAAGTTTAATATCAACCATGGATCCCTGATGCATAAGAAAAAACAAGTTCAAAATACGCGAGAGAGAAGTTATTCGTGCACTTTTACGCTGTATAAGTGATTTTTTCTTCTATTATATATCTAACCGTTATGAGAGTAACAGACAGAACTTCCAGAGATACACTAACCTCACTAGATGAGAACTTCACTGCATCATTACTCTGATTCTCAACCAAATTTTGGCAATTAGCGAAGGATAAGACTAATCTTAAAGGAGTTTCTGCATTGAGCATAATAAATTCAGACAATTGTGAGTAACTTTCCAGTGATTTACAATCATCTGCACAAAGATATAACAAATTGGAAGGGAGCTTTGGAATTTCTCGGAGTTTCGAGCAACCCATAAGATTCAAGAGTTGTAGATGCTGCAATTCGCCAATGCTACAAGGAAGAACCTCCAGATTTTTGCAGAATCCTAAGTTTAAAGTTTTAAGTCCAATGAGATTGCTGATTGATAAAGGTAGGTCTCTAATAGCAGCCTTTTCCAAATGTATACCTTCAATATATTTCATTTTCTCTAGAATATTAGGAAAAGCCTCAAGCTTTGAGCAGTCAGCAAGGAAAAGATTGCTCAGTGATTTCAACTTGATGTTAGGTGGAAGTCTCTGAAGGCTAGAACAGGACAAGAGGCTTAAAGTAGCAAGCTTTTGAAGCATACCAACAGATTCATGAACCTCTACTAAACTTGTGCAGTGATTCAAGTCTAATGTCTCAACATTTGGGATCCCTGAAAAATCAGGGATTTCAACAAGGAACTTGCAGAAGCTAAGATCCACAATCTTTAAATTGTTAAAAACCTGAAAAATCAGGTAAAATAAATCAAAATCTAGGTTAAGGTACTCTAGTATATAGCAGTATGTAATTAGTTATATGATGTTTTTGAGTGAAGTTAATACCTTGAAATCCTTCCACAAGTACTCGATGCGACCGTGCCACAAAATAAGAGCAACTAGTTTCTTGGGATGGAAATTTGAAGGCAAACAGGCACAAGGGTATCCAGACCATTTCAATAGCCTTAACTCATTGGGAAGATATTCAAGTTTCCCAGATAGATGGGCATCGTGTATCATTAGTATTCTGAGCCTTCTCATTTCTGAAAAGGCTTCTGCACTTATGCATATTTCATTTGCCTCTGGCAAATCTAATTTGATGCCTTCAATATTATGTGTCCCCTGTTGTCATAAAAAAACATGAGTTGAACTTTTCAAAAAACAGGAGAATAACTTTTTCCCCAACATATAAGCTCTAGATTGATCAGAAATATACACAGAAGAATTGAAGTAATTCTTACCATGTTTTCAGATAGTACATGTGCAACATCCTCTTCGAAGCACAGTCTACTACGTTGACCCGGGAATCTCGGGGATTCTTGACGAACAATTTCCCAACCCATCTCTTGGAGCAAGTCATGCATCCAGAGCTTGTTGTACTCGATTGTTACAAGACACTTATCGACGAGAATTCTGATTCCATTATCTGCATAAAAGTCACAACCATCTAATACATTTACAACATGATCTTTGTTTTCTCCCTTAAAGAAACAAGCAACATCCAGAAAAATTGACTGCTCATTGTCCTCCAAGCCATCAAAACTTATTTTGAGCACTTCATATATTCTTTTATCAGGAATTCTTCTCAACTTATCTAAAGCACTCTTCCATTCTGATATTCTTCTACCACAGAGAAATGAGCCCAATACCATCAATGCAAGTGGAAGGCCTTTGGCATAATTTAAAACAAAGGAAATGAACTCCTCGTACCCTTTTGGAGGACAAGGATTCCTGAAGGCATGCGAGCTGAAAAGCCTAAGAGAATCTTCATTACTTAATTCCTTGACTTTATATGTGTATTGAACTCCATGGGAAACTAATAAATGATCATCTCTTGTAGTGAAGACGATTCTACTTCCTGAACCAAACCAATCGTGCCCACCAGCTAATGCCTCCAACTGCTCGGTTTGATCCACATCATCAAGTACTAAAAAGACCCTTTTGTTTCGGAGCTTGTTTCTTATCACATTAATTCCTTTATCAGTGCTTCCCAATTTTACATTATCACACCCGAGTGCTTCGTATAGAAGTGCTTCTTGTAAATGAATTAGGCCAAGTTTCTGCTTGGATTGCTCTCTAATATTTGCCAAAAAGGTGCAACTCTCAAACTGATCTGCTATTAGGTTATAAACAGCTTTAGCAATTGTTGTCTTGCCTATTCCACCAATCCCACAGATCCCAATCATGCGAACATCGTCTGACTTCGTATCCAGTAACATATATAAATCTTGAATGCGAGATTCTAATCCAACTGGATACTTAGCAATATATAGCAATGTGCAGTTCAATTTATTTAAAGTTTCTTTTACAACATCTTGAAGGAACTTGGACTCTGGCCTACCGATTACAAAATTTCCATATTAGAAAAAACAAAAACAAGATATTTGAGCTCTTAATACTAAAGCAAAAATCTGACAAAAACAATACATGTAGGGATCAGACAGAAGTACCATTGAAATAAGCCCATCATGAGATTGTGATATTGGTATTGTACAATAAGATCTTTGGAATAGAGCTTTACAAACATTTAAGGAAAGGGAGGAGGTGCTGTCGAACATTTTTTTGGGCGGACTTTTGGTATTCTCTTGGCTCGTAATAGTTTTCGTCATTCCATTGTTTGTTTAGAGACAAGGAAGGAATGTTGTGGAGGATAGTCTATCTTGCGATTTTGTGCAACATTAGGCTCAGAGAAACAAGAGAATTTTTAGAGGAGTGGAGATGTTTTGGGAGAGGTTTGGACAATAATTAGATTCAAGGCCTTCTTTGGGTGTCCGTGACCAAAGAATTTTGTATTGATCATCTGTCTATTGTCCTCAATAATTGGAGCTTTTTTGGTAATAGTTTCTTTCTTTTTGTTTTGTCTCCATTTGTGTTGGGCTGTCCTTTTTCTTGCCTGTATATTCTTTCATTTGATCTATGAATGCATGGTTTCTCATTAAATAAAAACATTTAGAGAGATAAAAGAGTAGCAGTTACCTATTTTGCAAATGCCAACCAGCCAACGTTGCAATTTCAGACAGGGCAGCCCTCCACCTTTGCACTCTATCCTCTCCATTAGAGGACATCTCTTCATGTTTAGCCAAAGCCTCTCCAAATGTCCCGGTCCCACTTCTTACTTCTGATGGATGAACATCATAGAAGAGTGGCAAAACCGTTTGTCGCTTTGATTTTCGACACTCCAAGATCTTTACCAACTCATCTAAACAGCTGGTGGATGATGCGTAGTTCTTAGAAAGCACAATGATTGAAATCCTCGATTCTTCGATGACACTATCAAGCATCGAAAAGATGTTTTCGCCCCTCTGAATGTCGTCATCCATGAAGGTGTTAATCCCCTTCTGGCATAAGGCATCATAAAGATGACTGACAAAACTGTTGCGGGTATCTTTTCCTCTAAAACTCAAAAAGACATCATATTTCCAGGGAGGGGCGTCAAAAGAAGGCAGAGAAGATTTCTGAGTGATCATGGCACCCAATATAGTAAGCTAGAAAGCTTTCAATATCTGATGATCCTGCTTACATTTCCCTGCAGAAGCAAAGTTCTTATAGAGCTTATTCAAGGAGCCTCAAAACTGACAATCGTCATCTTTGAAATCGACTTTATTAATATATTTGGAGTAACGCAATATACATTAAGTGATGTGATGGTTAAACCAAAAGTCAAAACTAGTGAAATAAATTTTGGTACAGAAGCAAGAACAATTTCTCTATTGTTATGAAACCTTCTGAATTTCTAACCAAAGGCAAAAACATGAACGATCTTAGATTCAACTTCCTATAAGAGGAAAACTAACCATACAGATACTTTATAACTAATTTGCTGATATATGCAGAAAATCTGCACTATTTGCAACAACAGCAGCTTCAGGTAAAATCAATTAATAAAATGCTTTTCCAGCATTCTCAAATGACCAACTTCAAAAATTAATAAATATAATGTTAAACTACAACACAAACTTTACACTTGTGCCTAAGTCCTAGACTTTCAATTATTTCGCGTTTAACAACTCTCAAAATTTTAAAAATATCAATGAACTTTCAATTTATTTTATATCTAATAGTAATAACTCTCTAAAATTTCAGTTTTGTTTCCTGTTTTGGTAGGTTTCACCAAACTTGTAATTTAAGTTAAATATAAACATTAAACAATAGTCTTCCGAAAAAAATAATGAAGTTTTTCAATGTTCTTCGAATGGAGATTTTAAAATATTGCAAAAATTCTAAGTTCTTACACCTTAGACAGAGATCGATTGGCTGGTTGAAGCCGCGATGTGAACACGTGCTCCTGACCGGACTGACGCTTCGGATTTTGCGACTATTCAATATCTTCTTACGTATTGACAATGGCAAAAATTGGCTGGTATCGAAACCTCTCTCAGGCAGATAATCAAGCAGAAGGCGTACGCCAACATCCAACCTTTGGTAGTCAGTCGACGACATGATTAATGCAGGAAATTAGGTCCGGTGGCAATCTCAGACGGCCGGAATCAGAAATCGAGGAACTATTCTGACGATCTCGCGATTCTCCACTCTTACAGTGTCGAACTTGCCATATGCACAAGCATACATGCATACTATGTAGTTCATCATCTCAAAACATAAATATGAAAATAATATATTAGTGTAAATTTAAAACTATTTTCCATTTGGTTCCATATTCGAAAATGGAATCTCATCTTAAAATATTAGATGTTAATATATTGGTAAAGAATAGTTGCCCATTACAATCCAAAATAATATTTATTAATTTATTAACATATATATTATAAATGCTGTAGAATTATTATTTTTATAATATTATATAATTAGTCGCCTTAGTTTCAAAAATATTTTTTAAAATCCAATTTTACCTCTTTAACTTTTATATTTATTTTATTTTTAATTCTTGTAATGTTTGTGTTTCCCATAAAAAAAAATTCTCATAATTTTAAATGTTTCATTTATTCTTAAATTTAACATAAAATTTTATTTTAGTCTCGTATTATGCGAATAAAAAAATATATTTATGATTTCTATTAATTTAAGATTTAAAATTTGAAATCAAAGGCCAAATTCCACATTGTAGATTCAAAAATCAATTTGATTTATTTGACCAAATAAAAACTATAAACTTTTTTTTCCAATATCAAATAAGTGAAAGTCAATTGTTAAAAAATTATCTTATACTAATCCTTCAATATTTTAAAGGAATCGTGGGTGTTACCGTATTATAATATCTAATTAAAATTTGGATCCCGTCATGCTAGGCATGCATTGCCTCATATAATCTCACGTTTCATTCTCAATAACAATTAAATTTCAAACAATATTAGTCCATTGGCCCAAACAGAACTAGTTTTCACTTCCATTTCTACCCTTACCAGTTATAGAAAATTACATCAATCAGTTCATCTCCTTGAATTTCAATTCTTTCAAGTTAAGAAATTCACTAAAATCAGCCACATGAGATCAAACAAGCCCCAAACAAGACATGATATAAAACTACATCCATCTAAAGCAACCAACAATTACCATTGATTAGGCGTCTAAAATTTGTTCAAAACATAACATATGTGTCAATAAAATTAGCGTTGAAAGTATTTTCTAAAATAAGATGTGTAAATTTCATGGTTTGGTCTCACTCGAATACTTTTCTATACTTTCCTAGACTTACATCCGCCAACCGACTGATATCGTGTAACCGTGAAAGCTATCTGTTGTTCGGTAAATGCTGCAAAACTAACGAGACATAGCATTTCGATTTTATCCCCTCACCTGCAGGTGCAAACCAAAATGTAGGTTCATCAGAGTTTCAAAATGAAGTTCTTCAATGAGAAGCATCATCTAAGGGTTCCACCGATGTCGGTCAAAGCGCAAAAAGGCCATAGATAGGATACATATAACAACCGTTCATTTTGAATGCTGAAGACAAAAATAAAACAACATGCTTAAAAAACAGGGTACCTTTTGATATCTTCTCAAGTGCGAACAGTCTTTGCCACCACTGTTTCCAAGCCTTCTATCGCGTTGATGCTGCATAGAACATCCAATATCTCCCTTAAAACTAAACTTATTCATTGATTCAGTTTTCTAAGTATAAAATCAAAAAATAGCTGGTCGGTGCGGTTTGAGTAGACTTTTATCATTTTTTGCTGATTTGGTTTGTGTCATCATCTGTTCTATCGGGTGTTCAGTTCAGTTTTCAAAAGAAATTCATTTCTACACCGGTTTTTTTATTTTCCTTATAACCGATATGTTGGTTCAATGTTGGTTGACTTAAAACCAACCAGCCTACCCCCTTAGTTCCCATATACCATCATCATATATAATATATATATTTGGTCATATGTCATAAAAGATATTTCATATTTTGAACGACTCACCTGAAAGTGATATCCCCACTTGCTGTCAATTTCCTGGAGATCCAATCTGGAACCAGCTTTTCCAGCCGCTCAATTTGCTCTTCCACTTCTCCTGCAAGGGAAGAACAGGTAGTCAAGAAAAAATTCAAATCAAGTTAACCTCTAACATTATTTATAAAACCATGCTTACTTCTCTCAGTGACATCAAGGCTATTCATTATAACTTTGTGCACGAGCTCCTCTTTGGTAATATTAGAACAGTTGACAGACTTGAAAATGTCATAAATAACGCGAACAAGTTCAGGCAAGCAAGATGATTCTTGGCAAATTACTCCACTGGTCCGATTCTTTTGGCAATGCCCATCATGATGAAAATCTTTCTTTCGATGGATATCATAGCATTGAAAATCATCCAGACTGAAACTCGATGTGCCAATATCACCTTCCATGCCAGAAAAGTTGAGAAACCTTTTTGCAGGTTTAGACAAACTTCCTGTGCTCTTGACTATCTTCATTTTCACATCAGAACTCGGCAGCATAGATCTCTTCGGTGTCGACTGTGCCGGGGTTTGTGTCATTGTGCTGCTAGAAGCAGAAGTTACAGGCTTGGCAAGAGAACTCTCAGAAGATTCGTCAGCAGCTTGAGGCGAAACTGACTGTGCTGGAAAATCTTCAAGCAAATGATCATTACTGTCCTGTTCTGTCAGACCACAAGCTGCAGTGGATGGCAAATCAACCGCAGAGGGTGCCACAGGTTCTGATATCTCTGCTTTAGGAACAGCTTGCTTAGAGAAATATCTCTTGAATGACGAAGGTGGATAAGATTCTTCAAAATATGAATTGGTTTCTACGGATATTTGCTGAGATTTTTCTGAAGAACTATCAGACGATTGATAAAGAGAGAGCATAAGATTTCTCTGGTTGAAGGGCTCTGGCAGTGGACCCTCTGGAACTTCACTTTTCTGGTTGCCAAATAAAAATAACAGTCAACACGCGTGTAAATAAAACCTTCTCTGGGAAACAAGTCAGAGGTTAGAATGCAACAACATAACAAAAATAAAAAAGTATAGACCTCACTGGTGAATTAGACCCTGTTTCATAATAATTTAGGCCCGATTTAGTAACTATTTTTATTTTTGATCTTCTATTTTAGAAAAATAAGCTTATAAACACTACCTCCACCTATGCATTTCTTTGTTTTGTTATCTACCTTTTTAAAATCTAAATCAAATTTAAAAACTAAAAAAATAGTTTCTAAAAATTTGTCTTTGTTTTTTAAATTTGGTTTTTTAGAAAAAGTGAAAATCATACCAAAGAAATTGTAAGGAATAAAAAGCATAATTCTAAACAAAAGAAATTTAAAAACAAAATTGTTATTAAACATGCCTTAATGTACAGTTTTTTTTTTCTTGTGTAACTGGGGTATGGAGCCCACTCTCCTTGTACATAGTCCATTCCCACTAATTATCGAAAAAATTTGCCCATCCCAAAGCCAACTCTGGGAGACAACAAAAGTTTTAAGCCATCAAATTTTTAACCCGAAGGCTTGAACCCCAGAGATCTTGGAAGAAATCTCTAAACAGCGTAATTTCTTACCACCAAGACAACTCTATAACTCAACAATTCATTATACTGTTGAATGCTTGTATGGCCACACAGATCTCAGTGGATCCAGAAAATAGTCGTTCGTGCTTTTATTTAAACTCAATTGCTTCCTAGTATTTATGTAGAGAAGAGAAGTACCTCTGGATGCAAGACAAAGTATTTCTTTACCCTTGAAGTGAAAAGTGTGCCTAATGCCAGAAAATCAGAATGTTCAGAGTGACCTTCTACAATATCCAACTGCAGACTGATTACCATTTCTGGCTTCATGCATAATGTTCTCATGTCATGAATCATCATTTTCTCAATATTCACTGCCTCTGGAATGATATATACTATCTGTGCTAGATGCCTGTGAAAAAACTTTCTGTAAAAGAAAAGGAAACAACAGTCCAAATTTTAGTATTCGGACTTCTATAATATTCGTACAAGTTGAAACATGAACATGTTAGGAATATTAGTATGGAAATATTAGAAATATTATTAGGATACTAGCAGTAACATAAGGGTAGTTACTAGGGGCAAAGTCGCTATAAATAGAGGAAGTTAGGGAAATGAGGTATAGGCAAAACTCAAAAGAGTAAATTTGGGAGAGTCTAGGCTCTCAGAGTGCATGGTTTTGGTATTAACATCCTAGTATCTAGGCTCTCAAAGTGCATGGTTTTGGTATTAACATCCTAGTAATATTCTTAATATTTCTATACTGATATTCGAATACAAAAAATAAGAGGTAATAGTCTTTGCTCCAAAGAAGTAAAAAAAACTAGCAAAATTTTAGGCAGGGGGGTTTTTGCAATGCTTAGAAGAATTTAAGGTATTTGTTAGAGAAAATTAGGGGCGTAAGTGAATGGGTTTAAGTTGGTTTTGTGCCAAAAGATAAAAAATTATGTCCAAACTATTTTCTTGAAACCAAACTAACCGCCCCACTCAAACCAATTGAACCAACATAAACCAACCAAAAACAAACCGATATGATCAAAACCAAAAAAATCCTCAATTCTTTTAATTTCGACCTGCACCCTTAGAGAAAATGGTGTCATTATAATCTAGTCTAAATACTCTACCTTTTCACATGTGTTCAATTTATCATCTTTCAACCTACCATTTCAATTTGCAACCACGAAGAAACTAGTAGCTCAGGCATGCCATCAATAGATTGCTTGTCATTGATCGGTTAAGTTCAGCACTCAAACACCAGCATAAAAGTTCAACAGAATCCAAAATCAAATGCTATGATATACCTTTTTGTCATAGCCGAAACCATGCAGGATATATTTTTAAAGGTGGACAACTTTTTACGCAGTCCAAGCAACCTCAGTGAGCTAATCATGCAAGAAAATAACCTTACAATGGTTTGACATCTGCAAATAATCAGATGGAGATTTAAGTTATGCCACATTTATAGTAATAAAATGTTGTTTAAATGTTAGTTTATTCTATTTTGCATTATGTTTTAGTCCCTCAACCTTCAATAAATATCATTTTAGTTTTGTCATTAAATTTTAAATAAACCATTTAACAAATAACTAGCATAAATACATCTTTTATTCATTATCCTAATGAATGGATATCTATATGAACAAGTGTTTGAAGCCACATATAGTATGTTAGATGCAAATTCCAATTGTATTTAGATTCTTGTTAAATTGTTAGATGGAACTAAAATAGTTTTTAAGGTAATATGAACTAAAACAAAACATTTTAAACTGAGTATGAACCAAAAAAAGATTTAGACCTAAAACTTTTTAGAAATTGCATTTATTAAATATACCTACTTTTCTTGAACTTTGATCTCTTCCTCCTTCAATTTGCCTTTCAAGTACTCATCTGCTTTCTCTGGTGTCATACATGCAATGTTACAGTCTGAATTCTGGACACCAGAAATTCCTCCCTTCTGTGGTGGAACGTTGAATGGAATTTTTGATTTATCAGTAGAAGGATTAGTTTCAATGGCTGAGACATTTTGACCATCATCTTCAAATGTTTTCTCGCCCATTCTTTAATCGTAGCACAGATTGAATCTAAATCCTTGGAATCACTTCTTTCTCAGAACTTGTTGACTACCTGCAGAAGAGATAACTTTAAATAAAGAAACAAAATAAATCAAAATAAATAAATTCGTCCGACTTTGTGCCACTATATTTGTCAATCTGAAAAATAAATCAACAAGTAAAAATAAACATTTTCAAATTCTCAAAGGATTTCATATGGAATAGTTCCATGAGTAGAACTTTCTATTAATTTTCCGGATCATCCTTCCCAATCCGAAAAATAAGTTCATAATTGGACGACAGAAAATTAGCTAGATGTATTTTCACCCAAAATTAAATTACAGACATCTGATGAAATACATGCTTTTTTCCCAATTACCTGCCGATGAGGGAGAATCTCTCAGAAATTAAAGAAACAGTTGATAGTGGCGAAGAAAGTGAGTGAAAACAAAAAAAAAGTTGCTACAAAATTTAACATCTCTATTTGTTAATGCTACAGGTGGTTCGAAATTGCACAAACGTCATGGGAAGAACTGATAATAAAATCAAGAATTACTGGAGGAGCGCTTTGAAGAAAAAGGCAAAAGTACCTTCAAACCAAATGGAAATCTGAACATTCGCTTTCTAAGAAAGCATCATACGAGCAGAGCAGCAGCAATGTGGGGAGCTCCTAAGGAAAGGCGTAGGCGTACCAGTGGATCGCTGAAGGGAGGGAAACCTCTGCTTCAAAATTTGCCTTCGGTCCAAATTCCGCCATATTCTTTCCATAAATATATATGTATATAAGAAATTGTCGCTATTATATTATATGTATATCAGAAATTGTCGCTTTTTTTTCTGGTAAAATATTTATATTTTTTCAAGATATTCATGCATTCCTTTTCCATACTGTCTCTCTCTCTTTTTTTAGTCCAATGTTGCAAGGTATCGTGAGAGAGAAAAAAAAATCACAAGTATATAGAGGGAAAAATATGACGTGTGGATCAACCAAATTAGCTCGAAAGGGTCAGATTCATCAAGAAAACCCAATAAAAATTATATTTGGGATCGAACTTTAGGCCATAACCAGTCAAAAAATCAACCCAAATTCTCCTTAAGAGACCTACCCATAAAAGGGACATTGTGTCACTCGTTTAGGTATGCAATTCTCCTCCGAGAACAGCTCGTCCAAGTTGTTATGTGGTCGATTTCAGTAGCTCGACGGAACCTCGCATCAATACCTATAATTATTGACTTTTAAAATGGCAATAATTGTTTTATTCACTAAATTTTGTTTGAATTGATATAAAAAATATATATTTTTAATACAACATGTAGAGGTGGGGATCGAACTCATAATCTTTTTGTTTGAGATATATATCAATTAACACTAAGCTACGCTCCATTTGGCCGAGTTGACATAATATTGTATTTCTTAATATATGCTTCCAAATATTATCAAGTCATGATATAAAACTATACGTTCTTTTCTTTTCAGCTCAACTATATGTATTTCATTTTTTTAAGTACTGTATGTACTCACAGCCTTTTAATTGGAGATATATATTTGACAACTATATGTATCTTTTGGACGTTGAAAATATATATATATACACGTATCTTTTGCGGCTGACTGTGAGATGTACTCAGCGTAGTTATCTTTATCTCATAATACATTCTTCGTTTTTTTCTTCTCTTACCGTTGGAAGTCCCAAAAGATGACCCGCCAGTTGGGGATAGTGGGCCATCGGGCCAGGCCCTTTTCCTCATCTCATATGAATTCTTGCGTATTATTGGGTCAGGCCCAAAATCATAGTCCAAAATATAAATTCAGAAATTAAGACTTGATAAGTACGTGATTACCCCTATTTGAGATCCGAATTTCAAAGGTGGTCTATATTGTGAAAAAAAAAATCACTTTTTATCTAGAGTCCCACCATGATGGTTTACATACAAGTATACATTGAATATATGATATATATTATTCATTAAATTTTGCACAATACAGAAAAATCCACCTGACAAATTCTAAGTACATGAACATCTTTCTTACCAAACATAGAAAATAATTATACATCATATAAATAAAATACATGGAAACTAACGTGATATCATCAAACAAAAAATTACAAATACATATATTAATATTTTTTGAATGATAATAATAAGGAACCATACCAATGACATGTGTGGTTAATATTTTTCATATCCAGATATTACAATATTAATATAATTTTCCATATTACATTAAATTAAAATCAAACGCTACATAACAAGTTTTATGCTATCATTAATTAATAAATGTTACAAATTTCCCAAAACGAGCATAGCAACGAAGAGACTGTGAGTTTGAATACCCCTAACATGTTGTACTAATAAATATATATATATATATATATATATATATATATATATATATTACAAATTTAAAATTTAATCATTGATAAATATATTAGCTTGTAAAATACTAAATTATTAGGAAAATATAAATTACAATATTATAATAAATGTAATGGAAGACTATAATCACAACTTACGAGGCATAATCAAGCAGAAAAGAAAAAAGGAAAAAATTGATTGGCTTACTAATTTTAAAACTCAGGAAAAGTAGTTTTCAAAATTTTATTTTTGTTTTTAAATTTGACTAAAAATTCAAATATATTTAGGTAAAAATTTTTCTAATAAAATTATTAAAAATAAAAGAAGCATGACTATTAAATATATAAAATTAGAACAAAATAATTATAAAATGGCACGTGTATTTTTAAAAATATTAGACACAAAATTATTGTTTAAAATCCATTAAATTCAGCAGCAAACGTTATTTAAAAAATTCGACGAACAAACTCATATTTTAACTTAATTTTCGTTAGGAAGAAAAGAAAAGGCCACGTGAATTTTCTATTAACTATTGAGCGTAAGAGTCGTCAAGCATTTTTCAAAGGGAAAGAGAAATGGGTGTCTCTGTTGCGTATTGTCGGAGCACTTTCCAAATTTAATGATTTTGAAGGGTTGATTAAATGGAGACCCACTCAAAAGAAAGAAAAGGGAGAGCACAGCTACCACTACCGGACAATATAGCACAACTCATAACTTTCGTAATTATTTTGACACCAAATAGTGTAAGATCGTAACTACGATAGATTGAGAAGTAGTGACGAAGAAGACGTTTTAAAAAAAAAAAACTCAGGAACAGATTAAGAATTTTACTATAAAAGTAAATAGCTCCAACAACGGGTGCCCACTTATTTATAGTCTAAATATACTTCGTCATAAAGTAAATTCAATTGGTCACAAAATTGTCAACATGCTTACTCACCAGTAATTATCGCATGTCTCTGACTAAGAGACAATGAGTTCGAATCCTCCACCTCTAATTGTTGTATTCATAAATAAAACGTTCACAAAATTGTCACCTTGACCTTAGACAAAAGTTAATAATCTATATTGATATTTACTGGGTTCAATCTTAAAACCAATTGATAATGAAAGTAATCTATTTATATTATAAATTTTTGTTATGTTTCTTATCTTTTTCACGTGGGATTGTTAATAATAGTGGCCACAAATTTTTACCACATTTTGGCTTTTGACAAAGTGCATGTTCTAATGGCCACAAATTTGTCACATCTTGTCTTTGGATGTATGATCTAGTGACTACAAATTTGCCACATCTTAACCTTGAAGAGAGCGCAATAAAATTAAACAAGTCTTATAATTCAAATATCAATTTGGTATTTAGATTTTTCTAATAGGTTAAAATAATATTTTGATTTATGTATTTTAGGACTATTCTATTTTAGTCTCTATATTTTATAGATTAATAACGTTTTCCTTTCTTGTTTCTCATTTTCAATATTTTAAAAATTAAGTTTATTGTTTTGGTTCATGTTCATTTTCACAATACAAATAAATGTATCATTTTATCACTTTAGAATATATATAACATGAATTTAAATTTTTTATTTTTCGCATAAACTTTTTTTTTAATTTAAAATTTTAGAGAATAATATTCAAGAAGTAGTTAACAAAAACATTTCTTTCTTTTTCAAAAAAACAAAACAAAACAACATTGTCAAATACAATTATGTTTTTCTTGATTGCGAAAGACGAAACGAGAAATAACAACATTACTAAACAGGTTCTTAAATGTTCAAATTTAGTCTTTGTAATTTCAATAAATTTGTCAAGAACCGAGGTTCCTGAGTGTCCGGATCAGCCCAAAACGAGTCATCATCACTGGTATGAAGTTAACAAGTATCCAAGACTTTAATGGCTTGATAATGGTTTCAGCTAAAATCACTCACCAATTGACCACTATCCCAATAGAACTAGCGGAAGCCCTAACACTCAAGGTAGACATCAATTTTGCGCATGAAGCAGGAAAATACGTCCAATCTAAGTTGAATCGTCTCCTTGATAGTTCACAATCCTGATCATAATGATGAGATCATTTGAAAATGAAGTTCAAATTAAGATAATGGATGAAATCCAAACCCATATACAAATAGGAGATTTTAAATGAATTCATCTTAACTTTCTTAGTGGCAACAATCTAACTCGTAGTCTCACCGCCCCTACAGAAGAGAGCATTCCTAAACCCAAAGGTCTTAGATGACCTAAAGTGATTGCTAAGACTTTTCCAATTGGTTCATATATTTTAGTTTTACTTTACTCAATAGTCTGTAATTCATGCAATGTAATAACGACAAAGCCTTCATTTTTTTCCCCGAAGAATAACTACAAGCCCTCAATTAAGACATTAAAAACATCATTTATARTTGGAGGTTTCATTCTCATAATTGATATATTTAAAAAGAAAATCGTGCCAACAGTCGTGCCTTAAATTAAATGTCGATGTAGCTACAAAATATCTGATTATGCCATGCGTCAGCCCCGGAAGAAAGCAAAAATATTTATTTTGAGGAATTGACTTAGATTTTGCGCTGTAGGAATCCATGTTACTCAAGGCACAAACAGTCGATGAAGTGGGCCCAACCAACAAGGTGAGTCATGGGTCCCACGCATGATTACTCATACGTGTCACAATTTCCATCCGCCCAACCAACGAGTTCCACGTTGCGTCCTACAGCAAAACTACATTTAGATTTCAGTTTGTCAACCTTGTACGCGTGTCGCCCACTGAATGGCTCGGGAACAATCTCTTTTGATTGGTCGGGTACCGTCACGTGGTGGCTCAATTAAATGTATTACGCCACCGTTGCCAATTAACTTAGCGAATCCGCCACGTGTCCATCCTTGCACGTCACTTTCCATAAATAAATATCGTACATTTAAAATTATTTTTGATTTGTTTATTTATTTCTTGAACTTCTTAGTTCTTTTTCGATCCATCGTATCACCGCCCATGGATGCTCGCATTTCAACGCTTCCAATCAGGAGCTGTTCGACAAGTCGTTTGCACTTCGACCATGTGCCATAGGATGACGTCATGTGGTTACGATGCCACGTGGAATGACGATTGAGGCTTGGACGGTGCCGTTTTTAGTCCATCTTTCTCTTTCGGACGCTCGGACGACGTAGACAAAAGAAAGTGCTTTGGGATTTATGGATTTTTTACGTTCCATCAACTTTGGTCTTCCATTTGTCTGTTATGAGTCTTGTGACATATGAGTCGTAAGTTAAACATAAAGCATTTGAAAAGGAAAATATATACTTTCAAGAATGGGAGAAATTTCACTCATGGCCCAAATTTAATTAATATATATTTAAAAAACCACGCTTCATTATTATGGTTGATTTACTCATCCAAGATAAATTCTAAATAATTTAAAGAAAACAAGTTCAAACTATTCAACTTTGACTTGGCTTGTGTTCTTTTTATTATTATTATTATTATTTTAATTTAGTACCAAAAATATGAGAGTGAGAGAAGTCGACCGGAAAGGAGCAAATACCTTAACCGCTAGATTATGCTATGTTTACAGGAGCCCTTCTCTCCAATTGTATTGTAGTAAAAAGAAAATACTAGGAGTAATTAAAGTATTAGTTACGAAGTTGATCAATCATATTTAACTTCCAATTATGCTCACAGGGAAAAGCATCCTTTGTTTCCCCTTAACAAGGAAGTGAAGTTTTGGGATGAAATTTAAAACTTGAAAGTGTGTATTTCGTTATGAGACTAACAAATGTCAATATTTCCTTGTTGAAAAACAAGAGAAATGTTTATTTAAGAGGGAAGTAAATTTTTACGATGAAATTTACAGTTTTTAATTGTCATTGATGTCAAAATTTATAGCAGTGATTTTAGTAAAATCAATCTTCTTCAGACGAAGAATCTAACTATTATTATGATTTCCCTTAGAGATTGGCTAGCTACAAAATTAGTTTAAAATGGATTGTGATGATTATCCATTTGACAATTTAATGACGTGTGTTTTCTACATCAAACCTGACCTCTTTTATATATAATTTGTAATTTAATATATACAATTTAAATAGGAATTTCCCATTCGATTGGCTATCTCCAAAATTAGTTTGTGATGATTACCCATTTGACAATTCAATATGCGTGTTTTCTGCATCAAATCCGACCTCTTTTATATATAATTTGTGATTTAATATGAATCGAGATAAGTTCATGCCACGTGCAACAAAAATAGAACACAGTTTTTTCCTTTTTTAGTTGAATAACAAAAAGAACACAATTTGAGTTTGGCGATTTGTTGGTAATTGTGACCAACAAATAAAAAAAGAAAAGAAAAGAATTTATTGCAGCTAAGTGTTAGTGTTATTGAAAACGTAAGGAATCTAAACACTGAAATGCAGACTTGACAAAACAAACCAAACCAAGGCAATTGCCAAAATGGTCTTGAGGAAAAATATATAAATTTTTAAAAGTCAATAAGAACTTACCAAAAATAAATAAAATCTTAATCGTTTACCTATTGAAATGGAAATGTGAGCAATGATGATATAGGCCATGATTCAAAATCTAGATAGATTTGCTGGGATACAACAGAAAAATAAAACAAAACTTTATTGCTTAAAAAAGAGAATTTTTGGGAAGTGTGAAAAAAAGAACATAACGTTGTCTAATTTGAATTGGGTTCATTCATGTGCAAAATAAAATAAAATAGATAGAATACTTTTAAATTATAGTTGCCAGTATAAGCATTGCTCAGTTAGATAGGTTCATTTTTATCATAGAGCTGCGGGCCCATTCCCCGTCCCCCGTCCCGCGTGTTCTTTTTAATATCTATATATATACACACTAAAATAATTATATTAGCCTCTTTATATATATACATGTATTGAAAAAAACATGTATTTTTCTCTACCCACCTACCTAATATATATAGTTGAAGGAATTAGACTTCATATATTAAATAATTGAATAAAAACAATTTAAGAAAATAATATTTATTGATAAATAATTTTAAAAATAAAAAAATAAATGAAAAAAATTCCCGGTAGGGAACTCAATCCCCAGTGGGCAACCCTCACTCCAATCCCTGCAAAACTTTTTGGGGAATTTCACGGGATGGAGAATTAAATGAGTGGTAGGATGAGGATGAGGATGTGGTTCTCGCCCCGCCCAACCCATGAACTTAAGTTCAACTAGTTTAAGTATTTAATTTCAACTTCGATAGAAGGAATATATGTCAATTATCGATGAGTTGTGCTCATGTTGACATCTTATTTTTTCAATCATAATGATACCTTATTCACTGGATTTTTAAAAAATATAATCACAAATTTACATTAAATAATTTTCATATTGTATAAAAGCTGTGTAAAAATTTTACAAATAGGGATAAAATGGTCACTAGACATTTCGTACTTGTTTTTGAGTTCGAATTACAGAAGTGTAGGATTAAATGAGTTCTTATACAATTGAACTGTGTTTGAATGGACTATTTTTTATAATGGAAGGTTGTACCCAAACTAATTCTTAGCTTTATAATTATGATAGGATGACCAAAAATCATAAGTTCTCTCCAACGGATCTATCGTATATTATCGATTAAAATTCCAAAGCCTCGAAAATATATATATATATATATATATATATATATATATATATATAGTAGCCATTAAAGGAAGCGGAGAGTATTTCTATTTAGAGATGGGAATTTTGTGTGGGAACCGTTTGGGGCGGCCCCAGCCTCAGCAATCATGCGGAATGAATAATTGAAAGGACGGAGTTACTTATCGGCGAGGAAAACGCATTAATAGGATCGGCCTTTTCCTCTTGTCGGACTCCAACGGCGCGTCGTACGCTTTTTCCGACGCTAGCGACAACTAATCGTCCCGATTTTTTTCATAAGGTCTCACACCGCCACGGCAATTAATTTTTAGGTTAATTTTGTGGTTGGGATCGCCGTGACTGTGAGGCTCTTCTTTTTCTTTATCTAAGTTAGTGGTGACTGGTGACCAATTTAGATTTTTCCTTTTTTTTTTCTCTGAGAAAGGACCAATTTAGATTTTAACTGCTACGTGCGTTTTTCTCAGTATCCCCTTATTTAATGTACGGTGTCGTTTTGTACAGCTTCAATTATTTGTTTGACGTTGTTTTCTTTTGTAATATTCGAAATTTAGAACCAATAATTTTATTATAATAAATTGATTCCACCCATGACTCATTAAATTTAATTCCTACTTACCTCTTTCTTTTAATAATGACGTTAACAGAGAAGGACGCTGATTTGGTGTGGTTGCAGCAAAATTGTTTTTCGTGACAGCCTTAAAGTTTTTTATTTGATTTAATTATGTATTTTTTCGTTTGTCGTCTTTCATGCAATTAAGGATTATGGTCAGCTTGGTTCGTTTAGGTTCGATTGTGGACCGCTGACCATTCAATTCAATTTTTATGTAAATCATTTATTTGTTTTTGGTTCAACCTCACAAGTGGGTCGAACCGAACTAATTACACTCATAATATACTATGTGCATTGAAATAGAGTTTCTTTCACATATACAAACTAAATCAACATATGAAAGCTAAAATCTTTATGATGCATATCAAGCAATCAGTCTAAAATATCCTAAAAACCAAACAATGAGATTTTCGTTTATATCTTTCTTTRTGATTATATGGACAGTGGCGTTCCTCTCTCACAATGCATGAYGAAGAAGATATCAAGYTTCTACATATAATCACAACTTTTGATGCATAAATTTGGTTTATGAGGATTATCAAAATTTACAACAATCTTCTAGAATAAAAGGGATTCGACAGAACCTACCTAACAGAAAGATTACACATGCACACRCTCCAATGCTTAGGTTATAATTGAAGTTTTGTGTGAAGCATAGCAAATAGTAGGGTTGTGTATCTTAATAATTTCTCTCTATTTATAAAGGAGARAAAATCTAAGGATACTAGGATATCTTCTCCATGATCTCTTCTCTGGACTCTCTAGATCATAAGGTATGATATCTTATTCGTTTTTAATAACTAGACTTTCTGAACCTTTTATTTCGAGCTGACCAACCGGTCTGAGGTCCCTTCGCTTCACTCATCTATTGACGTAAAAAAAAAGAGTGAAAGACCTACCCTGGTCTTGTGGCTTGGCCAAGTCGACTAGCCAACCTACGGACTGCTTGTCTGTGGGCCATGGTCCTTGATTCTTGAGTCAGGTCTGCTTCTTAAGTCTCGACCTCTAAATTCTTAGGCGACTATTTTATATCTGGACTTGACTTTTCGAGGTTTTATCGTTTAATCCATACTCTTGAGTTTTACTTCACTCATAACAACAACAAAATCAAGTAACTATCTTACAAATTCATTGTCGTTAAAGTGTATATATATGATTTATTGTATTATCTTAATATAGGTTATAATGTGATTTAAAAAGTAGGGCACTCCTTTATATCATTTCATGTTCACTCCTCTTAGAAGTGGCCAATAAGGTATGACTATTTAATGATTATGCTTGAAAATAATTCTAATTAACTCAATAGGAGGATATTTGGCGGAGATTATACTAATAATTTTTAGCGCGTTTTCACTCCAAGACCAACTATGTACACACATTTTCTCAAACGTTATTATCGTCTATTGATATCGACGTGTATTGAATCAGTACAATTAACTTTATCTATCAAATTTCTTCGCCAACAAATTTCATTGATATTAACAAGATTTTAGAAGTATTTAAAAATCGAAGTAGGTATAGCAATTAAAGAAATCCTTTGTCCGGATAAGGAAGAAGGGATGACTGGTGACGAATAGTAAAATATCATGAAATCTTGTATCGTACGTACCAATTGCTATTAAATATGAGTACAAATTTAATTAAACTATAGGGTACTAAATATTGGTGTGCTTTTTATTTTAACACTATTCTTTTGTTGTCTTCTAATGTAACCAATGCCTTGGAACATTCTTTGGCAGTGGGGGAAGATGGAAGCTAACTTTTCCGCATTTAAAATATGCATTAATTAATCTTTAAGGCTACTGGACCAAATTTCTAGAACATTCTCATTGGACTGTGTTTAACGTTAAACATAAAAGGTTGATATATGTTTATAATCATTATCGCTCTCACCACTCATGAGGAGACCTAAAAATTTTTTTATATTAAATTCTCCTGAAAATTTGTCTTGAGATATCTGTATATGAATTAAATTTATCTAATTCAATATCGATAAGTTTTTTGATTGATGGTTTATCTATTTCTATCATGATATCAAAATGGGAGATTCTATGTCAGAACTCCAATATTATATGTCCTTGCTAATGAAACTACTCTTAGGAGATTATGGCCAATTCTATTAAATTTTTTTCTCACTAAATTGGAGATTTTGTAAGTTTAAGACTCAATTATATAAGTGATAAATGTTATCAAGAGTGTGACTTATCGAAGTAATGAAAGAGTAGTTTCGAAAAAAGGGATTTAARTATAATTGATTTTTTAAAATTACTGTCAAAGAGATACCTTACCTCTTAAACTTTCCTAAAATTAATTTTTTATTTTGCAAATATGATCGATAGAAAGGAGAGTGATTTTGACAATGACAAAAATGATTTTAGTCATACTAAAATTACTCCCAAATACACCATATGAAAAATGCTTAGGTACTTACTGTCAGACTTACATATTTTGCTAATCACTATTAARTTTTTGACAAGTAAAAAAGATAAATATAGAAAAAAAAATCCTATCTTTTTATTTTTTTAAAATTTTAAAAGTTGTCAATTTTTTTAGAAAAGTTATCTTTTTATCTGTAGTCAACATAAAACGAAGTGCTGACGGTAAATACTAAGTATTGTTTCTTCATTTATCAACTTTCACGCGCCTGATTTGTATAATCTCATCCCTTTGTTTTACGTAAATAACTTTCTGAAATACAATGAAGATATATATATATAAACTAATAAAAATCTCTAAATGGATATGGTGGGATAAGCACCAAGTAAATTTAGCACTAATAAGTCTAGTGTGTGGTCAGGTTACGAATATGCCCCCAGGCCCCAGCATAGGCAGCACTTAGAAGAATATAATTAACCTTGCAGTGATATTTAACAGTATTTTTCATTTTAAGAATTAATGAAGAAAGTTTAAATCATTAATCCAACTCAATAACATCGACTAAATAGATTATGTTAACTTTAATTTTTCAGGACAT
>NW_019104497.1:1872821-1891105 GCF_001995035.1 Momordica charantia
TTGTTGTTACAACTACCAATATAAATTTAAAAGGTCATATCATGGGTTTAGTCCACTCTTGCTAGGTCAACTACTTAAACTACTAATAATGATATATTTAGGACTTTGTTTTGAAAATTTGCTTCTAAAATGCCTTTTTATTTTTTTCCCAGTACCRGTTTTAAGAAAATTTACTTAAATAAATGGTAAAAAGTTAATACTACAGTGTATGATAACTTATTTACACGCTCTTAACTTTGGAAGAAAGAACAACTTCATTTGGTTCCTAAAGGAGTTCTGAAAATAGTTATTATATACTATTCATTCTAAAAACATAAAATTATTTAGAGAAAAAAAAAACAGTTTAATTCGTTGTCCAACCAAACCATTTAATTGCATTTTAATTATGATTTTTTTTAATTCAACCAGAGGTTTGAACCTTGCACGATTTTGAAAAGGAAAAAACTTCCCTCATGAACATTCAGGAGGAGCTTTCTCCTGAATTCCTATGTAGTCCAATAAGATATAGACAAATGGATCATATGGGAAATATACAAAATTAAAAAATCCGCTTTTTTATATGCTACTAGACCACGCATSAAGCTAAATCTCTAGGGGAAAGTTTTGTCCTTTTGAAAAATGCACCCGAATCTTTGCCCTCTCCCCATAAGACCCTTGAAAAGGCGAAAAAATATCATAAAATGTTTATTCTTCTCTTTAATAAGAGTGAATGATCTTATTTTGTATGAACAATTTTTCATACGATACACCACGTTGAGAAAGACCAACGTCTTAYGTACATATTCAAAAGAGAGTCCTTATGTTGCTACATATTCAAATAGAATAATATTGTGCACTTGGATCTCAGACCTTTTATYAATATATTTCTTAATCAGTTAAGYTATTGTGTATTTTAATTAAGAATAAGCTTCCCTATTATTTATGTTCATTTTCATTGATCTTGTTTTATAAAAAATCAAGTGACAGGTCAGCATTTAACAAACATTCTCGTATATCCCCAATTTCAAGTCTTCGACAAATACATTTCTTAATCCCAATGTCTGAATATTATTTATTTAATTATTAAACAAACAACAATTTTATATGCATGAGCTGACAGATAATTAATGAATTATAAAATGCCATGGTTTTGGAAGATAAGATATAAAATCAATATAAAACGTCGCGATGGCTTTCCAACTTCCAAGAAAGTGAGGGCTAATTGCATATATTTATCTTAATTGAAATTATGGGACGTAAGGTTCATTAACTCTGAATAATCCAACCAACAAAATAAATAAATAATTAATTTAATAAAGAGTTTGGTCGTATTGTTGCTCAAGTATTTTTAAAATAWAATGTAAGGTTTATTAATGAATCCTAGATTGCAAGTTGTAACATTTGGAGGTCTGTATAAGAATGACAGTTCTAACTTCTGACTAAAAAATAATTAATAGGATTTCAAATGTTTTGTTTTAAATTTAAATACCTTCCTTTCAATTAAAATTTTACAACTTTCTTAAAGTTTTAATTGAATAAAATCGAACTATTAAACTTTATAAACGATCCATTGGAGCATAATTTAACTAGTTAAAACATTATAATATTTGAATCTCAATCACACAAGATTCAATTAAAAAAAATTAATACAGCCAAAAAAAAACAAAAAAATATATATAGCTTCAACCGTCGCAAATATGTAAAATATAGCTATAACTCTAAAAAGACTAGTCTAATTAAATTTATAATTATTGAATTTGATAAAATTAAAACTCCAATCGTAAACTTATGTTAGTTAAGTAAAAAGGAATTTAAAAATAATTAGTTTTGATATGGTGGGACCTTCTTTGAATCCAAAAGGCTATTGCCACACCCACATCCAGTCATGTTAAATAAACATGTGGGCGTAATGAGACCAAAATAATAACATACAGGAAGAGCAAAAAGTATGTAATCTTTTTGAATTTCAAAGTTGATTCAAATGCAATATCATTTTGTATTTTAATATTCGAAGAAAATGATTTATTGGATAAAATAAATAGACAGAAGTCAACTCTTGAACCTTTTTTTAGCAATATGAAAAAAAGGAAAAAAAAACTATGTAATTTAAAGGATAATTAATTCTATAATTACAGATTTAACCCAAACAGATGTAATTAATTACAGAATTAGCAGTAATCCGTTTTTTAGCGGTAAATCGAGGGGGAGAAGAGCACTGAGAAGCGAGGCAAACGCAAAAGAGAAGAAGAATCATGAACGCTATTTTTATTATTTAAAGAAAGCTAGGCTGTGCTTGTAGTTGAATTTGAATTGAACTGTTGTAGAGTTAGAGGCGTAATTTGAGAATACTTCAGATTCAGCCATTAGGCAAAAGGAAGCAAAAGCAACCTCTCTCTCTCTCTTGCTCCTCTCTCTATTTCCGTCTTTGATTGCCTTTGTGAACAGTAACCGCTTGAGGTCGAAACTTTTGGAGGTCTGTTTGGCTGAAGAATGGTTCGCTTCTTAGGGTTTTCGTTTCTCTGTTTTGAAGATTGGCTTCTTTTGGATTGAGAATTGCCGGAGCTTCAGTGTTTCATGGTGAGATTATTTTCAGTTTTCGTAATTTCCGTTTTCTTGCGCATGATTCTTGCTTCTGCTGTTTTTTGGAAGCGGCGAAAACTGTGTGAGATAGAGACGAAGTTTTCAATTCTGGACGCCGGATGTTTCTCGGAATTTTGAAACTTCACCTCCTCTCATTTTAATGTATTTTGCATAGATTTTTGGCGGAGCCTTCGCTTTATTCTCTGTTTGAAGTTTGTTTGCGGTTCCTTCTCTGAGTTCGAGTTGGAGTTTTGCATTTCCATGTTTTGGTGGAATTGTTCGTATCTGGACCTGTCAGTTGTTAATTATCGGAAATTTTCTGGTCTTTCTTCTTTCGTTCTCTGTTTCTATTTCCGTTTGTTCTACTTTCATGTTCTCTATTTCAATTCTCAATTACGGCATGGTTCCTTGTCAATTCAAAAAACGTTTTAATAGCGAAGAAGATGAAGATTATACGTGTTAGCTTAACTTTGCTTTTGTTCTTCAACTGTTGCTTGAGCTTTGCCTGAAGTTCCTTTACTCGCAATTTTCGTAAGAAGATTTTGCTTCCCCTCCTTGAAGTTTCGATCCTTTGGTAGTATATTTGTTTTCTTCCTATGTAGATTTCCGAATTTAGAGCAACTAATATTCCGTGATTTTCACATTTTCGCTTTTAAATTATGTATTTGCAGAACCGGTGAAAGGGGAGGAATCCGCCCTTTCTGAGTGGATCAATGTGCACTTGCTAGGCTCAGCGTCTCCTTTATATTCTTCTCGTTGTTACAAGAAAAAGAAAAACAGAAAATGTAGGTATCGGATAAAAGTTGCGAAAGGCAACTGTTATATCTCATGCCTTTCATGTGACTCTCGCATTTCTTTTGATCTAAGATCTTAAATATTATCTACTTTTTATATCTGCTGAACTGATTTTGTTAAGAATCCGCCAGAGGTTTGACTGATTGATGAACCATCTAAATAGTGACAGATTGAGCACGGATTTTATCAATTCTTGCAATAAATAAGTTATTTTTTAGTCAAAAAGCAAAGATGAACGAGGACGGTATTTTTAGTATTAGAAAGGAAGGGAGTCGCACTAAATTTTGTGGACAATTTTAAGAGTGACTAGTATTACTCGTGAGTAACCTACTACTTCTGCTTTGTTAGTTGGCATTTATTTATTTATATTTCCGGCTTTTTTGCTGGCAACTGGCAACCACTCTTGTGAAGTTTATGTTCTTTGCTTCAGCGTTTTTTCACCACCAGCTCATATTTGTCGTAGTTTGATCTATACCTGGACTAACTTGATGAATTGGTTCTTGTGCCATATGAACGTATAAAATGCCTAAGTCCAGAGTAATTGAGAAACATTGATATTGTGTGGGCAGAAATTTCATTTCTGAGGATATGGGATGCCTAGTTTCAAAGCCGGCAGATTCTGGTGGAAACAGGCGGAGGCCGGGAAACATTGGGGAAGTTTCAGTCTATGTTCCTGGTCTTCGTATTCCAAAACCAGTTGATTTCTCTCTCACACTTGGCGATAATCTATCCAAAAATCTTGTTGAACGTCTTTCGGCTCTGAGAACTCGTATAGTTGTAATGGCTGGCCAGGAAGGTCCAACAATAACAAGAACACGGAGAAAAACTGCTACCCAACATGGTTAGTAATAAAATGAATTATCCTCTTCAAAACTATGCGTATTTTATATTTTTTCCTTTTGATACACCAGATCGTACTTTTRTCTTTAGGTGGTTCAACATTAGCTGATCTTCAGCAGGCTCTGGAAGATTATTTGCCTGTTCTTCTGGGATTAGTTAAAGATGGTAAGCCATATTACAGTTGATTATGACTGATGTACATGTTTTATAAGACAATTCCTAAGAATATCGCTTGTGTGCTCTATCTAGGAAACCAGCTTCAACACAAAGTACAGTTTGCATGGATTAATCAGGAGGATGATTTGGAGGTTGTCATCATACCAKAGTTATTTGAGAAGATTTTGTTCGCTTCTTGTAAATTAATATAWTTATTTTTTTTAATTCATGTAGTTTCCTAAAGAGATCTGAAAAATAAATCTAGTGGAGATTCTACTATTGTGTTAATATTTAATTATTTTGCAGGAAACCACCATGTCCAATGCTTGGTATGAGGTGCTGTCAGTTTTGCACTTAATGGCAATGCTATCATTATCACAGGCCAACTTATTACTTCTTCCTAGAACATCTTCTGATGGTTATCAGCCAAAAGTATCAGAAGGTAATTTCCTGCAGAATGTTGTATCACAAGTCTTTAGGTCCATAGTTTTCTTTTCTTTCGTCTTTCTTTTTAATTTTCTATAACCGTTAATGCATAATGCATATATATCAAATGGGCTATATCTCAGTTTCAGTTGTTGCTCTCTTCTCAAGCTCTAGAATCATTACATAGAATACGGAAGTACAAATTTACCAAGATTATAGTATTTTGCATACAAGTACTCTTAACTAATTCATCATCATATGGTGTATATTAGTTACGTTCATTTCCTTTAAATCTCTCTCATGTACAAACATTTCTTTTCTGGAAAGCTCATTCAGATGATTGGAGAAGGGTAATACTGTGTGGTTTTTTTTTTCTTTTGAATGAAAGAATGTTAATTTTCAGTGAAGGATGTAAGTCAAAATAAAAAGGTGTAGAAAGGAACTTAATATTTCTTTATTTTTCGTGCTGCCGATCTGTTGTCCAGTCTGCATTTACTTATATGTGCATTGATGTATAGTCACGACTAAAGAAATATGAGATACATATTTCTCCGTGTACTAGGATATAGAATTTATATTTAATGTAAACTGCAATTTTCAAGCTGGTAGGCTTTCTTCATACTTCATTTAATCCAAACTTCTATGGCCACATAATTAAAAGGTGGTTTCCTTCCCYTGCAGAGAGTAGGCGAGCTTCAATTGACATTTTTGTAAAGGCTGCAGGATATTTGGATTGTGCTGTTAGACACGTTCTTCCTCAGTTGCCTGCTGAATTTAGGTCTGAATATTAATAGTTTTGATGATCTAAACATCGTTTGCATCTTTATTTGTTTTTATCCGATACAAACATATTTTGTCAAGAAGCATAACACACAAGAATTAGTCAGTTGGTTAAAAGGACCCTCTAAACTTAGAAAGAATTCATAATTACATAACTGAGATCCCACCTTCAATACAAACTAGCAAAAGAACTCCATCTTCGACTCTATTCTCAAGAAAAATCTCGTTTTTTTCCAACCACAAGGCCTATTGACCTGGAGTTTCTTTATTGTTTGCATCTCCAGTTCTATTTGTACAATTGATCATGTTATGCTACTGTAGGAGAAATCTGCCGGTAGACCTTGCTGAAGGAGTTCTTCGAGCGCTTTGCCTGCAAGCACTGGGGCAGGTACTAYGTCTGTATTGTCGTAATAATTGGTTGCCACATCGCTTAGATGCATGGTTGAAATTATTATCAAACAATTTAGTGTTCAAGGACCAAGCTGGATGGTGCAAGTGCAATTTTCTCATCTATGTGCAATATTCAGTTTTCACATATAAATTAGGGATTTCTTGTTACTTCACCCTTTTTATCTGCTCATCCATTCTATAAACTTGGATATAGGGAGTTGATATTCAGCTAGGAATGGCTATTGATAGCACCAAAGCTACTCTCGCTGTTAAGCGAAGGCTTGCATGTGAGATGGTAAAATATTGGCAGCAGGTAAGTTTGTTCTTTAATTTATAACACTATCTGATTACAAATTACTATTCAAGTATTATCGACCTTTATCTCTCTATTGGCTTAGTCAAGTACCGCAAATCTGTCTTTCATCTTTATAAATGCTTAAAATATGGCTGCTGTAGCTGCATATTTTACAGTACAAATCCCAGCATTGGTAATATTCAGATTCAACACATTCATAGAATCAATTTTAGTTTGTGCGTTGCATCTATATGTATTTGTGATGGATACATTTACATTTACAAGTGCATAACATCTCGAGTTCTGATATAGAATTATGTAATTAATAATTGCAACAGCATACAATTTTAGGTTGGTCAATTTATTCGATTAAATTACATCTACATGCATTGTTCCTTACAAGTACATAAATACTCTAAAAATTGCTTATCCCCTTTCTTATATTGTTACGTCATGATTCATTGAATGGATTTCTTTCACACACTACTTTTTATTTTGTTCTCCATTTTAGTTTATTTATCACTGGGGACGGTAGAATTATACCTATTCTASTTAGAGAATTAAAAGTGCAAGTTGGCAATCCGAGCAGTACCTGTTTGTCTGTTCTTTGTTTCAGCCCATTCATACTAGTTAATGAATTTACATCAAGAAAACTTTGTTTGGGGGTTCGTGCCTTTGTAGATACGCTTGTGCATAGGAGCATCCTGGTGTTGTCATCACAATATCATCCAGAAGTTAGTTATGGCTCTTAATAAATCATTTTTATAGTCCATTTGGAGCCATTCTATCCTATGAGTATACTAATTCTCTTTCCATGTCTGGTTTCCAAAAAAGCATCATTGGCATGATCCCATGGGATGAGATTATTATACCTTATAGGGAGGACACATCAAACCCATCCAAAACCATGGATATGTCCTTTTCCTATCCTATGGGATTTTTTTTTGTTTATTTTTTTATCATAAAATAAAAATAAATTAGATTATATTATTAATAATTTCAAATCAAAGTTAATTTAACATATTATGCTATTAAAATCAATCAAAACAAAATTTAGTTTATAAAATTATATAAAAACAAATGTTGTTAGTCATTGAATAGCAACTAGTTTTTAATTATCATTAATTAATAGATAATTGCATATTGATTCAAAATTTTTTTTTTTCGGTTGTTAAGCTAAGATTATGTTATAAATGCAATATTGAATGTTTAGTGAATTGTTTGGAATTGGTAAAAGTATATTACAATACAACCTATGTAATAAATTATTAAATTAAAAGAGTTAATTAATAATTAATTTTTTTTAATTCATTAATTAAATGATTTTAATTAATTAAAAGTCAATATTACACAATTTCAGATTAAAATTAATCAATAGATTTCAAAGTTATCCAAGACATCAATTTTTTATGGAATTCTCATACAAAGTCAAACATTGATATCCTTTATTTTTGGATAACTTATATCCAAAGTATTCCGTTTCTTGGCATCTTAATACCAATTTTTGTCATCCTTTATTTTTGAATATTTTATATCCAAGTATTACATTTCCAAGAATCTTAATTCCATGTAAAACCATCATGGATTKCTCAAGTGGTCAAYGAGGTCCAATATAAATAGCAAAGGACTTAGAGGGAATGAGTTCAAACCATGGTGGCCACCTACCTACTTAGGATTTAGAAGCTTGCTTTTTCTCCAATATGAAATAGAAGAAAGTAGATTCTAATTTCWAGGTGCTGAAACATTTTAACCAATCAGATTATTTGCAAATGCATTCTTTGGACCTTTGTTGATTGTATGGACGTGGATGATTATCCATTTATTTAATGGTAAATTTGTATAATTTTCTGTATTCAGTATCCTGCCTGAGTTTTGAGTGGTCAAATTTTACGATGTAGAACTTATTTCATGATTCATGTAGAATCCATCTGAATGTTAATTACTTACACAGCTTGGCTGGTGTTCCTGGATGATGGATTACTTTGTTCATGTATTGGTCAATTTTATTTTCCTCAAATACTGATTCTGAATCGGTCAATGATGTTCACTATCTATTTGTTCAAATAGCAGCTCTTATATGCTGATTATTTTACAGGCCCAAGATAACATTATGAATCTTCCATTATCGAATGGTTGGGGAGAGAAGCACCGGTTCTTCGTTAAATGGAAATACATTGAAGCAAAGGTATGTTTTGATTGCACTTTTATATCCTAGCTACTCTTGGTTTTGACTAATTAACGATAGCAAGAACACTAATAGCTAGCCAAAGTCGAGATGAACATAGTTCAATGATAAAAGACACTTCTTCTTTTGAAGTCAGAAGTTTAAATCCTCATACCCCATATTTATTGTACTTAAAAAAAATAATCCTCCTACCTATAGCATCCCAAAGGATGCCAAGATATTAGAGTCTACTCATAACAAAGTRCCCAGGAGTTGGGAAWAAAATACTCAGTTGAGTCCTTGTCCATCTCTGGCTTTCTGCTGATTAAGAAACTCTGTTTATATTCAGTTTCATTTTACTTAAAAATTTCATCCTGTTTGTATTAGGAATTGGAATATTTGGTGCCTATCCCAATTTCCAAAAGCTTAATTTTGTCACATCTATAACTATAACCTTATACCATTAATTTATGAGAATCGAGTTTGATAGTAGTGTCACAGTAGATAACCTGGCAAACAGATATCCCGAACTAACTCATTGTTAAACAGGCTGCAGCTTATTATTACCATGGTTTGATTCTCGACGAGGGAAACACAGAGAAGTCCCATGGGATGGCTGTAGCTGCATTGCAAGCAGCTGATGAATATTTTAAAGAAAGTAAAAAGGCTTGTGAGGCATTTAACTCCGCTCTTCCTTTATCAAGGTACTTTATTTCTGCTTTCATTTCATTGGTATGTTCATTGTCTTTCGATTGGCACGTCTGCAGGCATGTTTCTAACTTTTCTTTCATTTTCAAGTTCATAGTCTGAAGTAAGAGTTTCATACAAATGTTAGATCTATGTTAAACAGAAATTTATTTCCATTTGCGAACTCTARACAAATAAATCATTGGTAAACGCAATATATAAATTGAATTATAGTAACAAAATGTAGCACCAAAGAATATTTACTTAATTCATACTTGAGAGAGTTTAAAATATAATGGAAATTGTTACCCTTATTTTTTTTCTCCCGTAGCAATGATTGCATTCTCCATGCAGAAATCCGCCACTTTTTGGAACCATGAAGTATCTATCAGAAAAAATTCCAAAAGACGCTTCAAGCAAAGTGCGGATAAACCGCGACTTGTACTCTTTCGAAAAGTAAGTATTTTTTCCAAATGGTAAACTTCATGATAAACCACACTGATCATTCAGCCTGTAAATCAACAATTACAGGATCGTGGAGACCGCACCGACGTTGCCCGATTTTGCCCTGGCCCTGAAGCCGGACGAATTCCAACTTCCTGCAGTGGATCCCTCATGGAACGAGGAGAACATAAACAGAGCACAAGTTGCCCCTAAACAATTAAAGGTTGATCAAAGATAAGATAATCTGCATATATTACGTTGATACAGGACTGAGACGACGCCGGAAAAGATTGTAATGCCAAGGGAAAGCACGTCGTTCTTCAATCATTGTGTGTACCTATAGGGTCCSGTTTTTTACTTCTCTCTTTTCCTTCTTAATAAATTCATATTCGCCTTCTTCCTTGAGGTCTGTTTATCTTGCAAGAAGAGTTCCCAAGTTCCTCTGAATGTATTGTTTTCTGCCATCAAAGTGGGCGTTTCCCCTTTTCTTTTTCCTTCTTTATTTTGCTTCTCCCTCCCATTCTTTGTTGATGGGGTTCTTTTGAGGTTAGATGCTCGATTCACCGAAAGACAAGCTATTTGTCCAGTGTTTTGTTTAGGTRGAAACAAGGGAAAAAGTAAATAGTGGATATTTTATCCAAGGTGTAAAACGACTAGATATTTGAAGTGTGGGCCGTTCTGCTTTAAATTATATTAATAAACATCAAATAATTAATTTTGATTTCACAAAATCTGCCAAACAAGCATAGACAATGCGGTGGTCTTTACAATATACCTCTTTTATAATACTAATCTTCAGTTGTTTTTAAGTTTGAAATTTCTTTTACTTCAAGCTAATTTCATGATGCTTTTTAGAAATGTAAAAATATCAGCGTGCCTGTTTGAAGATGTAGATCGAGATACTGTTGTGCGATAACAAATTCTCATAAATCAGTTCAACAAAATCATATTATCTCCATTTTCTTTTGTGTTAAATGGAAACTTGAGCGCAAAACAGTAAAATAAATAAAAACTAAACAAAACATCATAAACATAAATCAAAACTGCAGAACCAAACCAAAGAAATTGCAAGTATCTTTCATACTTCAATTCCCACATGGTTCGGTTCAAATACTGCTGGACAACCTTCAAAACTGACCTAACTGAACCAATTTTCATCCTACTTGTGGGACTTGGCCAGCTTCTTCTTTCGTTTCTTTACAGCTTTTGGAACCTTGTTTTTCCGGGCCTCTCTCTTCTCTTCCTTCACCTTCTTTTTGTTCTCTTTTCTGGCAGTTTTCCGGTCAACTGGTGCCTGCGTTGTCTCAGTTGAAGAATCCGGTCCTCCTTCAGACTCATTTGAGCTCTCTTCATCTCCCTCTGATGTCGATTCAGATTCTTTATCAGATTGTTCATTAGGGYATGCATTGTGTTCTTCCTCATCTTTGAACTCTGGCACAGGTTGGACTCTAGGAAGGGCCTGTTTTAATCCTGTAATGGTCTTATAGTACATATCTTGAGTGTCTTGACCACTTGTTAAACGTATTACATCCTCCTCAGCATGTTTGACATCATCCAGTGTCTTTGGAATATATGACTGGGAAGGATAAAAGA
This sequence comes from Momordica charantia, assembly GCF_001995035.1. The sequence continues at coordinate 1,883,951 of NW_019104497.1, forward strand.
CGATTAAAAATTGCATCGCAAGAACCCTAATCTAACCGATCCTTCATCTATCGACTGCAAAGAATCAACCTTCAATTCTATCATAAAGTGAACTTACAGTAACATGGTTTGTAACTACAAATTACCTGCACAAATACAGAATCTGCAATCTCATCCTCCACAGATATATCTCCTCTTGCCATGATTTTTTGTTGCATCTGCAATTAATTAAACAGGGTAAAAAGAAAGGAAAAAAAAAAGATCTTCTGAAATTTAATCATATAATAATTAAAAAGACAATTCTTAAATGTCAAACCTCTCCCAGATAATTATCAATCATATCATCAGTGAGGCATGGATCAACTATAAAATCGAATAGTTCTCGTATTGTCATTACAGCTACACCATGTTTTTTAAAAAAATCCTGTTTCAGTAGAACGTATCATCTCTCAAAATCACTTCATCAGAAGGGAACTTTAAAACATAACAAAAAAAAAGCCTGGAGCGTGACATCTTACCGAAACATGAAGACAGTCCTCACGAAGGAAGTCGAGGGCATGAGGGTGGTCAAGATCAACTGCTTGAGAAACATCTATAACATAAAGGTGACCCTATAATGCAAGAGAGGAGCTTGCGTTAGTTTTTCCATAATGAAATTTTTTCTAACCGATCATAATTTCAGCCACTCACCTCAAAATAAAGTATGTTATATTCACTAAGATCTCCGTGCACTAACTTGCACTTCTGGTAGAGAGTCCGCATTGTAATAATTATCTGAAAAATGCAAAAGAAATTAGCACATTGGAGCCATGCAAGCAAAGTGTTTCCTATAATGAAACATTAAACTTAAGAAACTCCAAATTCCTGAATGACAAACAAGAAAACYGATTTTTTAAGACGAAGCTTACAACCTGACCCAGTGATAATATTCACAGATTCAGACATACCTCCAAATAACTTTCACGAAGCTTGTTCAACGACAAGGCAGCATCCTTAAGACGAGGTGCGGCCCAACCAGCTGTACCTACGAAGAGGAAAAAGAAAATCGGTGGCGTCTTTGATTTAAGATGTGACCCAAAAATACCAGTCATAAAGTGCTAAGTATCTTCTTTTGCTTCGTYTTCAGTTCTTTATGGTAGAGGGTTTTTTTATATTTTTATATTAGCAGGTCCATGCATCTCTCTTTGCAAAACACTATGTTTTCTTTACTGGGTGGAACATCTGTTTAATGCTCAAACGCCATAAAAGCAATTTCATAGGAGATTTGACTAAAGGGATATAGTATAGGAATTCCAATATATTAAAAAGGAACTCTCAAAATTTTAACATAATATCTCTTTTCTTGCTTCTCATGCTCAAGACATTTTTCTAACTATTACCTCTCCTCTACTAACCTCTAATTGAAGACTCTTTTTGTAAGCTTTTAAGCTTTTCTCTTTTTTACATCATTGAAACTCTTTTGGGGTGGGTGGGGTTAGAAAAAGGCACTCAATTGGTTTCTACAAAATCGAGTTATGATTACCAACAGAAGTTGAAAAATACACCAACATCAATCACTTCCAATGTCAATTTCTGGAACACAATTTCAAGGAGGGGATATACACACCAATGAACTCCATGACCAGCACATGCAGTCTCAAGAGGTGAGGAGTCGGGCATCTAATTCCAGCAGCTTTTAACCTGAAAGTTCAAAGTCAKCAAAATAACATGGACGAAGCAATAGATTTATTTTTTTAATTGCCGTGGGTATAAAATAGAATAGTTTACCTATACTTCAACCAATACTTCAAAGTCAGCAAAATAACATGGACGAAGCAATAGATTTATTTTTTTAATTGCCGTGGGTATAAAATAGAATAGTTTACCTATACTTCAACCAATACCACCAATACATGCCTAACACTACAACAATTAGCATGCAAAATTTCATACGATATTTCTATGGTAAAAACTAAAAAGGCAATCACCATGTGTAACTCAGAGCCTCAGATAAACAAAGCTTAAGTTAACACCGAAACCGAACAGACAGAAACCCAATTGTTTACTCAATGTTATAGACAATGGAGGTTTACATGAACTATGAATAATTGGTGAGATTACCTCAACAAATTCCTCATTTCCTTCTCAGCCCATGTCTTCACCATTTTCCTGGGATTGTGCTTGCAATATCCATGTCTGAAACGGTAGTCACCTTGGACATAGCGATCCCTATCCCTGAAATTGACCAGCATAATAAACTAAGCTCAGGACATCAATACAAACGATTAATGAGTTCCAAAATAACAATGCGATTGTAAAGCACCCATTAGTAAATACTTGTGTAAGAAGGGGTAAAGAAGGGAATTCACCCTCTTCAAGTTAGTTAGTTTCAGTTTATATGCTTTTGGGATGCTGTGTTATGCTTTTATGCTGTTTGTTTTGGCAAGACTTGGTAGAGAGAGAACCAGTCCTCTCTAACTGGCTGGGGGAGACTTTTGTAAARCCCTAGGGCTCTTTATTCTCTGAATATCAATATTTTGTGGAGGGATTCCTTACATTGATACATCCCTCCTATTTTCCATAACAACAGAAGACATGGTTCACTTTTATATCTAGAAAAAAAAAACTGATAAAATCCCATGTTACTCTATAATTAAAGTGAAAAAAGATCACAAAATTGTAAGGCGCGTTGTGTGATTCCTGATATGCAGATAGAAGGGACAATCAAACTATGAGAATAATTCTTGTCCACATTTCGAACTAACCAAAAAGATTATCACCATGGCTGTACCTAATTGGTAATATCCAAAACCCAAAATCTGTTGTCAAGGCAACTATCATAAAAACTTTGAATGGAACCAAAGTAATGAACTCCAAATCAAACTAAAGAGCCTGAGACATACTTAAACACCAAAACTGAAGTTTTGTAGACTTTGACAGCCAATTCCTGACCATCAGATTTTGTTGCATGATAGACATTAGCCTATTGATGAAAAAGACAGAAAGACAAATGAATAAATACTACTTAGAATAACATACTAGATAAAAATGGAGGACTATGAAAGGATGAAATCTTTACTCCAGTTCCATAATAAGTTATATAATACATACCTCTTTTCCAGTAGAAATGCAGCCATTGATGTCATGAAAAACACCCCGGTTGAGCATCTTGAATAGAACCATYCGAGTTCTAGGATCTATTGCCTACATCAGTCATGAATTTGATGATATAAGTACTTACAATGCACAATAGATTGGAATGTTTCAGGAGCAAACCAAGAAAAAATTATCATCACCAACCTGTTCAACAGTCGCACGATCAGCTTTTTCTGTAGTTTTTGTTTTTCCTATTGCCATTTCCCTGACACTGCCACGAATAGCAGTGGTAACAGAGTTCGACATACTGACGTTAAACCTCCCTTCCCATTCCTACATCATTGAGTAACAAACATTAAAAACACTTGTTGTACTAAAAGAAACATGAAAAATAATTAAGGCGGCACTCGGTCATAGAGAATCCATAAGTCTGAGAATTAAGTTAGTTATTTTGATAACCGAGAGTCGGAGTTTAACTTCCCTATATCGGGGCACCCACACTTGTCCCAAGACCTGGACACAGGGGACATCAAGGGTTCTTTTTATTAAGCTCACCCGAATATTCGAACTTGAGACCTCTGAGTCAATATGACCMAGAGATCCCAAGCCCTTGCCAAGGATTACTAACAAGCACTTAAGAAAGATTATCTAGAAATACTTAAATGATGGTATCAGTTGAGTAGATTTAGTCCATGGGGATAAACAAAAATTATGGTTTATTCAAATTACATGTATGTTTTACTTCAAACTTAAATTTAATTTCAAGTAATTAAATTCAAATCCTATTTCATTACATTATTCGCCTTAGCATTTCTACCCAAATATCAGTTTTATAAATCAAAATGGCATGAATTTATTAGCTAATTCTATGCAATTTGCATTAACCAACGTATAAATTTAAAATAAATAYAGTTTTATCTATCAATCTATCAAGCAAACAGAAGTATTACAATCTAATGTAAATTAAGTTAATATAAGAAAGGTGATAGTTCAAAGGGATGCCACTGTGATCTAAAAAACCCAACACCAAAGGCGGGAATACAAAATCCTCTTGAATGCTCACCCAGAAGGCATACTCAGATGTCAGAAASCTCTATTTCTTATATCCCAAACATAAAAATCTARAGGCATGTAAAATCATAGCCAAAATAATGTTTCATAAAGGACCTATGCATCTATGTCACTCACGCCAACAAATATGATTGTCCAACTAGCTCACCTTATATTGTTATCGCAGCAGAAAAGTAAACACAACAAACGAGAAAGTTAATTAGATTCAGTTTACTCATGCAATCACTTCATAGAAACTAGAGAATTTCTCAAACAGTGGAGAATGAGAAATAGATTTAATATACCTCAAGAGGGGAAGCTCGAATATGATTGGAATACTTTTGGTTCCGATTTGAGAGAGGCTGAAGAGTCGAAKAATTATGACGAGAATAGAGTCCACCATGAGCATTAGGACGCCTAGCATTAAGTGAAAAGGCCCCATCTACTGCTTCAGCATCTTCCTTCGCATCCAACCAGTCCAATGCATCACCAATGTCAGAGTCTGATGACCATGAAAGGTCCTCCTCCTCTCCTTCATCTCCTTCCACCAACTCATCTTCATTTCTTGTTGAAGGTTTAATTTCATCTAGCTTCTCTTCCAGTTCAGACATCCCTGCTGATTCCACGATAGCTAATACTGCATCATTACAAGAACATTCAGAAATTTGCACATGGATCCTGCAGAATAAAGTAGCCAACAGAAGAAAGAAAGAAAGGAAAACAAACGAAAGAAAGAAAGGGACGAGAGAATCAGGTGGGCCCAGGACAAAAATTTCACATGACGCCTTGTAAATTATTTTCAAGTAAAATGTAATATAAATTGAGTACTATTATTAATCTTATTCTCCCATCATAATTCTATCATTTTTAATTCATAATCCATTACGTATTCTATGAACGTACCTTTCTATCGTCACTATTTTTAGTTTTTAAATCGATGTTACAAATATAAACAACTGATAAAAACATCGAAAAGGAAGGTGCGAGGAGTAAAATGGAGATGAAACGGAGAGAGAAACATATTTCAGTGAAAATAGTATACTCCTTACTGATTGCAAGCTACCGAATGCAGCCTATTCAACTACAGTGAGCCCAATTTCTGGAGTTCGAAATAGTAATACGAGTGGACAGCAAAAATCAAATAAGTAAAAGAGAAGATGGTTCTGGTTGTACAACACCTAATCGATGATGGATATAATCCAGTATGAATCTAGCAGGAGAATTCAATCGGCAACCTGCAATGACCAATGCGACAACAGAGATAGACCGGAATAATAGTGATGAATCGAGTTCACAGATGAATACGTAGCCGGAGAAGGGAGTCGCGGGTCTTCGCCGATCGTGGTTCGCGCGTGCCGCTGGAGTTTCGTTGASGCCAAGATCGTCGTAGCTCGCTTGGGTATCGCCGGCAGGAAGGGGCTGAGAACGAGGGTTTCGAGCGACAGAGAAAAAGAAACGGAGAGAGATATTAGGATATCTTCCTTTTTTTTTTGTTCTTTTTTCTCAGCAAGGAAAAGAATGACCTAATTAAACAAAGGATCTAGGAAGATTTTGAAATTTCTCAAATTTAGAGATAGAACTGAAAAAGAAAATTAAATTCCCAAAATTGTAGATTTAAGACTTCATTTAAAATCTATTTTCAAAAATTAAAAAATAAAATTGTATAATAAATATGAGACATGGATTATACTTCTAACTTCAAAAGAAAGAATAAGGTATCTTAATCGTTAAATTATGCTCGTGTTGACTAAATTTAAAAATTTAATTAATCTAAGCTACTAATTTACAAATTGAAGAACACATGAAACATTTCAAGACATAACTTAATAGCTAAACTTGTAATCGTAGGTTACTAGCTAAACTTTCCACCTTTAAATATTTTTATTCTCGAAATTTTACTAGTCTAAGTGATTATTGGGACTTGATTTTAATTTTGCATTATTTGATTGGTAGCATCCCTACAACACCTTTGCTAAGGAGGTTTTTTCGTTTTTTTTAACCATAGTCTTAACTTCTCTAACTAAGATGTCAGGTTGTTCAGACAAAAGATCATCTATTTTAACTAAAAGAATATGTCAAACTCATACCGAACATAATTTAAGTGGTTAAGGCACCAATCATATATTTTATACAAATAGTGTAAAATTACGGATCATATTGGCGATCTCTCCCAGTAATTTCTCCCAAATTAAAGGCATTTAGCAATTATGAGGGTTGGGCCTTAGAGTATGATGGGCCTGGTAAATGGGCCGGCATCCAAATGTGGGTCGGCGATGGAAGGAAATTTTATCCAAGGTTGGATCAACTCGGATCTAACTCCCTCCTTCTCTCTATCTGTGTGTGTCTGAAACAGAGCAGAACAGCTCCAAAATAAGTGTTAATACGTCCAAAGCGATGAAAAATGGAGATAAAAGAGAGGTAGCAATCGCAGAGCTTACACATATCAAAACGTGTCGCCTCATTACAATGTTGCCTGAACAGGTGTCTGCCCCCCCTCAAACCCCATCTTTCCCCCATTTTAAAGCCTTCGCCCCTCGACTACTCAGCCATGCAACAAACCCACTTTTCCAATTTCCTCCTCCATCTCTTAGACAAAATTCCTGCAGCCTTAGCTTCTACATACCAAACGCTCTGGTTTTGTTTTGTTTTCCCACCGGAGCCATCGGAGAGTCGGTCATCGGAATCTCGTTTCGGGTTGTTTTTGCTGCCGCTATGCCGCCGAGACGATATGCTTTCGGAAGGGCCGACGAGGCCACCCACCCGGACTCCATTAGAGCCACCTTGGCCGAGTTTGTTTCCACTTTCATCTTCGTCTTCGCCGGAGAAGGCTCCGTCCTCGCTCTCGGTATGATCAATTCTAGCCGATGCTCTCGGTCACATATTTTACCTTGAAAATCAGCATCATCCAAATAGCACTAAAACTCTAAGGACATGCATGCATGGATGGATTATATTAAGTTTTCGGTTGTGCAGATAAAATTCTCAGGCCGGCGGATCACGGAGATTACGGCCACGGAGGTTATGGCCATGGAGGTTACGACCATGGATACG
>NW_019104497.1:1893335-1950072 GCF_001995035.1 Momordica charantia
CATTTTTCACGCCCTTTTAACTTCACAAAGGCTCTTGCTGGTAAGGATTTAGCTTGGGATGTTTGGTGATACCATCTATGATTCTTAGTATAACATGTTGGAATGGGATTCGAACTCACAACAAGAGGTATATGCCAATTACCATTAAGCTAAGCTCGCTTTGGCGATACCATCTACGATTCTAGGCTTGGGAGGGCGAAATCTCTCTAGAGATTCTAGGCTTGGGGAGGGCGAAATCTCTCTAGAGATTAGTGTGGGGAATGGGGCTTGGGGTGGGCGCCTCTCTAGAGATTAGCGAGGGTGAGCCATAAGTATAAAGAGTGGAGTTTCCCATTACTCAAGTAACACGTGTATGAATACTATTGACACCAACTACTTATAATTTGACAAGATATAAAGATACATCAAATTCTCTCCATCAAAGTCCATGATACGAATACGAGAATCAGTTTTTGTACAATACAATTAATAAGCTTGTGTTTGCTTGCGTATTGAAACTGACCTTGGAACAAAATGAGAAAATGTAATTATTTGACTGCAGGTCCTCTGGATTTCCTCAACCATTATATGATTCTTTTCGTTCATCGCATCAAAGAACAATGCTAGGGAAGTGCCTTCATTTGAAAGTTCTCCAGGCCACTTGCAAGCATGGAAGTCTTTGCACACCTGCCATTGGCCCATGATACCAATCAATGCGTTTTTCAAATTAGCTCACTCCATATAATCAGATGGACTCGCAAAATAATCAAAATTAAGTTTTCATGTAAGAAAATGAAAACCATAAAATATAGAACCAGAAAACAGTCCCCTTGAACAATAGTTAGAGCGTTACTTGAATCAGTACCAAAAATGAAAATCATAAAATATAGAACCAGAAAACAGTCCCCTTGAACAATAGTTAGAGCGTTACTTGAATCAGTACCAAAACCTCAAATATCTATGAGGTGAATAATCATCAAATGGAAGGATTTAAAGGCAGTAAGAAAGATAAATAATAATCTCCAGTCTTCATCTAGCACAATCAAATTACCAAGCAGGAACATCTACTACACTAAAGTAACTTACTTGAAGAATTGTATGCTGGATAAAATATTCTTCACCATTTAATATAATGAGGTGACAGATGGGACTTTCTAGGAGACTATACAAGGAATAGCACACCATAGGTACAAAACATTGAATTTTCGGAGCCGAACTATCCAAGAAAGAAGACTCCTTATTCCCATCAAAACAAGTTTTTAATGAGAAATCAAATAAAAATGAAAGAATAGACACGAAGAGAGAAACAGTCCACCTCGAAAGAGCCAAATCAAAAAACAAACAATGCAAAAATTGCAATAAAGGATTCTGATTGAGGAGAAAAGACAGAATATTAATGCTCTAGATGGTTAATTTGATTGAGCATTTTCAACAGGCGTGCTACTTCAACTGATGGAACTATATTCAAAAGTAGATAACCAAGGAGACTACCGCATGAACAAGAAGCATGAATAATAAGTGAAAATATTAGTAGGGAAAATATACCGAACAGCGTTATAGATACAGAAAAAAACCGACTGTAAATTAGCTCTTAAGACCCTTACTAGGGGAAAAGAAAGTGAATCACCATCTCCAAAGATGGAATGCGGATGTCCTTATGTCCACTTCTCTGTCAAAGCTCTGAAGTAGATCAAAACATCAAATGACCGATAAGAACAAGCATCGATACCTCTAGAACTGAAGTAACAATTAACCACTCGCCTCATGATACCAAGAGAACAGAGGAATGATTCCCAATTCGTTCAAAACTGCCGGATTGGTATCAACTCCAAGACCCCTACACGCATCAAGAAGTTTACTCATCTTTTCAAGAGAATCGAGCTGAAAGAAGAAGAAGAAGGCATGTACCATTCTTAGATGACAAATGTAGAACCTCAAATAATTAATGTCTTAGCTAAGAAGAAAAATGCGCCAGAAATCACAATGTATGGATGCTAACGACTAGTAAATCAGGCTGAGATGACAAAAACCGAGTAGTTAAGAGAGACTTCCCAACAAGGAAATCTATCCTGCGACAACTTACACAATCGCCTCCCTCTCGACGACACCACAAATCGTGATTCCCAGGCACAAAGAAGACGCGCTGAAATCTATCCTTCAACAGAGCCATGGTTGAAACAAAATTAGTGTAGGTCTCAGCCACATCTCCTGCAATGAGAAGAACATCGTCTCGATAGTTGACAGAAGACAAGCACTTAATCCAGTTCATATTTTCGGCGTAATCCGTGTGCATATCGGAGAGCACAAAGACTCGGAGGCCATTGTCTTCTCCGAATGCAGACGGCAGTATCTGAGGCCTCGCGACGCCGCGAATCTCCAACCTCGCTCCTCTCTGATGTTTGCATAGCGCTGAGAGAATTGGAGGGCGATTCCAGTGACCAAGTTTTGGGGTAGGGTTCAGGCAAGAAGGGATGAGCATCGCCACCATGTGCAGTGTGGCAATTGGCCGGCCGATGGCCTTTGTGGAATTTGCAGCGCCGGGATTCTTGCCTCTCGTCGGTGTTAACGAAATTTTTAAGAAGATATTTCTGGTATGTTTTTTTCACGGTTGGAGACAAATAAATACACATTTAAATATGGATAAAATGTCGCGCCTAAAATTAAAAAGGCTCATCCAAACTAAATAAATAAGTAAATTATATTTTTACCAGCAGTTGGAATTACTCATCGTTGAACTACAAAAAATTACATTTATCTGTAGTTTTTTGGTTTGGACAAAAAAAATTTAGAGATTAAAATTAAAATGATGTATTAAACAATTAAACTAAAATGCAATTTGAGCATATTCAGCGATAATTGAACTTTATTATTTATTTTGAGGTCAATAATCTATTATTTACCAAATGGCAAAAATTATATTATATTCACAGCCCGCATTTGTCTGTTGATTGACGGTTGCTGGTTCCTCAACAATGCAAAAGCGGCGAAATCAATCAATAAATGCAGGCTCATAGGTTCTCCCCATCTTCCGGTTTTATCAAAAGACCTCTTTATCTATGGAACTTGATGATTCGAAGCTCCGTCAATGGCGGTTTCTTCGCCGAAACTCTCGAAACCTACTCCTTTATGCGCCACTCTGGAATTCATGGTAACAACTTCACTTTTCCTCTCCTCCTCAAGGCCTGCGCCAATCTTGCTTCGATTGGCGATGGCACGATGCTCCACGCTCACCTCATCCGCGTCGGGTTCGAAACAGATATCTTCGTTCAAACCTCACTCGTGGATATGTACTCCAAATGCTTCGACTTGGCTTCTTCACGCCAAGTGTTCGACGAAATGTCTATGAGAAGTGTCATCTCTTGGAATTCGATGATTGCTGCTTATTCTCGCGCTTTTCGGGTTAATGAAGGGTTTAAGCTATTCCGAGAGATGTGGGGGTTTGGGTTTGAGCCAAATTCCTCGACATTTGTGAGCTTATTGTCCGGTTTTGCTAACCCAGTTCACGGGTCTCTCTTTCAGTGCCTTCTGATACAGGGTTGCCTAACAAAGTTTCGACTTCAAAATGACACGCCCGTGGCAAATTCTCTCATGAAAATGTATGTAAACTTTGGTCAAATTGATGCTGCTCGCTCTGTTTTTTATGCCATAGGTGGCAAGACAGTAATTTCTTGGACAATAATGCTTGGTGGATACTTGAAATCTGGGGCTGTTGCCGAAGTGTTCAGAATCTTTAGTCAAATGAGACTAAATAATGTGGTATTGGATAAAGTCGTTTTCGTGGACATCATTTCCTCTTGTATACAACTTGGAAATTTGCTTTTAGCTTCTTCGCTTCATTCTCTCCTACTGAAAATTGGGCTCAATAGTGAGGATCCTATTGGCTGCTTGCTTATTAGCATGTATTCAAAATGCGGCGACCACTTGTCTGCTCGAGCAGTATTTGATATGTTACCTGAAAAAGGCATCTTCTTGTGGACGTCGGTGATAAGTGGATATGCCAATGCTGGGTACCCTGGAGAAGCGTTACATCTATTTACAATGGCGACACAGAATAATATTAGACCAAATGGAGCAATGCTAGCTACTGCAGTTTCTGCTTGTGCTGATTCAGGATCGCTGAGCATGTGCAAGGAGATGGAAGCATACATACAGCTGAATGGTGTAGCGGTAGATTGTCAAGTTTCGACATCATTGATACATATGTATTGTAAATGTGAAAGTATTAAGAAGGCAGAAGGAGTTTTTAAAAGTATGATAAGTAGAGACCTGGCAGCTTGGAGTGCTATGATGAATGGCTACGCTGTGTATGGGATGGGAGAAGAGGCTATAAATCTGTTTCATGAGATGCGAAGAACCGGAATAAAACCAGATGCTTCTGTTTATGCAAGCATTTTATTGGCTTGCAGTCACTCAGGTCTAGTAGAAGATGGGCTGAATCATTTCAAGAACATGCAATTGGATTTTGGAATAGAACCTACTGTGGAACACTATACTTGTTTGGTAGATATCCTAAGCAGAGCTGGTCATCTAGAATTGGCTTTGAACGCAATTCAAGAGATGCCTGCCCAATTTCAAGCTCAAGCTTGGGTTCCTTTTCTCAGTGCTTGCAGGACTTACTGCGATGTCGAACTTGGAGAAGTTGCAAATAAAAACATATCAGGTTCAAATCCTGGAAACCCAGTAAATCATGTTTTGGTGGCTAATTTATATACATCTGTGGGTAAGTGGAAAGAAGCAGCTGTAGTGAGAAGTTTGATCGGTGATAAAGGTCTGGTCAAAGAACCAGGATGTAGCCAGCTTTAAATCCATGGCCCTACCAATATTTTTGTTAGCTACCAGTTCCATTATTGAACCTTCAACATAAGCAGTAAATGGTATATTGCACATTCCTTATGGAAACCTTCATGGGGTTTGGAAATGAAGGGAGTGGGTGAGCTTGGACGGTTCATGGTGAGAGGTCGGCTCTTGCCTCGTCAAAGCACGTGACTATGTACCAAGTGCTGCTTTGAGGATCGTTAAGAATCTAGAAGGTTATGATGATAGCTGTTATGTTTTGATAATTGAATATAAGATCACAGGCAGACATCTTATAATACAAGATTATATAGTCTTCCACCAATTTATTTTGGTTCTCCCTTGTGCGAGAGCCAACAACAAGATTTGACTACTTGATGAATCGGGAAGCTGAGAGTTACTCTTGCCAATCCATGTTCATTTTTGTGGTTGATATGATGGAAACTTTACTTGTACCTTTACAATGATTGCTTGGAAATTTGGAATATTTAAGAAACTGAAGATTCTTATGCGGTCCTGGTTTTCTATGAAACTGAAGATTCTTACCTGGCCCATTATTGTGAAGGAGAATGTTGAATCGTAAGTTGAGCTATTTTAAGATCCCAGACGAATCAAGATCTCTCTTTGAAGAGATTGCACCCGAACGTAGGTTAGGTTCCAGTTTTTTGAGGATAAAAACTCAAGCACCACAAATACTTGGGGAAAAGGTCATAATGATTCTCCATGGTTTCTCATTAAGGCCAAATTGGAGAGAAAAAAAGGAAGAAAAGGAGGTCGAAAACAATGCTCGAGGGAAGGAAAGATAGGCAATTTTTATGCTCCATCAGAAGTCGTCAACTTTTATAATTATGGTATACGCTCTCCCCATTTACTCTGCACAATATTCACTTGCAATTTCAAATATTGACTTTTAAGTTTTGACATCCACTGTTTTTCTTTAAATATTTCGATAGCTCATCCCTCACGTTCTGCAATTTGTTTGTGCAGAGGGAGGGTGGATAAGGAAAAAGATTTGGATGGCTTCCAGATATTAGGCTTCAATTTCCAAACTGGCAGTCGTATTAGAATCCAGTAGAACTAATGCCTCCCATTGGCATGGTAAGTTCGTTTATATTTAACTGAGCAGCAAAAATCCTTAGACTTGATTGTCTTTGCGGACCCAGACAGCATGATAAAAAAATTCTTTAATGTATTGATAAGCTCCTTTTATTTGATGTACCCAACGGCGCACCAATGTTCACGGGGATTAAGCTTGTAACTGTAAGGTTTCTATACAGAGAGAAATGTTGATCTAACCCATAAAACACAAAAATATCACATTAAGGATTTCCTATACTCAGAACTGGACCAATACAATTTGAATTTCCTCAGCTCCACCTGAATCGAGCTCTAGAATCAAGAAAGAAAACAATACTTGCAAAATTTGTACTCTGGTAGCTTTAGTATGTGAATCTGGAAGAAACGAAGAACCCCCATTTTCACTTCTCAGAATCAGATTCACATTTCCTGCCTTCCATTTTCAAGTATTGAGATTTATTAAATTTATGTTCCTCGCATCTTCTCAACAATATTCCTGCTCTTTTCTTCAATATTACGTCTTTTTTCTTCTAGTTTCTCCCCCATCTTCTTCCCTATTTCCAGCATTCTTGCTCTTCTTCCTATTCTCCTTGGCTTTGAGTCATCTTCTTCAGCGTTTTGATTTTCCAGCCCAAATAAGCTTCTAGATCTAGATGGTGGGTAATTCTCTTGGGCCTCCTCTCTATTTTGCTGCAAAATTACAACTGCTTTGTCATTTTCTAACAAAGGGATTCTCATTTCATTTTCATCCAATGTCGTACTTGTAGCTGGAACTGGATTACCAGTACTTGATGAAGCCTTTGATGCATTTGATAAGTCAGACTGCGGTTGAGATGATTCAACGTTCTTTGGTTTTTTATGTACAGTTCCCTGTTGATCAGTGGAAGTTGCTTTACTGGCGTCAGATCTATTTTTGGCCTCAACAGGAGGGCATCTCTGATTTTCAGATGCAGTTTTATTATCAGAAGCTCCTTGGTTAAGCCAGAGAAGCGGTGCAACATCCCGCGGAACCCAGTCATTTTTCTCTGCCATCATGAAAGGGATGTAAATACTTTCACAGTTGGGGAGCACTAGAGTATCCTTGATTACTGCCTGCATAATTGAAAACAGTGGCAGTATCAGCTGGAGTTGCAACAATATCACTCAGTTACTAAATTTCATCCAATTTATGCAAAGGAAACTTGATGTATTTTTCCATTGTGGAAAGGTTATGAATCCCATATATCTGAAGCTTTTCCAAATATGTGTTCTACAGAAGATATCTTAGAACTCAAGAACTCGAGGAAATAGTTGTACAACCTATAGAACAGATCCTGAAATCTTAGAACTCAAGGAAACAGCAGTTATAGAACAGATCATGTTCAAGTAAGGTTGTGTATTCTATAGAAGATATTATCAAGTGTAGTGAGTTCTATGTTCATGTAACATTTTAACCTGTTTCAGCACTGGGTTATGCACTTGATCAAAAGAATTCAAACGGTTAAACATATCTACAATGGTTGAGTCCTGATGTTCTTTTCCAACTGTCAAATGTGATTCTAAGGTAACCGTTTCTTCCTTTTTCTTTTGTTTTTTTTAATGTGAAACAAAAATATCCCGACATGAGTTTTGTTGGCGTCACCACAAATATCTATATGTTACTATATCAGCCTCATAATGCATGTGTGTGTGTGTGACACCAATGCTAGAGATACTACATGAACAACATATTTATGTTTACAAGACAAATGAAGAAACATATTCCAACATGTTTGGAAACACATCTCCATACCTTAAGCCGGTTGATCAAAAACAAAGCAACATGCCCACTGGTAATCTTATGATCCCCAAACGATGATTCCAGGCGCAACTCCAAATCAGGCATGGATGTAAAACCATACCATAAGTGATCAGAAGGAGGCGGCTTTATGTGTAACCGCAGCGTTCCTCGAAGAGATGCAATCTTTACTACCAAAGAGATAGGCACCTATAAATTCAAAAAAAAAAACAAAAAGAAATATAAAAGGGGCCAACTTCATGCATCCAAGACACCTATAACAGTGTCTCTTTGGTTTAAAGATAATCTTCTACGGAATTCTCAAAGTGCGGAGATTCTACAAACCTGAGAAACCTGTTTAGCAATGGAATTCATTAGAGATTTCCACCTGGATCCACCAGTCGTTGAGGACGTGGAGTTCTTACTGTTTCCTGATCCACCTGCAACCGACCATCATATAAAACTTTGATCTACTCAGTCAATCTATCAATTGTTTTCACGACGATCATATCGATTGAACCCAAAATCAGAATTCTAGCTACATATATATATACATTATGGCAACCTTAAAAGTAAAAACATGAAGTTCAAATTAAAGGAAAAAGCTTAGATCATTAAGTCTTCTGTAAATAAGATTCAGAAAACAGAGTAAAGAAATAAACAGTGTCTTAACAGATCAAACGGAAAACTCTTGATTACTTTTTATCTCTTGTCAACTAGTATCTTTATCAGCTTCATTCATTTCATTATAACTACATCCATTTCAATACCACCTCATATATTGAGTAGAGATCTAGTTAGTTGTTTTAAAAAAAAGAAAGTTGTACAACCTATAGAACAGATCCTGTTCAAGTAAGGTCGTTGTTAGTTGTTTAATGCTATCAAAGTTCAATACTGCTAAATCCTGTATATAGCTCAAAAATAGTACACCTCAATTTCATGCCCATGTGAATTCAAGTCTCATAGTTACTTCCAATATTATCATTATATTCATTTAATCTTGAGAACTTCGATCTTATGTCATTTAAGACTTTGTGCAGGTGAAATGCTCAAGATTAGTAGAAACATTAACAAAAAGAAATTTAAGTTATTAATTCATGAGGATATAACACAATAATATCACAAAAACCATCTAATGATTAATCAATCACCTTCCTGGTTCTGGTTCTGTTCTGTTCCTTCAGAAGTAATGAACTGCTTTCCAAGATAATCTTCTAGAATTGAAGAAACATCTCCAACATCACTTGAATCAGATTTTGAGTCCACTGCGTTTTTTTGAAGATCTAATTCATGAACTTCAATTCTAGTTTCAATGTCTAAGACAAAACCTCCAGAGTATTCGAAGTCAACCTCCAAAGCCCATACGTCATTCAATTCAAAGGGAAGAACCCTAATAGAATTGATATTGGGCGGGAGATTTCCAGGATGAACTTTAGTACAGATGACTTCACCAATGTAACTCGGAGTCCTCATCCTGGACAACATCCTCTGCCATGACAAACAAAAGTTACATGACTTTTCTAAATAGCACGACTTAAGCAACATTGCCTTTATTTATTCCAAGAAAGGACAGTCCAGCATGATAACATCCTAATAAACCACAATTGACTTCATAACATCTACATGTCTTGCAGTTGACAGCATTATTGGTTGAATATGTGTGTGCTCATCCTTTTCCCAAATAATCATCAAAACGATATGAGGAAGTAATGATAGGAGTATTAGATAGGCAATCAACCAAAATCATCTAAATGCCTCTGACACCACTTTAACTGATGCAACAATCCAAAAAAGAAAAAAAGAAAGCTCTTGGGGAAAACAACGAACCTGAATTCGATCATGCAAGGATTTCATTAGCCCTTCATTGCTTTTCGCATCGAAAAAGAATCGTGATAACAACAAATTCCAACAAAGTGTTCCCTCATCAGTCCAGAGCCTCTCATCAGAATCTGCTTCCGAGACAACAGAGGCTTGACTTTGGCTTCCTGAATGAGTCAAGGTTGATGGTGCTGCCATATCTTCCTCCAAGAAACTTTTAGCACTCCGCACCTTTGGAATTCCCCTTGGCAAGCTTGCTGATGAAAGAAAATCTGGACTCGGATGAATCCTCTCACTAATCTTCTTTTCTTCACGCAAAGAAGAAGAACCTATTTTGTAGTCCAAACCAGCCTTTGAAGTCTTCTTTGTCAGCCTTCTGAAAAATAAGCGAACTTTTGAAGAAGAAGCATTAGGCTTGATCTCCTTATCTATTGCTTCAGCATTGTACCCTGCAGAGGGCTTCATAAATGAAGGATACCCAGTACTTAATGAAGAGATATAACTATGGAACTCTTTGTGCAATGTAGCAAACCACTGCAGTCTTTGTTTGTCAACACATGAAGCAAAACGGAGGGCTTTACACCATGATTCCTTCTCCCAGGAAGTCTCAAGAAAAATGAAAATTGTTTTACTTTCATTATAAATTACAGAGGTCCTATTTTCCAATTTTAAAGGGAACCTTTTCACCCTGAAATACCAATAATCGAATTAAAAAAATGATGTCTTGAACTCAGAAGAATAATAAAAGACAAAAATTAGATTTCTCATTATTTACGTCAAACTACAATTATACAGCGATAACAAGTTTCACACTGTAACATACAGCAGAAAAGATTTCCAACATTGCAGACAAATACTGACGTGCTGAAGAAATTCAAACAGATAACAAAACAATATCATTTTCCATACATCAAGAGTATGCAATGTTTCAATAGCTGTTTCATGTAGCGTTAAGAGGAATGAATAAGCATCAATAAATAACAGTAAGAGAATCAATATTCAAGCCTTTAATACAAGGGTGGACTAGCTTTGAAAAGCTCTGGGTTCAGTAATAGTCATACTACTAAATATACTTGTGTGCATAAGCCATAAGGGTACTACAAATTCAACCATTTCTAACCAGATCATAACAAGGAATTCAATAACTAGTGCAAGTGCAACTTAATTTTACAGGTCACATAAGTACTTAATAAATGACCTAAAACTCATTCCTAGATTTAATAGCTCTTTTAACTGTGGAAACAAAAGTTAGTGAGAGAATATAGGCCATGGTTGGAGCTTTTGATATTGAATTCAACATCTCAAGAAATACCGAAAAGTAAGAATAAAAAAGGAATATGTTTGTAAGCCGAAAATTCTGGGCATGAACACCATCATATATATATGCTGGACTTCAATTCAGTTACAGACACATTGCTTATACTTGAGCCAGTGTACAAATTGAGAGATGAAACATTGCAACATCTCTTCTCTAGATTTCCCAAACATTTGAACACGTATCACATGGCTGTATACAGTATGCTTAAGGGCATATTACAAGCACTCAACCAAAATATTGGAACTCCCCTATGAAACAAAATTTTTATATTGGTACCGTTCAATAAAATAAAATCGAAGAGAAAATTGAAAAGAAGTAGATGAGATATGAAAAATGTTACCATTTTCTTGAAGGCAAGGTTGCTGCTGAAACGGCTTCAATGGTGCAGCCATTTAATTGAATTGTTTTCTTCTTACCACCAGGTTCCAATATCATTAATTTATGGTCCTTGATTGTGGCATACCTTTTCACAGGAGTTACCTCCAAGAAATCCTTCTTTTTCTTTTGTTCTTTAGATGCTTTCTCAACGAAATCTTCTAGGACATTTGATTCTAGTATCCAAACAGGACCCTGAGAAACAAAGAGCACATTTACATTACCAGCCTACTTGTTGATGTAAAGTATCAGTACATCTAGTAACATAGCTCCACAAGCAAACCAACTTAAGATACTGCCCTTGATGATATATTTTCCTCTTGAAAATTAGAAAGATTGAACTATTATGGCACAAGTGCCGTGGATCAGTAGTTAATACAAGTCTATCTTTCGAAGAGCCTAAAACAGAATGAATGCGAGTAAAATTCAAGAAGCCAAACTCCCAAGCACCAAAATCCAGAATTATTAGTCAATTTGGTAAAACCAACCCCCACTGTGAACATTGACTAGTGATGCAATATATAATCTCCGTAAATTCTTCCCACGTATGCATTCTGAAACGAAACAAGAATACAGCAAAACCTGAATTGAGAATTACAAATTCTAATTTCCAAGATTGAAGGCACCAAAAATTACCTGTTTGTTGGACAGAAATTCAAGGGATTGGAGAGGATCTGGCACCGATTTCTCTAACTTGGCATGGGCTTTAGCCAGGTCCTTCTCAGACCTCTTGCTCAACTTCCTCAACATGATAGACACTCCCAGAGCCTCCGCCGCGATGATTGCCACAACCCCCAAAGCAAAACCAAACACGAACGTCAGAATCAAGAGCGCCCCCATATCAATTTTTCGAAATTACCAACTCCGAACCATCAAATCTCGCGAAACTGGGTTGCCGGTGCCGGAAAAATGGATTGCGGTTGGGAAAAAAATTGATAAAAGGAAATAATAAAGCGGCACCGGAACCCCAAAATGGAAAAATAATTTCAGAAACGAGAGAAGAAAGCGAAGAATCAGAATCAGGCGCTGGTTCTGCTATCGCCAAGTCCAGTGCCAGGATGATGACGGGAAGTGGAAGTAATCGTAATCAACGGATTAAGAATCTTGTAACGCATGAGATTGTTAATTTTGTCTCACTACTTGCCAGAGAGCAACAGCCACAGGCAGAGAGCAAAAAAATTCTGCAGTGGACGGTTTAAATTTTAAAGGACGAATCGATCGCAGCCATGGTGACAGTTGTGAATTGATGGGCCTCAAGAATATTGATTATCTTTCTTATTTTATAATTTGGGATAAAGGTCAATTTTAAATTTTCCTCCAAATGAAGAAATTTAGGGGAAATCTCACGGATTCTTCCCCAACAACTACATGATTTGTATGATATTTTCTACGAATTCTTAATCTAATTCTCCAAGTTCATCACCTGTAGATGAACGGTCACATGCAAAGGCGGTTTTTTAAGAACTTGGTTATCCACTCAAAAATAAAATTTAAATATAAAATAATTACTAATTGAGAGCGAATTGTTTTTAATTCCTAAGGTCAATTTAATTTACCTGTACAACTATATATATATATATATATATTGAAGGGACGACTTTCTCTGAATAATTAAAAAGTGTTTGAATTACATGAATGGGATTAATAAGAATTATGTATTTACTATTTAAATTACAGTAGCATTTTTAAAAATTTTAAGCTTTTTTTTTATTTCATTTTAAAATTTTAAGTTTAAGTAAAAAAATCATAATAATTTGATCAGTAAGTCAGTTGATGATATCTTGAAAATTAAGAAAATAATCCATAATCAACAATAATGTTGATAATGAATTAATGATTTCAATCAAGTACAATTGCTTACAAATTTTAAAATCAATTAAGTTAAATTAAATATTTCATATTGATTTAACTAACAAAATAGTTGTGTAGATTTTTAAAATTAATAAAATTAATTTACCAACGACTAGATAACGATTTTGCTTAAAAATATATATATAAGATAACGATTTGTTATAGAGAATGTAAAAAATAAAAATAAAAAAAATTAAATGGGAAAGTTGACAAATATATGTGCAAAAATAAATAGAAAATAAAAGAGAGTGAGAATGTAAAAGAAAAATAATAATAATTAATGGTCACGTACTAAATTTAGGAATTTTTATATCACATTAAGCATCGTTAATATTATAAAGTTAAATAAAGTGTCTATTCGTTGATGTCGTTAGGTTAGCCATTGATGTTGTTCTACCTAGCAAGACAAACCAACTTCACATATTTTAAAAACTTCAAAGAAAAATATATATATATATTGACCCATGAAAACTAAAAAGTTGAAATAAAATATTTCTAAATGAAACATTACTATGTACATTTTGTAACTTGCCATTTTATTTTTCATAAATTGAATTACGAATGGAACTTGTTCAAACAATCAAAATGTTTGTCYTTTATCTTTTATCTCATTCAAGTTAGGGTAAATAATTCAACCCCAATTGATACGTGACTCAAGTGTAAATAACTTATACTTCTTTTCTCGAGGTCGAAGACTCTTGACCTAAGATCYCAAAACAAAATAACAACCCCACTTTCCAAAAAAAACTTAGAGCCCCTTACCCTACTAGTTTAATGGTCACATTTCCTTCTCAATTTGAATTATTCTGTCGTATTATATTCTAGCAATAAGGGAAGAGAGGCATTTAAAAAAAAATAAGCATGTCCATAAGTCAAAAACTTTTTTTTTTATATAATTCAAATCGATACCKTGTGACTTACACCAGAGGTTTCCTATAATTGAGATGTCGATAACCACCCACTATTGTAATCGAAGTTGCAACGCTCGTCCCCAAATGTGAGTGAASGGAAAAACCTCGACTATGCATCCCATGAGGTTTGAACAACCCCATTCGACTACAAACCCACTTTCCAAAAAAGAATAAAACCCCCCCACCCTACGAGTTTAATTGTCACATCCCCTTCTCAATCTGAATTATTCTGTCCTATTATATTCCAGGAACAAAGGAAGACAGAGACCTTTTTTCCCAAGAAAATAACCATGCTCAAAAATCAGAAACTACATTTTTTTTTTACTTTTTTCTTTGATAACCCAAAATGAATGTCATGTGGCTTACACCAAGAATTTCCTACAATCGGAAGGTGTCGACAACCACTTACTACTGTAATTGACGTTACGGGACTTGTCCTTTAATGGAGGGAGGGAGAARCCCCAACTATGCGRCCTGCAAGCCTCGAATGGCAGAGGGGATAACTCCATTCGACTGCAAGCCCACTACGCCACCACCCTCAATGGTTAGAAGTCAGAAACATACAGTTAAGTAAAAGTTAAAAGGAAACTAATAACAAATACTTACAGTACAACTCCACCAGCAAGAGAGTCCATCCATTTAAATCGACAAATTGACACTCGTTACAGTAACAACTCCCAATCAGTATTCAGTCATGTCTTTTAAAACCAGCCTACATCTCCAGGGAAGTCCACACCATAAATAAAAGGTTAAAAGGATAGAAAACTGAAGACTGAATCCAAAACCACCCCTCCACCAAAACTCAGTGGGAGGTGATGCCCTCTGCYTCTAAAACAGCATTCATCGTTTTCCTAAGTTCAAAAAAAAAAAGGTACAAAAGGGTTGTTCTGTCATATGAACTGAACTGCAGTGGCCAGAGGCTGAGTTGGAGTTTCTCATGTTGGAATGGAACAAAAAAAAGAACAACCTGGATGAYGAACAAGAAGAGTCAGTGAGCCAGCCTAGGAAATGGAAAACTGGTTTTTTACAAGGTTGAGTGGAGGGAAAAAAAGTTGAAGTCATGGTGATGGACGCCAAGCTGCTTCAACCATGAATCCGCAGCATGATAGAGATCGACTATCCGTTCATAATCAGACGACGTCTCTGGCCTCAACCAGAGATCTCCCTGCATTCTGTAACTGGCCAACCCAAATGGGGAAAGGCAAGTTGAAGTAGAAGCACTACTTTTGTCCTCGCTTTGGCCCGTGGTATCGGAACAACTACATCCATCTTGCCCTTCATGATCCAGATAGCAATCTGCAGTCATCRAAACATTGAGCTAACAAGTTTGGTGGATGCAGTTTGCTCATGAAACAGATAAAATATCCTTTCATATATGAAAGAAGAACTGACAATCACCCACCTTGGAAAGATGAAGACAATGTGTGATAGGTTAGAAAGCATGTGGCGAAGTCTTTGTCATTTTTCTGACTTGGGATGTGATAAATAGGGTACCTGATTTAAGTAGATGGCAGTGAACGAAACCATTACGGAGAGAAGAAAGGAAATGTGACGGAAAAGAATCTCTAGCATTTTTCTATAGAAAGAGGAAAGAGATGTTTACCAAGAAACAGCCATCCAACTAGCGGGAGAAAGATCCACACTCCTAAGTGTAGTTAATGCTGGATAGGTTTGAGTTAATTCCGTTATCTGCAACGTAATACAGCGATTATGTTACTATTACTTTACATTTCTTCAACGTTATGTAACATGAATATTACTTCACTGAAATTTCTTGCTAACCACCGCTAAAAACTTAATGGTAGTCAGCTAGAAATCTCCCCTGCTAACCAACCAGTCAGTAGGAAATTATTTTCCATGAAAAAGATCCACTTGGTTTTGCATTTGAATATCGAAACTTGCTTTACATCTTTATTCAAGGCTTATCAATAACTACAGAACTGTTAAATTTGAAGTTCATAATGTTTTGTTTTTCATGTTTTTAACAACACTGAATTTCCTATGTTGACGTTGAAATAGTTGAACAGAACGCCTTGTCTTCAAAASAATAGGCTAAAAGATATATACCTTGTCCATAAAAGGCACTCTCCAATAAGGAGAAGACATCTCCATATACTTTAAGGAGAGGTAGCCAAGTTTCTCCCTTGGTGGCCATGATCCCTCCTGGTCGAAGCTCGAATCTTCAGAAACAGCATCCCATGTCCTGCTAGAGTTGTTGCTCAGGGATCTTGACAGGTTATCGCTCCAACTATCGTCGCTCCAAGAATCACTTTCACACTCTGCCATGTCACTATCATATCTTCGGGTTCTACAAATAGACATTCAACAAAGACAAACATTACATACAATGCATTCAAAACAGATTTGTATTTAAAACGTCCCTTTTACATCTTATCCTATTCTTTCCAGTTTTGTGTCGCATCACATATCCATATTCCAGTAAATAACCACGTGCCTGAAGGGAAACAGARTTTTCAAACACAACACAGCATTGAATTAAAGTTGCTTCGGAATACCTGGTTGGGGCAGCAGGCTTGCTTGTGTAGATCTGAATTGCTGACAGATAAGGCACATAGAACTGGGTAGCAGTTTCCAAACCGTTCRATTGTATCGGGATACCGGCACCATATGCACTCCATTCATCGTAGCAATCCCACAACTCACGGAGCGTGAAGTATTGCACGGTATCCTTATCGGGTTGTTGCCAGAGACTGTTGAGATCATGGAGGCAGCTCTATACGGAAAAGAAAGATGATGGGTTAAGACTCAGTTATCAAAAAATTATCAGAGATGGCTAAGAAGAAAACTAGTGAAACCAGCTGAGAACTAATAGAAAAATTCTCTTTAAGTAACTAGACAAGTAATCCAGTTCGTTTAGAGACTTTATTTTGGCTTCAAATCTCCCTACCTCAGAGTCATACAACTGCCAAGAAGATTACATGAGAGAAAATGTTGAAAAGCCAAGCAAATCAATGAAATCATGTAGGCCCTTTTTCTTACGTATTTAAAATGAATGTTTTCCAGTGACAGCCCAACTGACGCAACAATATGGTATAAAAACTTATACAAATCTTGGCCAGGTTTGAAATTTTCATTAATTTGACTTAATAATTTACTTCTTTGAATACAGTTCTACATTTTCTTTCAGTACTGTGTCCTATTCCTGTCTAATCTTTCCCTGAAGTTTTGTCATTTATATCTTTTCAAAAGAAAAACCAAAATATGAGAAATCAGACATCTCTCACTAAATTTGGGCCTGAGTTCTATTTGAGTTCACAAACTTTTTGATCGTTTGGTTTAGATAAATGCTAAATAAGAGATAAAGTGCAATCTTATATTGATCAACGTATACAGTTAACTTAAGCAAGCTAATAATATGTTTTTCCCTTTCAGTAAGAATATTCCTATGACAAAACAAAAAACAAAAATGGTCCTACCTTTTGAAAACGTAAACCAATAATAAATAAATAATAAAAATATTTTAAAACATTTTGTAAAAGAGAACTTAAATCATGAGGGACTTTTCTTAAAGATAAGACGTTGGGAAAAAAACATATCATGTGTCGTATCTATTAAATTTGGGGCCCACTTTAGGGACACGTTGCTTTATGCCACTCTTGTATGTTGATTTCCAAAATAAATATAACAACATTTTCCTGCCGGACTAGCATGATTACCGGTCAGAAATGTATAAAAAATAAATTAATTATTAAAAAAAACTAAAAAACTGTCTCGATAAAATAAATAATTAGTAATATTAAGACAATGAGCTCAAAAACTTACTAAACCTATAAGAAAATGAATTATTGGAAAATAATAATTATAAATTAGAGTATATTCAGCGAATATACTAGAAGAGCAATCACCATCTTAATGGGCCCAAAAGGACAACGACCTCGGCCCGTTAAAGGGCCCATTACAACAAAGTCGAAAGAGAAAGTGACTCAGTGAGTTAAAAGATTTGGAAATCTATCCGCCACGTTTTGCAATATTCCTGACTGATTCATTCGAGTGCCTTTTTTTTTGCTCCAGATAAAATTACAGTAATAATAATAATTTAATAAATATCTGCAAATTCAGAAAAGGCAAGGAAATTAAGGATGGGCTATTTCTTAACTTGTTTCCAATATTGGCTTTTCATTTCCCAACAATATTTTAAAAGATCTTAACAAATATTTAAAATATTATTAAATGAAATCTGACCCTGACCGTGGGCGTGGAGAGATGGAAAATTAGGTTGGCGGTGGAAAATGGGAGAGAAAATTAAAGAGTTGAATTTTCAAATTTAGAATTATTCGACTTAAAGAAAAGATTCCTTAGATGGATTAGGCTTGTGGTGGAAAATGATATTTAGAAAATGGAAAATTCTCTGAAATGCACCACATGGATTTTTTGCAATTTTAATTCAGAGAAAAATGCAGAAATAAACAATTGTGGAGGAAAAAATGTAGGATTTGTAGAGAAAAACACAGAATAAGAAATAATAATAATATGGAAGAAGAATGATGAGAATTTTTTTACCCGAGGAAGAGTTCGCCAAGGAACGCAAGGCGTCACACATTGAAGAAACCGTTCCAGATTGGAGCGCGGCTTTTGGTCCGCCAAACAAAACGACGACGTTACAGACATCGATCCTCTGTTCTCTTTCTTCTCCGATCGAAATTCCGGCTAGGTTTTTTTCTTTCTTCTTTTGAAGAATGTGAGCTCCGGCGGTCTCTGGTTTGGTGAGCGATCAAATACAGTGATTAAAAACTCGGGGAATCCGAATGGCGAAAAAGGAAAGAGGAAGAAAAAAGGGAAAAGCGAATTCAGCGGCACGGTCGAAGAATCGAATACAGAGAGAATGAAATTAAAGGAAAGGAAGGGAAGGAAACATACTRTTGTTCAGCTCTTAATTAGCATTTCTGTGCGAGGAGTGTTAGATTTCCGCCATTAAAGGTCGGGGGAAAGAAGATGACGAGGAATTGAGGACAGGGCTGGAATTTGAGCAAAGAATTTGACTGGAAATTGAAGGAGAAATAATGTGAACTGAAGAGGGAGTAGAGAAATAGAGAGAGAAACAGATTCATTGCATTATTTTAATCAGTTAATTGAAATTAATTGAAGTAATTGGGTGAAGGAAACTGATTCCTTTGCACTGCCAAATAAATTTAATGGGTGGAGATAAAGACGAGAGCATTTATTAAAATAAAATAAAGCAAGATAGTTTGATTGAGGAAGAAAATTATTATTATTATTATTATTATTATTTAAAAAAGGTTGAAAAGAAAAATGGATAGAGATGGTTTTTGTTTGGAACAAATAAGTTGAAATATATATATATATATATTTATTTTCTAAATATTTTCGGATCGCCGCGTGTAGAGGGACGCAGCGGCAAGGCAATGGGGCGGACTGCAGAGGATGGGTGTTTGGCCACGCAACACGTTTGCAAATTCAAACGGGTTTTGTTTTGTTTTTTTTTTCATTCCCCAATTTCATATCTTATTTTATTATGGTCTATAAATTTTAATAACATTCCATGTCTGTGGAAAAAGAAAATTATCAAATTTTTAATGATAAAGTACTATGAATATAGTTTAACGATAATTAATACAAAGTTTAATTCTTCCCCTAATTTATTGGACTAAAAATAGTGAAGGTATCTTCTAATGATATTAATTAATTTATTAACATATTCTCAATTTTGTAAAATTGTTGTTTTTCAATRTTATATAATCTATAATATATTATACCTTACATGTTTCAATTTTTATAGAAATAAAATTGGTTTATAACATGAAATAACATATTCATCCAAATTTTTATCTCTATGATGTAATTTTGAATTTTCAAATTTCAAATTCAAGATTGAAAATATAGACTTGTTGTTTTAAAATTTCCACTATATCATAAAATGAAAAATAATTTTATAAAAAAATTTGTCCAACAAATATTTACTAAATCTATTTGATTATCCGAAACAATTTTAATTGGAAAAAACGATAAAATTTACCTTAACTTAGCAAGGTGCGTTTATGTTTCTCTTAACTTCAACCAATTGCAACATTTACCAATTGCAACATTTACCAATTGCATCATAAATGTTGATAAGTATTGTTTGCAACTTCCATCTTCCTATAAATCTTTATTTGAAACTATTATCATGAGTGTCAACCAATGATAATATTTATATTTAGTATGAAATTGATAAAATTCAAGTAACAATGACAGTAGAGCTAATTTATTTTCTTTTTCTCTCTTCTCTCCTAGTGTTGTGCAACCATTGATTTTCATTGAATTAGTAAATTTCTTAAGTTTTTACATTAATATTAGTAGGTGGATTAGTCGGGATCGAATARAAGGTAAAAATAATTACAACACTTATCTAAATCTAATATTAAATTGAAAAGTTGAGTGAAAATTAAAGAAAATATTTGGCTCCGAATAATATTATTCATACAACCATTAAATATTTGATTGAGAGATAAATAAAAAAAATAAGAAATTTTTATTAAAAATAATGAATTGTCAATTCTTTTTAATAGTGGCCAACCTCCCACCGTTAAAGAAGCTAAATATTTTTCGAAAATTAACATAACTCACCATGTTTCAACTTTCAAGTAAATTTTGAACTTTTATGTTTGCTCTTTCAAATTTTATCCACTTTCTCGAAAATATAAATAAATAAATAAAAGTTTGAATCATGCAGTGCGTTTGGGGACCTCTGGGTGCGTAAATATCGTATATCAATTATTAGAAATAAAAATATTTGAATTTTGAACACGTTTACAATGCCCGACCTTGAACACATCTCTTCTCTTGTCCTCTACTGCTCACTTCAATCTTATCTCCTCAACCATTTATGTGTTTATTTTATTTATAATTTTTTTTATTTTATGTCTTTTTCGGTTTTCCAACATTTTATAAATATTTATTTACTTTTTAATTATTCCCACCGTGTGGTTGTTGACGGAGAAATTCAATGTCACGTCACAGAATTAAAATTATATTTAGGACAAATTTACACGTGTCCTAAATTAATTTGTAAATCAAGAAATCAAATTGTGTCACGTGTCTTTCATATGGTCGTCCGATGAAATCAACTAATTGGATCAAAACTCATTAAGAGACTGGATCCAAGTGCATGGTCCATAAAAAACCCACCAAGACTCTATAAATAGAGGGGTCACCCCTCATTTGAAGGGGGAGCAAGAAGAAAAAAGAAAGAAAAAGAACCCAGAAAGAGAAGAATATGGATTAGAAGAGATCCAGAAGAATTGGAGATTCAGAACCATCAAAGCGAGTCGTCTATAATTATAGCGAAGCATCCCCAAGCCAACAAACTCGAAGAACTGAAGACTTGAAGACAACGAGACTTCAAGAATACTGAATCTTCTCTTCACCAAGCAACAAGACGTGAAGCCGAAGACTCCATCAAGTTGCAAATTCTTCATCAAGCAACCAACCGAAGAACTTCATCAAGCTTCAAAGTCAAAGAACTTCTCAAACTCCAAGTCGAATAACTTCACAAGCTACAAGTCGAAGAACTCAACAAGTTGTAAAGTCGAAGAACTTCACAAGCTGCAAAGCCAAAGAACTTCAACATGCTGCAAAGCCGAAGGACTTCACAAGCTGCAAAGTCGAAGCACTTCATAAGCTGCAAAGCCGAAGACTTCAAAGATTCTTCAATAAGCTCAAAGCCGAAGACCTCACAAAGTCTTCATCAAGCTACAAGCCAAAAAACTTCATCAACAAGTCAAAATCTTCAACAAGCTCAAAGCTGAAGACTTCAAAGATCCTTCGACAAACAATAAACCGAAGGCATCAACCATTGATTCCGGAACAAACTCACAAGCCCTTGAATTAAAGTTTATATTTGAGAGAATTAATCAAGAGATTATAAATTAGAGATTGTAACACCTACATACATAAATAAAAATACAAGCTCATTAATTCGAGATCGAATTTCTTATCGAACAGTGGTATTCTAAAATTTTGGTGACATTTTCGAAAATAAAAATATAATTAAAAATAATTATTTAGAAAAGTAACGAATGAGAAATGGTTATTGCCTCTTGGATGATGTCTTACCTCTTTAACTTCGAATAACGATGTATAATAAGAAAAATAATTAAATAACAAAAAAAAAACGAAAAATATGATGAGATTTGTAAAATCTCGATAATGATTATGGTATTTAAAATGATTGAGATAAATACGATGGCATATTCACATATACCTTAAAAATAAAGTAGACTATAACATTTAAATTTTATTTATTTTTTAATCTAACGGCTCTAATAATTTATTCGTAAGGATATAAATATTGCATTTGGTCACATGATGTTTGTAAAAATGTGTGTTAGTTGTTTTTTTAATTATTAATATTTAGATTAGACCACGATATAAATTATAACTTGGGTTATTGGTTTGAATTAATGCTGTAGAATATACTTTATGATACATATCAATTGAAAACTTTTTAAACCAATACTATAATGGATATAAAATAAATGTTTATCAACTAATATTTTAATTTAATTAAAAGTTGAATATTCATATTTGATTAGTTAAGGATAACAGTATCCCGAGTATCTCCACAATGGTATGATATTGTCCGTTTTGGACATAGTCCTCACGACTTTGTTTTTAGTTGTCATAGCCCTTGCTTTTGGTTTCACCCGAGAGGCCTCAAACCAATGGAGATAATTGTCCTCTCTTATACAGTCATTTCCTTAGTTAATGTGAGACTTTGTTTGCAATCACCTCACAAACCCAACAATCAGTTGCAATGTGGGACTTTTTTTTGTAGACATTATGTCGATATTTTATATATATTTAAGATATCAGTATTAATGTAAGGAATTAACCACTATTTCGTTATAAAAANCAGAGAACAATACTTGTGTCCTTACATCAAGTACTCATGTTTTGGGACTATCAACAACACTTTGAGCCCTTTTTGTTTTTTTTAATAGAAAAATATATATTTTTATGTATTTCTCTTTGTTATTGGTCAAAAATTTAATGCTGAAAATGGACATCCACCCATACCTATCTAAATATTTTTCATTTGACTTAATTTTTTTTATTGGAGGTACAAATTCCTATCTTTATTTTGTTAAACTACAATATATATATTTTTTCATTATATGGTAAAAATATCAATAAAAAAACCATCTAAACATAAATAATAATAATAATAATAATAATAATAATAATAAACATTTTAAACAGATTTAAAAGTTTGGAATCATATTTATTAACTTAATAATGTTTCCAGATATTTTTTCCATAAATTTTCAAACATCAATGATTTATTGATATTCTCATAGATATTGATATTTAAATTACTACACCTAGAAAAGTTGAACAATACTCAATTCCCAAAGCCAAGTCAATATTTGTCTGGATATATTGTAAGACTAAACAAATAATAAATATATAGATATTTATTGTCCCAATTTTTAATCAATCGTATTGATTTTTTATTAATATTGAAAGTTTTTTCTTTGGTACCATATATATTAAAATCGAGATTCCAACCCATAACTTTTATCGAGAATATATATCTTAACTAATTTAGTGAACCCATGTTGGATAATACTATTCTAAATTGAAAACAACAATTTTTATTAACTACAATAATGAAAAGTCAATTAAGTAATTTGATTAATATTTTCCTTGATGTGATAATAATTTTTAATTCCAAAGATAATTACTTTTTTTTATGAGGAGAATAAATAAATAACCCACCTCTAGAACCTCAGCAAATAAAGAATCTATCACTCTTTTAAAAAGTTCAATAGGTTAAGGTACATATCATTTATCAAAATGTCAGATGTTCAAATATTTACCCCATTACACTAATATATATATCTCGTCATAAAAGTTGATGGTTATATCGTCCTAAAAATTGATGGTCGAATATGTCACGTCATAATTTTTTAGCTCGAAAAGAAACAAAAAAAAAAACTCAATCTCGTAAAGAATTTAAAAAATGTATAATTGAATTATAAATGTTTGGTTGAAAAGACGACGGGAAGAGAGAGTTGGTTGGGTATTTTATTTAAACGTATAGATTTTTTATTACTTTCCCAATAAAACAAAATAAAAATATGAAAGAATGAAAATAAGGAAACATTGTTTAATTGGAATTTGCGTATGGAAGGGAATTTCAAAATGAGCAATATTTGGACCACTCTCGTTTCAGACTGTTCAATTAAAATACCGACGATTTCTTGCAGATTAGATGCCAAATATTTAATTTCCATTTTATCTAACTCACATCTAAATCTATAAAGACGTGTCTCAATATTTTTCCCCGTCACATTCCAATTATAATTTTTTTAATCAATTTGTTTCTTAGTCTTCTATTTTTTTCTTAAATATAAAATTTTAAAAATCTTAACCACCTTCTATATATATATATATTTGAAAATGATAAAAATAGATGTAAATACGATTTTGAATAATGAAGTTTTGGCTCTAGTTTATTTTGTTGTATTATCTATTTTGGTTGAAGTGCTCCCAATTTTAGTTAATCCATGTTTTCATTGTATCTCATTTATTTTCATCATAATTTTAGTATGACACAATCCGCTAAATTATTTGTGATAAATTTGTATTAATTTTTTTTATTTGGTATAAAATATGGGTTAATATTTTGTAAATAAGAAAAAACTATCACTTTTTTAAAATAAAATAACAAAATTAGGTATTTTAGAGGTATAATAACTTAAATGAACAAAAGTAAAAATATAACGACAAAATAAATAAAATTAAAAGTATAGCTACTAAAATCGTATTTAAATCTAACAATGGAACGAAACTAAGTTGTGAAGTAATAAACTTGATTTTAGAAACATAAAACTAAAAATCTAACTATTTTTCCCCCTACCGGATTTATATATTAAATAAAACATACGTGTGAAATTGCGAATAGCATGGGATTGAAGCCATCAAGGATTATCGGCCCAACTTGCTCAGATTGTCTTTTCGTTTGGCCCATTTCACCAGTTAGTCAATTTTATAATAAAACTTCCACCTCGTTTAAATATTTACACGTGCATAAATAATTATACTCGTGAGTGTTATGTTAAAAATTAAAGGAAAAACAACGTACTCTTATATTTATTAATCTCACCACACTTACAATATTTAGGCCAAAGAACACTACTTTAGTTTAGTATAATATGTGAAGTTGGAAATTCGAACTTACAACTTTCTAATCGGAAATAAATACTTTAAATAATTGAATTATATTTAGATTGACATAAATAATACTTCTAATAATGGGTTTTTAGTTAATGAAAACGTAAGCAATCAAAGGAGATAAAAACATACAAAAATAATTAAAAATAATTTTAAAACATATACACGTGTGATATTTTTTATAAAAACAACTCCTTGACATTATAAAGTGTCAACATAAGATTAAATTAAAAATGTTAACTTAGATCAACCGATTAATGTATATAAGTAACGTCTTACAAGATCAAATATTCGAATACCCATTATTTCGTTGTTGAATGCTAAAAAAAATATAATAATAAAGAATCACCGAGGATTGAACTTCCAGATTCTAAAGAAAATAATAAAGAATGTTGGCTTTACAATATTTTTATCGTTAAAAAAAACAATTTATTTATTATTATTATTATTTTAAATTATTTATGGAAGGTGAATCGCGCCTTCAATGATCAATTGAGAGCCATGTCGCACGTGCACTCGGAGACGCGTGATGGGCCTATAGTTATGTAGCCCATTCCTTTTGTCCTCTAATGGGTCATAATTGCTCTCAGCCCGTTAAAATAAAATATAATCAATTAGATAATTCTCAAATATATCCGTATTAAAAATCCTCAATGAAATCATTCCGTAAACACAAAAATTTGACGTGTAATTAAATTATTATTTTATTACACATTTTAATGCATGATGATACTACTCGTACATGACATTTAGACTATTGTTGCATTTTTAATAACAATTATTTGATGATTCGTTAGCTTTTTGTTGCATTTTTAATAACAATTTTGACAATTTAAAATATTAATAACAAATTTGAGAATTACTTGAAAAATTAGGAATCATTTGACATATCTAATAAAGACACAAAAGAACAACAATATAACTCAATYGGACAAACAACATAATAAATACAACACACAGAGAAAAAAATTGTTTATGAAAAGAATTCCTAAGCATACGCTAACAATGATTAGTTTCCCTATTGATATGGTATATTGGTTGGCTGCCGAGCTAGAAAAACTTAATTGATTTAAGACTTTTTAAAAAAGGTAATTGATTAAGGTATTAGTAACTTGTCTTACCATTTAAATTTTCATCATTCCACATTTGTAATGTTATATTCAAAATTTCGCCCTCGCACTAGTTATATTATAAAAAAAAGTAATATCGATAGTTCTTTATTTATGCCTCTTTGGATGTAACCTCAATTTTATTTACTTAGGCCGCAATAATGTTTTTAAAAACTTAGTTTTTATATTTTGTTAGTTTGGGTAACAATATTGGTGAAAAAACATACCACATAGAAAGGAACAACAACTATCACAACTAATTAAGTATTCAAGTGCTCCGAACGACATTTTTATTTTTTAAGTTCAACAAATGAGGTGAGAATTTAAATTTTAACCCGTTACCAAATTTGCGTTCATAACAGTTTAATCATGATAAAATTTATCATAAAGCATTTAAGATAATTTGGGCAAAATGATAAAACAAATTAATGATGAACTCTAATCTGAGTCAGCTCAAGTTTCATTTATTGTTATTAAAGGCCACATCCATTCATACTTTTTAAAAATTGAATTTTAAAAAAGTAGTTGGAAAGCTATTAGATTAAAAAAAATGTTAATAAAAAAGTAAGGGTTATCAGAGAAGTAAAAATAATTAAATAATTCGAATATGTTTATAATTTATCTCATTTTTCTTTAAACTTGATGGTTTGAATTTAATTATGAACATTCAATGACCATCTTTAAGGATGAATATTAGAAAATGAAAATTAAGTATTTTGTTCATCAAGTATGGTTCTAAGATAGAAAATTTAAATCCATGATTTATAGTCTATGGATGAATAGTTGAGCTATATCTATATTAATGGTTTACTATCTATTAATTATTCACTCTTACTCATAAAAAAAAAAACTCTTCTAATTATTAAATTTAACCCACATCATCTGTTTATTTTTTTTAATACACGAAATATAAAGTGCGAAAATTTAGTTATCTAATTATGCAAGTATATGTGGATAGAGATTAATTCTAAAATTAAAATTATATTTATCATTTATATAGTTTAAAACTTCAAATTAATCCCTAATCCCTAATAACGTTAGGGGTAGGTTATAACTTATAAGTAAACCTCCCATGTTCAAGCCCTGCGGGAGTTTCGTCCCCTCTCCATATTGGGGGACGAGTGCATCGATATTGGGTCATTAAAAAAAAAGTCCAATTATTAATAAAATTCTCAATAGTCGGCATGCATATTGCATTTCATAATGTAAAATTGGTATAAGGTGGAGTTATAAGTTAGGATAAAGTTTGAGAGTATATTTATGTATAAAAGGAAAGTGTGATTGGTGGGGTAAGGGTTTGAATTTTAATGCACAGCGGCGATGAATTAATAGTTAGTTGTGGACTGCGATACCCATCATCTCCTCCTTCTGCAACGAAACCAACTCCAATTAAATGGCGGCTGACTCTTCAATTTCTGATTGTCTCGAGAAAAATTTGCATAAGATGTACGAGAGAAAAGTTGAGTTGGGTTATATTAAGAATTAGAAAAATGTCACTGTTCCGCCATGGAAGGTAGGAGAAAGCTGTCGGGGTTGGCAATCAATGCCCCCACCAACATCTACCAGTTCCCATTAATTACGCCTCCTTCACCCTCAAATCTCATCCCCCGAAATTTCCACCCATCATACGATTCGCGAGCTTCAGATTCTTTCCAAGGCTCAATCCGCATGTTTTCGCCGCTTTTTCTTCTCCCCCGAATCTTCTCAGTCCAACTCACGCACTTCCCATTTCTTCCGTATTGATATTTATACATACTTGTTGGCCGGGAAAACAGAGGGCGGCGGCGATGGAGATCGAGGCGAGCAAGGCGGCGGCTGGAGGAGTGGGGTTGAGTCCTTTGAGCGAGACGCTATGGCGGGAGAAGGCGAAAACGGAGATCGTTAGGGATGTATCGGCGAGGCTGACTTGGAAGGATCTGACGGTGATGGTGAGTTTGAGCAACGGAGAAGTTCAGAATGTTTTGGAGAAATTGACTGGTTATGCTGAGCCTGGAACTTTCACTGCTCTAATGGGGCCTTCTGGTTCCGGCAAATCCACGCTCCTCGACGCTCTCTCCAGCCGCCTGGCCGCTAATGCCTTCCTCTCCGGTACCATTCTCCTCAATGGCCGCAAAACTAAGCTCTCCTTCGGCGCTGCGGTCCGTTCTCATAATCTCTCTGTTTTTAGTACTGACTTTGATTAGTGTAATGTTGAGTAACAATTATGTGGGATTTGGTTTTTCTCGGGAAACAAACAGAAAATCTTATTTGCAGTGTGATTTCGTTTTCGTCGTATTTTAGGCGTACGTGACGCAAGACGACAATTTAATCGGGACATTGACGGTGCGGGAGACGGTAGCCTACTCGGCGAGGCTTCGTCTCCCCGATAAGATGCGATGGTCGGAGAAACGCGCTTTGATCGAGAGCACCATTATCGAGATGGGCCTGCAAGATTGCGCAGATACGGTCATCGGGAACTGGCATCTGCGCGGAATCAGCGGTGGCGAGAAGCGGCGGGTCAGTATCGCCATTGAGATTCTGATGAGACCTCGATTGCTCTTCCTCGATGAACCCACCAGCGGACTCGACAGGTCGGAACCTTAACCCTAGAAATTTATTTTTCGATTCGGCTTTTTCAGTGAATTGCTTAATCGATAACGTCGTTCTGCGATTCCGGCAGTGCTTCCGCGTTCTTCGTGACTCAAACGCTGCGAGCTCTATCGAGGGATGGAAGAACGGTCATCGCTTCTATTCATCAGCCGAGCAGTGAAGTTTTTGAACTGTTTGATCAACTTTACTTGCTTTCGGGAGGGAAAACTGTGTATTTCGGTCAAGCTTCAGAGGCTTATGAGGTAAGAATTCTTCCATTTTAGTGTTTAAGTTACAGAGTTGAGGCAATTTCTCCATTGTTGGAGGATTCTAATCTTGAATGGTTGATCTCTGCAGTTCTTTGCTCAAGCTGGCTTTCCCTGCCCTGCTTTGAGGAACCCTTCCGACCATTTTCTTAGATGCATCAATTCAGACTTTGATAAAGTCAAGGCCACACTCAAAGGTTCTATGAAACTAAGGGTATAATTTTTTTCTTTTTTGTCTTTTCTGGTTTTTTAACGAAGGTTCTGTAGGTTTGTCTGTGATGGAAAAATATCCTTTTTAGAATTACGGGTAAAAGAACACAAAAGATATTTCAATTAAAAGGTGACAGTGACAAAAATTATGGTTTTAATCTTTTACTTCCGCCCCAAATCTTTCATAATTATTTCGCATTGGTGTCTAAATTTTCTAATATTCTATTTTAGTCAACTCTTAACTGTTCTCTTTTTTGTCCTTAAACTTCGCATGGAATGCATTTTAATCCTTATCATTAATTTTCTATTTATTATTTAACCAAAAAAAAAAAGATCGGATTTGATTTTAAGCACTTAAAGATGTGTTTTATGTTAGGTTTTTCTATTACATAATGTTTACAGAAAATAACATTTTTATGCGGAGTTTTAGGATTAAACAACAATATTGAGTAAACGTTAAATTTCTGAGAGGATTTAAATTCTAAACCAAAAATAAACTGCATGGTTGCATGTTACTACTAGTTGTTGCTTGATTGTGAAGCTTGGTGGCCAATGACAATTTAGTCCCCTATACATTTTACATAGATCATTTTCCTTCTGCTAAATGCTGATAGTTTCTTTGCTGTTTACTTTATTCAGTTTGAATCTAGTGATGACCCTTTGGAGAGGATCAGCACAGCGGAAGCAATTCGAACTCTTATCGACTTCTATCGTTCATCACAACACTGCTATGCAGCAAGAGAAAAAGTTGAGGAGATATCAAAATTTGTAAGTCTTCTGCCGAGATCCCGTGTCTATTACTCCTGTTTCATACCTGATTTTGCTTGGTTAAAATATTTCTGAAAAATTCAAACATCTTGCAGAAAGGAACCGTGTTAGATTCGGGAGGGAGTGAAGCTAGTTTCTTTATGCAGGCCTTTACATTAACTAAGCGTTCCTTTGTCAACATGTCGAGGGACTTCGGATATTACTGGCTCAGGCTTGTAATTTATGTTGTAGTAACGATCTGCATCGGAACCATCTATCTCAATGTTGGGACAGGCTATAACTCCATTCTGGTATGTGATTTTTGTTTACTCTTTGATGTCTCCTTTTCTTTTACTAGCCTTATCATTCTATGTCTGCTGAGAAGTTGCCATTAGGAACTAGGAATTTCCTGTAACATAAAGTATGATCTTTTAGATGACTGGTAGGAGAGCAATTGAGAATTAAGATTAGTTTATTGTCCATTTGAAGAGTATTCACAAACCCGCGATTTTTGTAGGATAAATAAGGTTTAGTAAATTAGTTTGGAAATAGTATCCGAAGCAAGTGCTTTTGTAACTGACGACCATGAAAACTAATAATAAATCCAAGTTCATTGTTTAATACTCTTAACAAGTTCGTGTTGTTTGATCTGATATATGTTGTAGGCAAGGGGATCTTGTGCGTCTTTCGTCTTTGGTTTTGTTACATTCATGTCGATTGGAGGATTTCCTTCATTTGCAGAGGATATGAAGGTAAATATCGTCGTTAAATGCTCTAAAAATTCTGCAGCATTCTCGGTTGAGCGAGAACGATTGAAATTTTGGCATGAATGTGTTTTGCCAGGTTTTCCATAGGGAGAGATTGAATGGTCATTATGGAGTTGGTTCGTTTGTCATCAGTAACACAATCTCAGCGATGCCGTATCTTATTCTCATCACCTTCCTTTCTGGAACTATATGTTACTTCATGGTTCGCCTCCATCCCGGCTTTGAGCATTATCTGTTCTTCGTGCTGTGCCTTTACGCGAGTGTCACTGTAGTTGAGAGCTTGATGATGGCAATTGCCAGTGTTGTCCCCAACTTCCTTATGGGCATTATCATTGGTGCTGGAATTCAGGTTTGTATCTTCTCGTGCAATTGATATAAGCATGCTTCGATTCGTTCTTCTGGAGTACGAGTTGCTTCGGTTCAATCGTTTATCAAACACAAATAGAAAGCTTTTGTGTTGTGTAATCATTTCATTTCTTATTCTTATGTTTTATTTTCTATGGTGGCAGGGTATTTTCATGCTGGTTTCTGGATACTTTAGGCTACCGAACGACATTCCGAAGCCATTCTGGCGGTATCCGATGTCATATATCAGCTTCCATTTCTGGGCTTTGCAGGTAGAACAATGAACACATTATTGACCAATGGTCTGTTGTTTAGAAGGCTTCATCATTTGATAAAAACATACTGCATTTTCAGGGTCAGTACCAGAACGATCTACTAGGACTGCTGTTTGATAACCAGACGCCAGATCTTCCAAAGTTACCGGGCGAGTACATCCTACGAGTGGTGTTTCAGATCGACTTGAACCGATCGAAATGGGTGAACCTCAG
The DNA here is from genome assembly GCF_001995035.1 of Momordica charantia. The sequence goes on from NW_019104497.1 coordinate 1,924,911, forward strand.
TGTCCTTTTCAGCATGATAGTAATCTACCGCATCATCTTCGTCATCACGATCAAGATCAACGAAGACGTGACTCCCTGGATAAGAGGATACATCGCAAGGAGAAGAATGCAGCAGAAAAACGGAGTCGTAAACACAACAGTCGCCCCGGATGGTCTCACTCAGTCCCCTTCCTTGAGGAGTTACGTTGCCAACCGTACGACGAGAACTAGTAGGAGGTAAAAGGCGTTGCAGTTAACGGTATCAAGTTGGTTATGATGTTAATATGACAAGAGTTGGCCAGTTTTAGTCTAGTGCAGTTTTAGTCTCAATTAGAGATTTGTAATGAGTAAGTTAAGAGTGGTTATCAACCAAAGAATAGAAATCTGAAAACAATATCTATCAAAAATCCCGTTGTATTCTTTGTTTTTAGTATATTAAGAAGTGTTGTTTGCAATATTCGTTAATTGAATTTCAATTTAAAAAATTGTATATTTTTAAATTAGTAGTTTACCAATTAAATATTTAGTTTTATCTGAAATATTATAATTAATTTATTAACATTTTTGTTATGTAATTCTACATATTAAAATTTCAAATTTCAAATTTCAAATCTAAAAATACTGTAAATTGTTTTTAAAATTTTCACCATTTGGATCATAATATCTTAAAAGAGCTTTTATAAACAAATCTTAATTGCAAGCAAAACATGCCCTAAGATATTTGCCACATTTGTAAAATAATTTTTGAATTTTGTAAATATGATAAAATATTTGAAATCTGATTTTTTATTTTACCTTGATATATTTTAGATTTCTCAATTATATATGCAATCATATATATATTAGATATATCATTGATATATTAATCATATAGTTGTTTGGGCTTCGTGTTCATTAAAGGCATATTGGACATCTACTTTCTTCTACGTCGATTAGGCTTCCATTTATTTACTTTTTATTATTAGTAGTATTATTTTTTGAAAAATTGAAAAGTAAGGACTACTTCTACGAGATCCAATTAATTTTCTTTTTATTACCTTTGCAAGCGCCCCCAATTAATCAAGCATATAATGTGGCCTTTAATATATCATAAAAAAAATCACAAAAATATAAAAGTTCAAATAATTGTATTTTTAGAATAAATTTGATTTTTTAAGTTTTTTTTTTTAAATTTTATTAACATGTAACCTATATCTGTAAAGCTCATGTAACTTTTATGCATCAACTCCAAACTTTTTATTTTCTTCAAATTGATTATAATACATGGTTGACACTTAACCTATACTCAAAAGCAATTTTGATATTATAGGATGGAAAGAAGATGATTGAAATAAATTTGGAAGACTTTTTTTTATTTTAAAATAAATGATAATTGACTTTTTATTTTATTTATAGAGCTTAGATGATAATTGACTTTGTATGAAAAGGACATTAAACCAAAACAATACTCGAATAGTAATTCTACTTCTACTACGTGACAAACCAATAATTGTTATATATTATTCGATTAAATATTGACTTCCAAATTCCAAGACACGTGTTATTCTTTCTCTCTGTGGACAAAATTACACAATAAGTTTTGTATTATTTAAGTAATAAAAATTGTCAGCGCAAATGTATATTTATATTTGTTGTATCTACAATTTATGTTGTAATACTCACTTATATTAAATTATTTAAATTATCAATTTTTGTTAGAATATTAATAACCTCTATTATATAAATAGGAATTTCCACTATCCACATTTGTAATTAATCATATTTTTGAAAGAAAAATTAAATTTAAATTAGTATGAACTATGAAGCCACTAGAAAAAAAATAAAAATGGTGAGACGACAAATCAAAATATAAGAATCAACGTTAAAAGAAGAGGAATGAAAATATTATATGGTCTCCCTTCTTTTGAGAGATCATCGTAAAATTCTTGTGCATAGTTCAACGGTTAGTTAACATATATCCCTAACCAAGAGTTGGTGAGTTCGATTCCAACTTCACATGTTTAACTTAAAAAAATAATAAATTTCTTGTTTTAAAGTTCGGAATATACATACTGATTTATTTATCTCAGAACAAAAAAAGAGTTCCAAAATTTTAGAGATAACACAAAGAAATTTAATCATTTAATTAATTGCCATTGATCTTACAAAATCAAACCATGTAGTTCTATTCAAGTTGTATCATCAAATTTAATACAACAAAATTTACCATTTTTCTAGTATTAAAATTCAAACATGAGGATTCAAATCGACTGCAATATTTTTTTTTTAAGTTAATTTCATTTTGATTTTTGAACGTTGAAAATCAATTGAACAGAAAATTATAAATTTTTAGAACAAACACAATTTATTGTAAAATACTTTACACAATAATTCAACTCGATACATTTTCACAATTTTTATACACTTCAAAAGAAAAAAAGAACTAATAAAGAAGAAAAAATCCAAAATGGGCATTTTTAAAAGCCTTTTAATCTAAGATGCGACTAACATCATAGAAGTGAGAAAAGCCGATCACTTCTAATAACTTTTTTACTAGAAACTCTTTTACACAAGACGAGATCGTTAAATATATGTCGGTTAATTAATGTAGGAGAATGCAACCCCGAGTATCGACGAGCCCGTTTCCAATGCCACAATAAGCTTTGATAGCGCAAGGGGAGTTTTGGCCTCTTTCAGTGCTGTAGAAACGAAGATAATCTTGATGATCAAACGGCTTAAACTGCTGTGGATGATTCTCATCCACTAATTCTTTAGGAATCTGAACAATCCCATCGTTAAACGAAAACAATCCCACTGAATATCTTTCCCTCTTACCACTCATTATCACCTTATGAGGTGGCGAGTAAATCCTCCCATTGCTCCAAGCCTAAGACCAAACAAAAACTCAAAACTTTTAGATGGAGGATAATAGTAAATTTAATTTTATCAAACATAGAAATCATGCCATATTCTAAAAGAAAATTTGAAGATTAACGAACTTACGAAGAATGCATCTCCAGCCATGACGATAAAAGACGAGGTTGACGACGAAGAAGAAGAAGGGTGGTATTGGAGCCACTTATTATGTTTGGTTTTGATTTGCAAGCCATTGACTTGATTTTGGTGAAGAATGGTGAGGAAGCTCTTGTCTGTGTGAGGGAAGGCTCCCATATTCATCTCATTTTGTTTGGGAACTCTATATTTGATCATTCTCAGAAGATATCTTGTGGATTTCATGTGAGATTCCAAGTGTTTTCTCACCCCATAGCTCTCAAACACCATCTTTTTCACCGTCTCATCCAACTCCGCTATCGCCCTCGCATACGAGTTCACATTTTCACTGCGAGAGTTAACAACAATGACGACTTATTAAACACAAAATTAAAAAGAATAAATTTTTGTAAAGTATACTGTACTAAACTTATAATTTAACACAATGAAACGCGAGATAGGGGCCGGGAAATTACCAGAAAGATTTGTTTCCATTGGAGGGCCACATGAGGTTGGTGAAGGATTGAGTTTTGGAGAGGAGATTTGGGTCTTCAATTCCCATACTTTCATGGATGGGCATTAATGGGTTTTGGCCAAAGTAGCCATGGTAGGGCTTTTCAGACACATTCTTAAGCTTCCTCTCCAATGGAACTTCAAAAAGCTCTTTCAAAGAATCGAACATATTGGAGCTCAGCTCCATTGAAACGCTGTCGTATAGAGCTACAAAACACCCATATTCTTCCAGTGCTTCTCGAACTTTCTCCCTCGTCGAAACCCAACTCCTCAAATTCTCCTCTGAAAACTTCACCAATGGGAGCTGAAATTCCGCCATTGTTGGAGAAAAAAATAAGGTCTGAGAATTAAAGGGAATTTTTGTTGGATTATTTCAAATATTGGGTTTTGGTTGGTTTGTGGAGAAGATGACACTGAAACAGTCCTTTTATAGGCAAACAAACAAATAAATAATAATAATAATAATAAATAACTGATAAAAACTGCCATTTTTATTATAAAAATGAAATGGGTTGGTTGATTTGACTTGGAAGAAAAAAATAATAATAAATTGCCGACCACGCATTTTTTCAAACGTTTTTCTAACCGAAACCTTCGTCAAACTCAAAACCCTCTGGTTTGGTTCTTGGCACACCGTTTTTCAGCCGTCTTGTTTCTGTATTTAGATTTTTTTAATTTTAATTAATTAATTAATTATATGCAAATGCAACTTCCGGATTTAACCCACTTTTTTTTTCCTTCTTCTTTCTTAAATCTGAATTTCTCCCTCTTTGTTGACTTTCTGTTTTAAGATAATCTATGAACAAATTTAGCCAAATGGGTGTTGGATTACAACTAACAAGACCTTTCTTTTTGCCTACTTTTGGTAATTTTGATTTTATCCTTTAAGAAATAGTTCATCTCATTAGAGGTATTTATTTTCCTTTATTCATTTTCTTCATATTTAGCACTGGTTGGTCAATGATGGTAATATTTTCAAAAAGTTTTATCCCTATATTTTACCTATTAAATTCCCTCTCCATGTCGCCCCTCTTGATTTCTAAATATTTTGTTATCTATTTTTTTTAATTTCATTTTTCTCAAATACTTCTCTCCCTCTCTCTAAAATTTATTTAATTTTTCTATTATTTTTCTTTTTCATTCGTTCTTAGACTCTTTTTTTTTTCTCAACTAATTCAAATTGCTTACTCAAATGATCATTTATTTAAGTTTATTTGGTACTTGTAAAGGTGGTAGTATTTAGAAAGCGAAAGAAAATTAAAGAGAGAGAGAAATTCGTAAAGATTGATATAGATAGTATTTAAAAAGAAGAATAGAGTTAGAGGAATTGAACGAGAGATTTGTATTTGACAAAATTGTTTAAAATGATAAATTTCACATATCTCACCACTATATATAAAATTGGGTTAGATAGCAATTTTGGGTAAATTTAGATTTTCTTTTTAATTTAATTTCTTTTTAATCATCCAATTTTGAATATTATCATGTATAATAGTTAAGGTTTGGATAGTTAGTTTTATGACTTGATATTTTTACTTTGGGATTAATCTAACACCATGAGCGTGGTTTTAATCTAAGAGTAAAATGGTGTCTAGTTCACTAATTCATTGCTATGACTTTTCAGTCAATCCAAACATTCATTCAGTACATAAAATAACAACTCTCATTCTTGATTTATTGAACTAAAAAAAAAACTTGATTTCTCACATTACCAACACATTATTTTAATATTTTACTTTTTGCACTAGTTTAACGAAAAATTAAAATTAATTAATTGGGTTAGTCTCTGAAAACAAAATTTCAATTTACAAAACATTGATTATGTGCATAAATAGTTGTTTATTAATCCACCGAAGGTCAAAGCTGGGCCAGCCGCCCCCTGGCCGGAATTAATTCTTACTATTCCTTATTTATAAATACCAATTAATCAATAAAACAAAAATCATTTGAATTAGTCAACCTGAATTCTTATAAATCTAATCGACATTAAATAAAAGCTATACACTAATATGAATTTGGGGTAACGAATTAGAGTTTTAATTACCTTAAAGTAAGGGAATAATAAATTAGGAAGAAAACAGAAGGTTCATGGAATCATATCTATTGAACATTTTTTTTTGTCACCGACTGCAAGATTTTTGGCTTTTAAGATAAGCTATAGGCAGGATCGTGTTGGTTTTTGGAGCCGTTTCAAAATGCCAATCTTAATTTATTATGCTTTTTTCTTTCTAAATTTTAATTTCAATTAAAAAATATATTTAGTCTCTGTTTCCATTGGAGTAACGATTTAGTAGAAACTATTAAAAGTAACGAATTAACCTGTAATTTAAAATTAAATACGATTTAATCCGATATTATTGTTAAAATTCAAAAATGAAAACTTGAAGGATGGTGTGTTATTTTTATTTCTGTTGGATAAAAAGAAATTTGTGGTGCTTCTAGATAAATCAAACGAAGCCATCTAATTTATATATACTGAGATATTATTTTAAAGAAAAAATAGAAATACATGGAATCATATAAATTTAATTATTTTTAGAGAAACTAAGATGTAAAATAAAACGTAGCAGTATAAACGAATAATGTTATATTATTTTATGTGAAACGTGGCGTTTGATGCATAGCTAATATATATGTAAAAGGTTAAGGTTGGAGTTTTGGAGGCGTTGAAGGGCACAATATTTAGGAAAAACGTACATCTCGTTGAAATTTTGCATGCAGAGACTTTATGAAAAGGACTTTATACCACACAAATACCTCAAAGAGTGCTCTACATTATATTTTTTAGTCATAATGTTGACTTTATTGTAAAGTTTTATAGTAAACGTTGTTATGAAAACAAAACAGTTTCCAAGTGTTGAAATATTTAAGTTTATTTTACATAATTATTATACCTTGCTTGCTTAATTTTAAAAATTTACATGTTTACAATTCAAGAGAAAGAGGCAAAATTGAATAGAAACAATTTCCGTTCAATTTTGAAAATACATTTAATATTTCTATTTTTGAAAATTTATGTAGAAAACTTTAAATGATGAGCTGAAAGTGAGGAATTAGAGATATAAATAGTCGATTTAGTAACATCTTTGTTTGTTTGTTTTTATTTTTTTTTTTTAATGAATAGAAACATAGTTATGTTTGCTGATTATTTCTTGTTTTTTAGTCAACGTGAGCATAGTTCGCTGATAATTGACGTTTACTTTTTCATTCGAGGTGTGAGATTCGTCTTCGTACCTTCAATTTGTTGCATTAAAAAAATTGTTTCTTGCTTCTTATTTAAAAAAAATAAATAAATAAAAAATTGTATGCTTTTTTCATTCTCTAATATTTGAAATTAAAAAATTAATTTTAAAAAAATAAATGTGAATAACATTTATTAAAAATAGAAAATTAGACACAATAACAATTATCTTGTATTTCTAAAGAATTAGTAACCAGAAGAAAGGAGGGTTAAAACCAATTCTTTTTTTTTTTTGGCCCAATCTAATTATAAATGAAGCGGTTGACAAGTTTTATCAAACATTTAATTGGAATAAACATTGTCAAATAGAACAGGTAACTCAAGTTGTGCTTCTCTAGTCGTCGGAACACTGGTTTTTTTTTTGGTTTTTTTGTTCAATATTAATTAGCATAACTTTATTACGTAGTTTTATTAAATAAGATTTGAAAATCACCTCAAAATCTTTCCTTCTAAAATAGTAATAACTAATAATAATCGGATTTTAGAATTATGGGTAGGGTAGGGTAGGGTAGGGTAGGGTAGGGTAGGGTAGGGTAGCGCCATGCTTAAAATTGGGCAAAATTTATGGGTCAATTTCATTTTATTTTCCTACTATTTTTAATGATCGGTTGTTAAACACATATGCTTGCTATTAATATTATTTAAGATATGGTAAAGTTTTGGTTTCAGATCCTATTTCCATTCTCAAATTTTATATTTATTTTGTTACGACAACCCTTCAAATATTTTATTTTAGTCCCTTAATTTGTATTTATTTTATTTTAATATTTCAATTGTGCAAAATATTGGTCAGCCATCTATTCATTAGGTAAATAATCAAAGTATATGGTTTCAATTGTTTTGAATTGAAGCTTGTGTTGGATAATCTTGAAAGAATATAAAAGTAGTTAAATAAATAACTTCTTAAAAACAGAAGAGTTAGGAATACATACAATTGACAAAGATGAGGTTATGGGCCAACGTTAGCCCAAGCCCAAATCATCTTGAATAAGACGTGGATTGGGCCAAACTTAGCCCAAGCCCAAAACGCTTGACTAATTCTCTCAACCCAGCTCATGTTTTGAAGCCCTTCTTACCAACTTTCCTGATCCAACCAAAAATTACCTTTTATAAAATAAATAAATAAATAAATATATTATTTCAACCACAATATAAATTATATTATAAACTGGATCAGGAGTACTAACTACAAATATAGCTTAATAAACTACTAAATATAAATACAAATATAAATAAAAATAAATAAATAAATATTACCTTTTATAACTTCTTAAAAACAAAAGAGTTAGGAAGATTAAAGAAGGAGGGTAAATATAATAAAGAAAAAGATTAAAATACTTTTTTGATCATGTTGTCTAAACTTTGGTTTATCTTGGTTCTTCTACTTTCAAAATATTTATATTTATTATGTACTTCTAAATTTGGTTCATTTTAGTTCATGTACTTTCAAAACTGTTTTATTTTGATCCTTCTACTTTTAAAATAAGATCATTTTGATTTTTGTTTATAAAATTTTAATACAAATTCTATACTTAACATAAATCATTTAATATAAAATTATGACTACAGTTTAAGAAATAAATATATTGATTGTGTTAGTGTTTAAATGGTGTATATTTGTAATTAGTAATCCTAAAAGTTAAATATAGGGACTAAAACAAACTTATGTAAAATATATAGAAAAAAATTCAAAGTACCGATACTAGAATGAATATATATATATATATATATATATATATATATATATAAATAAATAGCACACTAACCACATAAAACTATATATGTTATCAAAATTTCAGAGAGAAGAAATTTATATATAAATAACACACTAACTACATAAAACTATATATGGTATCAAAATTTCAGAGAGAAGAAATTCAGTAATTTCTTTCCCTTAAAACATAATATATATACTTTCACTTTCTTATATATGGCCCCGAAATTCAGTAAGAACATGAAATAATAAATACAAAATCTTTAAAATTTCCAACCCTAAATACAAGAATTCACCTGGAAATAAACCCTCCAAAAACAATAAATACAAAATTAAAAGTTCTAAAGTTTAAAGATTAGAGAAACACAACCTTAAAAAGATGATTTAACCTAAATTTAAAGGAGTGGCCCATACGACCTTATCAAGTATGGATCAAAACGCATCGAAAACTCCAAAGGGAAGAAGGGCATTGAAAATGACATGCATGTGACACAAACCAAACCAAGAAGAAGAGAAAATAAATGACGTAAAATATATATATTTATTAAACGCATACCAATAAAATGATCTCCAAACAAAAGAAAAAAAAAAAGGCAAAGTGAAAAAGGGTTCCGACCTGGTGCGGCGGCGACTGGGGTTTGCACTTCCAGGGCCTTGCGGGAGAAGAAGAGAATCCAAGGTAGCCAAAGATGACTGGCCGCGGCGCCGGGCGGCAGCGTCGAGGCGGCGGCGGCGGCAAGTCATCCTTGGCTGCCATTCAACTCCCTACTTCTTTTGGAAGGCAATGGAAGTAGTTGCATTGTATTAATAATAATAATAAACAACAATAATTATGTAATGGAAGTGGGTGAGGGGCTATGTTTATATAGGGCGGAAATTATGGAAAATTGTGTATGGAATTGAGAGATATTTTATGAGGGTTCTTGATTTTGAGAACTTTGAGCATTATTTTTTTTTTTTTTAACTTGTAAGTAGTAGCTAAGGGGGGAAATTCCTTTTTTTTTTCCTTTTTTTGCCAGCCAATGGACAGACTGAAAAAGCCACCGCCCAACACACTTGATAAATCCAAAAAGCTTTTACAAATTCATTCTCTTTTCAAAAATTGCAACCATATTTATTTTTTTTTTATTTTTTTCATTTTGATGTGACACATGACTATACTACTTTTGTGTAAAAAAAAAACAAAAAGTTGTTATCGTCATTTATGAGGCCATATGGGCGCAAGACACCAACACCATATTTGTCATTTAAAGTCTAAACTTCGACGGTTCATGGTTTGTGCATTTTTTTGTGTGTTGATCACAATTTTCTAATTTTTCTTTAAGTTATAAAAATTTAATGATGATGAATAAAAATAATGTTGATTGGTAAGCCATTAGTATTTTTCTCTTTTTAAGTTTCTATAACTAAGGTTAAATTTTGAGAAACAAAAACAATTAGTAAGCGTCTTTGATAACGTTTTCGTTTCTTATTTTTGTTTCTTGAACATCAATACTCTGTCAAGGACAATGGTAGCTTTGAAGGCTATCTTTAGACATAGCCTTCATGGCTTTACTTTTGGTTCCACCCAAAAGGTATAATCATTCACTTGAACAAAGTACCATTCTCAATTTCCTCTCCTCGAGGATTCCTCAATGGTACCCTGAGTATCTCTACAATGGTATGATATTGACGACTTTTTGGTTTTGGTTACACCCAAAAGGTCTTATACCAATGGAGATAATTATCCTCCCTTATATACCATGGATCACTCATTCCCCTAACCAATGTGAGACTTTATTTACTCCTTACAAACCTAACACACTCATGGATGCAAGAATGATAAAACAAGATTTATGCTTATGTTGGAAAAAATAATTGGAAATGAGAACAAGAAACAAGAAACTTGTTTTGATTGTTTTCCAAAATTTATATACAATTTTGAGAATGTTCCTAAAAAAAATGAAAACAAGAAAGATAAATAGTTGTCAAATGCTTAGATTTCTTAATAAAAATAGAAACGTAGAAACAGGAAACTAGAACATTACAAATGTAGCAACATCCACACCAACATCAACAAGGTGTTAAAAAATAAATAAAAAAAAGGTAACTAAACAAGATATTATGATTCTAACTAATGTTACTAGCTTTTTACCACACCAACATCAATAGGGTATTAAAAAATAGGTGGGACTCGCAACATCCGCGTCCATTCCATACTATAAAAGTGTATTAGAAGTTTTTCCCATAAAGGGGTTCAATGTGGTCCCTTTTATGTCTAAGAAAGGAATTTTGAAAGGGAGATTCATAAGATCCACATGTGGCCACTTTTGTTTTTCTCCTTCACCTTATTACTTTAATAAATTTTTTTGTGGATCCGAGTTTCAATGTCGAATAATGCTCCGAACCAACACTTGCCTACATAATTAGATCTAGACTCTGGTGCATTGTTAAGTCCAATATGCACACTTGATACCTAAATCAGGACAATAAGTTAAATTGGACCAAATAAATAATTAGATTATGAAAATGTACGGCCTCGAGCACGAGACCCCTCTTTGATCCAATTGGCTTAGATGATGAATAGATTATCTTGACCCAAGTAATTTGGCCCACGTTGTTCCTTTAACTTTATGACACGGTAATTTTAATAAGGTAATTATATATATACCTTATAAGTTTACCTACCCTATAAGTTTCCTTAGAGGAAGGGTTCTGAGGTAGCATAGGGATGCGACAAAAAGATGCAAGTAGATATCATGGAATAAATAATAAAATATTCTAGAATGATAGAAAATTTCGATTCTTGAAAATATATAAAATCAAGAGACATTTATAAATATATATAAAATTGTACACATATAGAATGCACTTCCATATGTTTTCAATCTTCGAGAATGATTTCTTTTAAAATACTCTTAAAAAATAATACTCTTAAATTAAACACTTTTCTACTTATAAAAATACACGAAAAAAAAAGTGCTTTTATCGACCAAATATAAAAAAGTACTAATAACATATCATTAATCAATATCAACATGATATTAATAATAAAAATATTTAAATTATTTAAAAATGGTAGACAACTTATTTGTTAATTTATATATCTCTATGAATTTATGGACTGTAGTAACTTTTTAAAAATATCTATTGATGTCGATAGCTTATCAATATTTTTATTATTATTTCTATGAAATTAAGACATCAAAAAAGTACATAAGGGGTTAAATTGTCATTTTTTATCATTTCACTCATAAAAGCCCCTTTGAGTGCACTCTATTTTTATTATAGATAATATACAGTAAAAAAATTAGTTTGTTGAAGGGTAATGATCACGAATATTTGTTAACTGTTTCAATTGTTTTATAACATTGATTGCAAACTCCCTTGGACAAATTAGTTTTTTTAGTTCATATTATATATAAAATGGAGTGTATTCAGGAGGTTTTTAGGAGTGAAAGGTAAAGAGATGCCACCTAGTGGTATTTTTTTAACGAATTTAATTATTATAATGATTAAATATATCGAAAAAGTATTTTATAAAAAAAAAAAAAAACAGGTTGAGAGATTTAATATTGAAAAGATAGAGGAAAAAAGAAAGAAAAGAGAAAATAGTGAGATTCTTGGTGGGCGTGTAATGGGAGGAGAAGGGAACACAAAATAAAGGCAATGTTTCGTTTTGATCCCATGAATTGAGCATCGCGTGAAAGGGAATGGTGGCTATTGTCGTTTGTCTTTGCCCATGTTTCTCATAGCATACTTCATTTGTTGTGATTATTATGTTCTCGTCTTTCTTTCTTTTCTATTTGAAATTTCGATTGACTCGACAATTAACATGTGTATTCAATTAGTTTAATATGATTTTTTAGACTAATATTTTTAAAAGGTTGTTATTGAAACTAAATAGATAGAAACAAAATAAATGAAGCTTTGAAAGAATCTTGGTTCAAATTCCATAATAATAATCGAACTGAATTATTCAAATGAATTGTTATTGTCATAGGTACGAAATAATTCACCACCTATGAATTAACTCTTTTTCGCTGATTTATAATAAAATATGATCCGTCACAAATTTACAAGCTTACAAAGTAAAGCTAACATAAACTAAACTGCCTATATAATAGCATATAGCTGAATAACAATTTATACGCAAAGATATAATAAGACGTACAAATATAGTACAATAGTAAGATTTTGTAAATATGACAATTTTATAGAATAGATGTTGATAATATAGATCTTTATAGATTACTATCACTATCTAGATATGCAAGATTGAGATATGTTAGATGTTTGAATTGCGTAAGATTTGTCGTTATTTTAACTCTTAATAATAATTTATAATTTATTAATAGTTGGGCCAAGTACCAACGCCACACAGCCGACAAGATCCAGCCGCAACAATTTTACAAATTGCATTTTCTTTTTCTCTCAACCCACAAAATTTACTTATTCTTTGGTTCAATGAAACGTATTAATATTCATGTCATATCTAATACGACAATAAAATAAAGCCACCAATCTACGTAGATAAAATTGGTGTGACGTTAATCTGATCAACTGTTGTGATCTGTGATATGACTCTCTCTTTTTATTATTATTATTTATAACAAGATATTTCAATGAAAGGTCGGTTAAGTTGTGCAAACTTAATCATATATTATTTTTTGAAAGAAAAAATAAATCTTATATTACAAAGTATACTACTTGAGTAATGTGCTTAGAACTGTTTGTTACAATAGTGCCTCTTTCTTTATTTTATTTTTTTTATTAAAAGAAACCCTAAATTGTGATAAGGTGTTTACTGAAATTTGGAGTTTTTTTTTACAAAATATGAGGTGAGGATTGAACTTACAACCTTTTGGTGAGAACCCTATATTTTAAATTAAGTAAGATCGAATTCACAACCTTTTGATTTGAGATATATGTCAATGAACTATGTTCGTTTTGGTAAATTGTTACGAAATTAAATGGATGACTTTGTAATTTACGCACGCTTTATTTTTTGAAATTGACCATTTTTTAATTAAAATAATATCTTTATTAACCGTCTATCTAGTGGCCCAAAGTGTAATTGCCGACCCAGTCAAAAGTGGGCTTATATAGGGCTTGTGTAATTGGGCCTCCACGCTACCACTCTCGGCCCAATTTACTATTCCGCCTTGGGTCGAGTCCAAACCTTTATACGGACAGAAAAAAAGAGAAAAAGTGGACGTGACGGTGAGAGCCGTCACTAAACATTAACAATTCCCCCTCCATCTCCACCAACCGCACCTACCAATTCGTCAAACTCCAATGTTTGAAACTAGCTGTTTCGCCTGTTCATGGCGGGCCAATACAATTCGTGCTATTCTCCGGGAGAACAAGATCTCCTCCTTCTCACCGTCGCTTCGTCGAAATAGCATTTTCGTTCTTCTTCAATCTCAGCAGGATGTCGTCAGTTCTTACTTGCAGAGGTAATATTTCTGGAATTCTTACTTGAATTGATGCTTTTCCGCTTCCATTTTCTGCGTTGGTCCGCCGGTTAATTACTTATGCCTTATTTGTGTAATGCGATTAAAGCTGCGGTGGCTTGGGGAGCTGGAGAGCCATTGGTGATTGAGGAGGTGCAAGTGAGTCCTCCTCAAGCTATGGAGATCAGAATTAAAGTTGTCTGCACTTCTTTATGTCGCAGCGATGTCACTGCTTGGGAATTTCAGGTTCTTACTTCCAGTCTAGCTGAGGTTTTATTTCCAGTTCAGATACTGAAGAACCAGATCTAACTGTTCAACTTTAGACTGAACTCAGGACATACACGCAAACCTTAAAGTAGTCTCGTTTGAGAATGACCTTTTATAGTGTACAAAGAAATCTGTGGAGAATGTAGATTGGAACTGGAAGATATATACTTTTCTCTGGTCATTTCATACTTCATAGAAATTAGAGAGAATGAATTGGTAGAGAGCTTATAGAGAATGAATTCAAACTATGGTGGCTGTCTACCTACTACGAGTTACTGTGAGAGCAACTAAATATAGTAGGGTCAGACAGTTGTGCCGTTAGAAAGGTCCAAACACGCATAAGTTGGCTTGGATACTCACGTATAAAAAAAATAAAAGTAGATTACTAATACTAGTAGAAGGAAATACTGCTTATATCTAATATGAGGACTTGTTCGTGTAGGCTATTTTTCCTCGCATATTTGGCCATGAAGCAGCAGGGTAACTTCTGAAGAATTCTTAGTTTCTAATTTTATGTGGTTAAATTCTTCCTATTTTCTATCCATGGATTCAAATAACTAGAAAAAATAAAGTTGTAAAAGATTTTGGCATGGATTATTTAAACTATTACTTGTGACATTGTCCCAAAAAGATGTTCCTTAAACTAGAAGAAGAAGAAGAAGAAGAAGAAGAAGAAGAAAATGCTATTTTTATGGCAAATAGGACGTCTTTGTTATTTTTAAGGATTTCAAATTATTAATTCATTATATTTTAAATTCTGTCCTGCATTAGAACCTTGAAGATAACTTTTTTAAAAGGAGTATATTTAATATTGAAATACTCCAAATTTACAATTACATGTAGTCTGAAACATTAGCATCTTCTTAGTTATATTTAATATAGCAACAAACCAAATTTAAAATTACATATAATATGAAATATAAAGCATCTATTCAATTTCACTATTTCAATTTCACCTCTTTGAAAAATAGACGTCTTTCATTTTATTTTTCAGTGTTGTTGAGAGTGTTGGTCCTGGAGTGACTGAATTAAAGGAAGGTGACCATGTGCTTACAGTATTCACTGGAGAATGCAAGACATGTAGGCAGTGCACATCGGGTAAAAGCAACATGTGCCAAGTTCTGGGACTAGAGAGGAGCGGTGTTATGCATAGTGATCAGAAGACCCGCTTCTCTGTCAAAGGAAAGCCAGTTTATCATTATTGCGCGGTTTCCAGTTTCAGTGAATATACTGTGGTGCACTCAGGGTGTGCTGTCAAACTCAGCTTGTCTGTACCTCTTGAGAAAATATGTCTTCTGAGTTGTGGGGTGGCTACAGGTATGCTTATGTACTTGGTCGATTTCTTCGCTTGATTTTTTCAATGGGATGGCAGGAGGGTTTGGGTTATACATATCAGATCTTGTCATTTGGATCTATGTGTATATCTTGAATTAAAAAAAAATATGACAAGATAGGAAAGCAACACAGTTGGAAGGTAGGTAAAGTTTTGGTGCAGAAGCTTACATATCTATCATAGGCAATTTATTCTTGATAGTAATCAGTGGCAGTAATGTTCATCATTGGCTACTTCAATAGCATAATTATATGGTTTTTGTTGAACTTTAAGCAGTAGGCACTATAAATCAGACTATTTTTGGTCTTACTCTTCCATTATTCTTTAATCTTCAATTTTCATTGTAAATCTTTATTCGATGCATAATTCTAACTGCATAAGTGAGATGGAAGAGATTTAGATCAGTGGAAGTACGTGATAATTTTGACTCCTGCCGATTCATCTCTGATGAAGTCCATGCTCCTGGCAAGAAGAAATACTCAATGGTTACTAAATGGCAACAAAAACACGTGCTTGTGTAAATGAGACCATAAGAGTCTCTACTTGAATCCAAGTGACAATTTTTGCAAACAGATTTTTTTCATGGCATGGTTGGGACCTTTAGATTAAGTTCTTCTGAAGAAGAGTCAATGTTGTCAGGTTTGGGTGCCGCTTGGAATGTTGCTGATATATCTGAAGGTTCAACTGTGGTGATATATGGTCTTGGAACCGTAGGCCTATCTGTAAGTGTTATGTTTTGTGGATACACCTGTAGTAACCTCAAACATGTCTCTTGACAATTTTGGACGTGATTTGATTGACCTTGTGTTCTGTTTTATCAAAAAGGTTGCACAAGGTGCCAAAATTAGGGGTGCATCGCAAATAATTGGTGTTGATATTAATCCCGAAAAGGTCGACATAGGTACTTCATTTTTCTTTGGGAACTGTGAAATTTTGTTTAATTATAAAGATTGTGTTAACAAAGGACGTGCCTTTTTTTCACAGCTAAAACTTTTGGGGTTACTCATTTTGTTAACCCAAGCGAATGCAATGAATCTATTCATCAGGTACTACTATTCTTTCTACAACCCAGCCACGTCTAAAGTATGTCTCTCTCTCTCTCTCATCTCTCTATGCTTGTTCCTCTTCCTTTAGAGGTTAGATACAGTAACGCTTATAGGTCTCACATCCTGCTATATCTCTCAGTTTGTATGTTCATGTGCTACCTACACCACTTAATTCGTTTGCAACATTCCTAGTCATACTTTTCCCCCTTTATCAATAATAAAACAAAAAACCAAAATGGGTTTCTTTTGAATTTCATCTTATCTTCGTTTATTTGTCTCAGGTCATTAATAGAATCACTGATGGAGGGGCTGATTATGTATTTGAATGCATAGGTGACACAAGAATGTTAACTACTGCCTTGCAGTCATGTTGCCAAGTAAGTCTTTTCTAACGTCCTGGCTTATCAAATTATTTGGTGAAGTTTCTTCCATGAAACTGGTTAATTTCTTTTCACCATTTTGCCTTAGGGTTGGGGTCTGACTGTTACACTAGGTGTTCCAAAAGTGAATCCGGAACTAACAGCCCACTACGGACTATTTCTTAGTGGAAGAACATTGAAAGGATCCCTTTTCGGCGGATGGAGACCAAAATCTGACCTCCCCTCATTAGTAGACATGTATACCAAGAAGGTAAAAAAAGCTTTATGTTGCTTTGGCACTCCCCCCTCTTAAATTGCAAGCATATAGTTGGCAAAGACTTGGAGTCTCTTGTTCATACGGACTTAAAGGTTTCAAGTTTGACCCTTCTGGTGAGCTTAAGAACAAAAACTCTTGATGTCTCCTAAGTCCAAGCCTTGGAGTGGGCGTGGGTGCCTTGGGTATAGGGAAGGAAAGCTTCGACTCCTAATTATATATATATAAAAAAGACTATGCACATTATTTCACCGCATTCCATATGAATTTCATACAGATGCTGAGTCTTGACTAAATCTCATTTGCAGGAAATTCAAATCGACGAGTACATCACACATAACATATCCTTTGAAGATATCAACCAAGCATTCAGTCTCATGAAGGAAGGGAAGTGTTTACGTTGTGTCATTCACCTACCAGCATGATTTCTAAACTAATTAAACTCATCTTCACTTCTTTGAAGATATCAACCAAGCATTCAGTCTCATGAAGGAAGGGAAGTGTTTACGTTGTGTCATTCACCTACCAGCATGATTTCTAAACTAATTAAACTCATCTTCACTTCTTTCGACGAGTTCAATTCAAGCTCCTGGTTTTCTATGGTTGTAGCTTCCGTGAATTCTGATATTTTAAGTTTCGTTAAATTGAGGTTTTGTGAGCATTAAATTTCATGAGCTGAATGTAATGCAAGAGAATACTCTATTTGGACCAGGCAGCCCTTCTCGTCCTGTTGAGTGACATTTGCTCTACGTTTTGCATACGCAGGGTTTTGGAGAGGTGAAAATATTTTCAGTAAAATTCAGGTGATTGAATTGAATTTTTTCAAAATATTTCCAGTAGTGTCCTGTATTATTTTGTCTTTAAATTATTGTTCGGTTGACATACCACTAGAAATAGATGAATTAATAGTCGAGGTGCATACAAGCTGGCCTGGACATATGGATATAAAAAAAAAAAATCTGAATTTTGCTAATAGATGAGTTGAATTTCAGGTGTCAAATATCATTAAAGTCTCATATCTAAATAATTTAATAAAACAATACATTAATTATATGTTAACAAATTTTTACAATTTTCTTTTCACGTAATACCTAATTGTAAAATTTTAATACCTCAAAAGATAGATTTAAGAATTAACCGAATTAAGACTAAATTGAGAATTAGCTAAGAGTGATAATATTTATTAACATTAAGCAAATGAAAGCAATGGCTAAATCGAAGGTTGTCAAATGTGCCTCGAAACAGATTCATTATTGCTGAAAAATGAAGTAGACCTCGTACCGATTAGATTCATTATTGCTGAAAAATGAAGTAGACCTCGTACCGATTTGTCAAGCGAGAGACGAATTATTTGATTCCTCACACCAACTCAAATTTTTAATTTTTTTAAAGTTCAATTTTAAGGTTGTTTTCTCAGTAGGTCATGTACGTTTTTATTTAAAAAACTATTTTTTTAGTTTTTAAATTTTGACTTATATTTTGAAAAATATTTTTAATGAATAGATCACCAAACAAAGAAACACATTTAGTAAAAGTAGTATTTATAAGCTAAAATTTAAAAAATAAAATAGTTATGAAACGGATCTTATTTATTTAATTACTTCTACAATGTGATATACTTCGGTTCAACATACTAAAGAGTTGAGTTGGGGCCCTCCACAAGTAGCCCAAATTCAAGTCGAAGAGCCCATGTCGAGTTGGGCCCGTTCATATGGAGCCCAATTCTATAGCAGCTTCGTTCGATTCGTTGTCCGTCGTGTATTCAAAAACCGCGGCCAAAAATTAAATGTCGAATGTCACCGCTTCGACATGAAGACGATTGGCGAGTCGAGGGCAAATTTGGAGATCGCAGTTCATAAGAAAGTAGTCAAAATGGAGGAGGAAGATCCGAATTCCACCACACAAATCCGCCGTCCTTCCCTTAAAACCCATCCTCGTTACAACAATTATCAGTCATGGAAGCAGAAGGTGAATTTTCTCGTCTCCTCGATTACCCTCGTTTTCTGTTTTTGGCGGGTTTTGATCTGAACAATAACAATAATAGCAATTTATTAGAAATTGAAACTTTTACTGTCCCATAGCTGAGGGAGAACTGTTACAAGAGAGTCAGAGAAGGAAGAAGCCGCTTGCTCTGGAAGATGAGGTTGCCTGTGTCCTCGCCCACTTATCCCCACTCTCTCAATAATCGACAGCAGGTCAATTTTTGGATATTTTTCTTATATTTAGAATATTTTTTGTTTTGTCATTGCGATGGATTTTGACAATTAGTTGTTGGGTGTTGCGAAGAATGATGTAAATATTATATGTTGCTCTTCATTTTTTGCATTCCTTACTACTAGAGTTTGATTACACCTCTCATTTGTGTTTCAGTCTTCTTTTTCTTCGATGTATATACGTTTTGATGGGTCTGTCTTCACTATTCAGTATCGGATACCTCATCCTGCTTAAGTTATGTAATTCATATCTTTTTCTCTTTGGGATTTTTTGGTTGTAGGATTTTGTCAAATCTGCTTTTCAAGACATCTTTTCTGATGAGCTGAAAAAGATTAAAGACCAATCTTTGAATGACTATGATAACAAATTGCCCTCTGCCCCCGAGTGTGATGATGTTCTTTGGGAATATGAGGGGATTCAGGATGCTTATGAAGGTGAAGGTGAAGAAATATTGTTAGAGATGCAAAGGATTTTTTATGAGGATCTCGACGTGGATGTGAGACAAAAAGGTGATTTTGCTAATGCAGTTTTATTTTCCAAAGTTGACTGTCTTCACCGAATGTCTCAAAACTTTACTCTATTTTCTGATTTTGAATTGAAACATAAGTCTTTCTTCATCCTATCATAACTGGTGAAAAATGTAAAAGCAATTAGGAATAAATGATTTGTTATGCTTCAGGGAAACTCTGATTGATCAATGATCATTATATGTTTTATGAGGAATAAATGATTTGTTATGCTTCAGGGAAACTCTGATTGATCATTATTATGTTTTATGATATTTATTAACTGGGCTTGATTTTTGAAAGTAAAGTTCATGTAGCAAGTAGTCAAATAATAATTGAACTAATCTTATTTTTGTCATATTTTCCTTCAATTATATTTATGTAACTAGAAGATTCCGTTTTAATACATGGGTCTATTCAAGTTGTTGAAATCAATTTTTTGAGCAAGATGTTTACTCAGCTCCTTGCAGGATCAGAAGGCCCTATTGTAACTTGGGAGGATGAAGAAGACGAGTTCTTAGCGCGTGCAGTTTACGAACATATGCAACTTAACAGTGAGAAGGTTGGTTCTTATCTCAAGGGTTGTACAGGCACAACTAAAGTTTAGAATCGTATGTGTCATCTACAGGATTCATTCTTAGTACAATCATAAGCAAACAATTTTGTTAAAAATTTTGTGATTGTCTTGCTAGGTATTTGAGAAGTTCTGGTGTCCTATTTGCAAACAAGGAGAGTTGCTAGAGAACAACCGCTCCATACATTGCACTCACTGTGGACTTCAGCTTAGCAAAGCCAATGAGGTTTCCCACTAATTTGATATTAAGACTTTTAGGTACCATAGTCTATTATTCTCTTCTTAATCCCACCATTTATTTCCAGGTCCATATTAGGATATCAGCTGGTTTCTAGAATACATTTATTATTATGTTGGCTGAATATTACTAATTAGAAATTAGTGGTTGCTGTCTTTTTAAAATGCCAGATTATTCTTCCTATTAATTTGTTACTTCTTGAAAGAATTGAGAACACCACTGCGAAGTGCCAACTTTGACTTGAGAAGTTGGTGCCAATGTTTATTGTCATGGCCATGGGAGATGTTACGTAAAATTTCATCGCCTCTAATTTATGATTGGAAAATACTTATCTACGCAATTAGGAGTTCTTACTGACTTTTTTTGATGTGACGTATTTTTATTAGATTTACTTATCTATCAAATAAATGGACCAATAAAGATTTGAAAAGTTAGGAGCGCCTAATGATTGGTGTATGGGCCAGTAGTATTGTTTTGTATGATATATGTTCTGGTGATAGGGGCTTAAGAGGTAGAAATACAAGCTGATATCTGCTCTTTCCTTCTTGCTTCCCCCTCCCCCCACCCAAAAAAATAAAATAAATGAGAATAATAATAATAATAATAATAATATCTATAGCAAGTTATTTGATTGTCTTCTGCTACTGTGGTGTTACCATTGTCCGTGTAGATGTACATATCTTGACATGCTTTGGATGGCCAATCGATAGCGAAGTAACTATTGTCAGCTAAACAATCTATGGCCCTTTCAGGTAACTATGGACCTCCTCCGTTCTCGGTTGGCTGATGTGCATGCTGAACATCTCGATCGAGGTTGCAGATTGAAGCCTATGTTTTGTGTTGAGAATAGATTTGACATAACTGCATTATATATCTCTTGTGAAGGTTGCGGCACATTTGAGATTGTAATATAGCATGTTGTAAGAATCAGGTGCCTCAACTTTTACGATTTAAATTATTTTTATTAGATATGACAGAGAAATGACAATCTTGCAAGGTTGAGCAATCTGTACATGCTTGTCTGGGCTCTGCTGCTTGTCATTTGTCTAAAAGAAAGGGGCATTTCTCCAAATTGATTATTGTTTTGTTGTCAATTGAAATTGTCAAGTTCCTATTATATTTCATAAGAACTCTCTCTCATTACCTTGTACATATTATTGTTAAAAACAAAGAATAAACCTAAGATGGAGATATGTAGATTTTCTTGGTAAATCACTTTTTTTTTTAGAAATAATAAACATATATAGTTATTAAATGCTTGGATAAAACTGGAAATGAGGACATTATCAAATAAGCTTTATATCATTGAGGATTCTCGATTTTGAACCTCTAACTTTGAGAGAAGGGTTATGTACCAATTATTACTCAACTATGTATGTTTATGCTTGTGGTTTCATTTACTTTGTGTTTATATAGTTTCCAACAAATATTAATATTTTAAATTAAACTAATGACATTATTTTTAAGAGGACTGGAAACATTATTCATCGATAGTAATAATTAATGTTTCTTTCCTGACAATTCAACAGGTTAAAATATTATACTAACATCGTATTTAATATAGTATTTATATATATTGAATTAAATAAGTTATCTTTTCTAGCTTTATATCACTCTTCATTGATATGCTTCTTTATTATTAGAATCCGAAGACTATGGCATCTATCTCTCGAAATGGTTTCACTTGATTACATATCCATTTTGATTAAATTAATGTTTTGTTAATATTTCTTTTGAGGTAAGCGTAGATGCCAAAGAAATATGTTCTTTTTACAAGTATTAAAGATAATCAATATATTTTAGATAAATAAAAACATTCGAAATTACATGGTCTTGCCATGGTGGTTGTTTTTCCTTCAAAATTATAATTATTTTGTTTTTTTTCCTCTCTTTAAAATTATGTGTCACAACTTTTTTAGTATGATTTTACTTTTCTTAAAAATATATTTACATTCTTATGAAGTTGGAAAGATAAAAATAAATTTTTGAAAGCTAATTTTTAACATTTTAAAATTTGGCTTAGATTCAATTACAAACTTAATTTTTAAAAATAGAAAAATCGAAAAACAAAGTGATTATCAAATGGAATAGGGATTAGAAATATCCTCTCGTACATCTCTCTGCTAGTTTACCACACTGCTCCAATTTCTCAAATAATTTCTCGGAACACGATTAAAATGGACAAAAGGGTATGTCCATATCATCCCTATGAGATGGAATTCTGAAATGCCTCAACCTCCCTTCCTGATTCTTCATATAACCCCTACACAAAAACTCCTTGGAAAACCTATCTTCCACTTCTCTATTCACATCATGAACAAAAACGTCTGTAATTCCCCCCTCCTCCCTATTCCTCGCCATCATCCCCGCCGTGTAAATCGCCGCCATCCTCCCCGGCGCGTCGTCGTAATATCCCGTCGGCGCGTCCACCATAATCAAGTCCCACTTCACCTCGTACACTTCCTCCGGCAGGCCCTTTAGTGCCAGCTGGCACATTGAGTACTTCGGGTCGCCAACCGCCGTGCACTCCGGTCCCTTTCCGACATCCATGAGGATGTCGGCTTGGTTGACTTTGGTGTCGTAAGTGACGTGGTAGGATTCGAGCATTGGAAAACGGCGTCGTATCTGTTGGATCCATGAATCGTCTTCTTCGAGGAATACGGTCCGACCGCCGTGGTTGAGGGTGGCCCACATGAGGCTATCGTGACCGAGGCCGAAGACGAGGAAGTTGCACGGTGACCGCTCGTCGAGAACTCCAGCGGTGACGGAGATTTCCTTTAGGGTTTGTTGGGGAATGATAGACGAAGTAGAATAGTGAACGAGTGCATGGGCTAAAGAAGGTGGGATTTTGTTGCAAGAATTTGGGGGGCAATTCCTTGTGGTGGAATAATTGAGGGTTTTGGGTGAAAAAGATTGAAACTTTGGAGATGGGTTTGCAAAGAAGTGAGATTTGAAGAGAAAGATGAGGGGAAATGCAAGAAACAAGGCCAAAAGGAGGGTCTTGAGGTTGAAAAGTTGATGAATTGGAGGGTGAGTTTTAGGCCTCATTTTGCTGAAATTTGGTGTTTGGAGGAACTGAAAATAGCATGGGAGTTGGATTTGGAAATGGGAATTAAAGGGTTTTGAGTGGAAAATTGAAGAAATTGATGGGTGTGGTGTGGAATTCAATCAGATTTTGCAAAATTGCCATAGCTTAGCTTAGAGTGGAAGAGAGAAAGGAAATAGGTGAGATTGGTTGGTGATTGAGACAAGAAATCAGCTAATATTTTGAATGAAGCAACATATATATATTATGCTGCAGGTGGATTTGGTGTGCAGTTTCCATCATCTCAGTCTCTCTTTCTTTTTTTTTTATTTGTATACTTTTTTCTTCTTTTTGGTAAATTATATGGATTGGATTGGATCGAGAGAATTGGGTTTGAAGTGCTCCCCTGGATGTATCAATCTTCCAAATGTGGCTAATTTTTAATTAGTTTTTCATATTATAAGTTTTATCTATGTAGAAATGAGATGTTATATCATTGTTAAAGAATAGGACATTGGGACTATAAATATATATAGTTTAAATTAAAATAATGAAACGAGGAAAAGATAAAGTTTTTTTTAGTTCCAATAGATGTTACAAGTGACTTCATTTTTCTAAAATATGACTGAATCAATTATATTATGTTTCGATCGACAAGAAAAGATATTGTGATATGAAATATGGAAGGGATGGAGAAAAAAAATGCGCCTAAAATTGGGTGTAAAATAGATAAATAGAAGCTAGGAGCCCAAGTCTCTTGTTAAGTACAACACCATACCATGCATGAATAATGGCCCAGATTGATCAAATTATTGTGAATAATATTTATTTTTAAGACAACGAATATATGAGATGAGAATTCGAACATAAAAATTTTTGATCGATAATTCATAATTTTAACCAATATAGCTAGGTTTAGGTTGACAATGATTATGGATAAATATCTTTATTATAAGCATTGAAAGTCAGCTTAAAATAAGTACTAGAAAGTTGGTCTCTTACATATAATTGAGGTACAAAGATTTAAACTTTTAATTTCAAAAGGAGTATATGTCTTTTTCAAAAATGTATATGTTATTTATTGCTGACCGATAGAAGTCTTGACCAATTAAACTATACTCAAATTAGAAAGTTGGTTAAAATTTTATTTTATTGTCATTTATATTATAGTCAATAAATTATTTTTTGTCTTTATCATTCATTTATAATAAATTATTTAGCATAAACTTAATATAGATAGACATGTCTTTTTGTCCCATTTACTTGATTTTGAATAGTAAATGTTTATAGAAGAACAAATATTTAAAGCTATATATATAGTAAGTATGATGTTGGGTTAATGAAATAGAAGAATTTAAATTTTTAAGGAAGTAAAACACAGTATTTAAAAGTTTATAAACCATAATAAAATAAATATTAATGTTTTTTTTGGGACCATTTGGACTTAATAAAGTATAAACCATAACAAAACTCA
>NW_019104497.1:1961169-1977738 GCF_001995035.1 Momordica charantia
TAATATCAGTAGAAAAATGCGTTGGTGATATAATATTTCATTTTATGAATGTAATCTAAGGGAACATGGAACAAATACGCTTTAAGCACCTTGAGATTTCTTATTGATCATGAGCCTGATCTAGAGCGCCCTGGGTATAATGGTATGATGATTAAAATAGGGTGGAATAAATTGGGGATTGGGTTTGAAGATCATCATGAATATAGGAGGGTTGCCCGAGAGACAGGTAGATGGTGGCTGTTGGAGGTATCCCCTGTTTGTCTGGTGTATAAAATATATAGGAAATCATATTCCTTTCTTATCTATACGAAAATTTGCTAAACTTAGGGTTAATTACGGTAGGCTATGGAATGGACTTGTTTCACGTGTCTCAACTTCCACAGGGTCAACCTTAATTTGTTTAAATTTTGGCATGTTGTCAATATTCTGGAGTTTGAGGGATGAGCGAGTATATATTGACCTCTGTATGAATCTTTCATTAAACTAATGTGATATTGACCGTAATATACAGTATACTGCAAACATTCAAACCAAGTGGAATTGGACTGCATGATTGGTTGCAGAGTCCTGATGTCTGCAAGAGTGAATGGATCTAATTTTTTATTTTGAAAACTGAATGGGTCTAATTTGACTGCTTCCTTTTTCTCTGTTGTGGTGGCTTTGTGTTACAAAATACAATGTAATGATCACAAAAATAAAATTAAATGTACAAGATGTGCACAAGGAAACTATATGCTTGTAAACGAACTGCAGCTTAAATATCATTCTTTGAACTTCGGCCTTAATTGCTGCTTGTCAGCCTAAATAGGATTAGTTTGTTTCCTCACTCTTACTTTGTTATTAAGTCATTGTCACTCTCATCCTAGAAGAACCAAAAAAATCTGAGATGAAAGACCATTCATCGGCTACTTTGAAAGCTCCATCACTTGGGGTGAATGTTCCATCTAGAAGTCTTCAGGCTCATAGATCTGAAGGTGAAATATTGTTGTCCCCCAATCTGAAAGCCTTCACATTCAGTGAGCTTAAGAATGCCACTAAAAACTTCCGCCCTGACAGTCTCATTGGAGAGGGAGGTTTCGGTTATGTGTACAAAGGATGGATTGATGAACATACACTTGAAGCTGTGAGGCCTGGAGCTGGAATGGTTATTGCTGTCAAGAAGCTTAAACCTGAAGGTTTTCAAGGGCACAAGGAATGGCTGGTAGTTTTCTCTTTCTTTCTGATGCGTCCCTTTATCTTTCTGGCTTAATAGTTTGCTTTATAAATCGGGTTGCTATTGATTGCAGTCTGAAGTAAATTATCTCGGTCAGCTTCATCATTCAAATCTTGTGAAACTAATTGGATTCTGCCTTGATGGGGATAGCCGACTTTTGGTCTACGAGTACATGTCCAAAGGCAGCCTTGAAAACCATCTATTTAGAAGTAAGTCTAATGTTTTGGCTAACTGTAACTGAAAGCCTGCTGCAACCATTAACCATTTTGTGGAAATGTTACTGTAATTAAGTAGGCATGATAAATCCATTAAGTAATTAATTAGGTTCTGAACCTCTGTTCTTGGATGTGCAATGACATTGAATTCTTTTCTTAACCATATCTATTGTCACAATTTTGCAGGGGGTGCCCGACCACTTTCTTGGGCAATAAGGATTAAAGTTGCTATAGGTGCTGCTCGAGGGCTTTCCTTTCTGCATAACTCTGAAGAACCAGTTATCTATCGCGATTTTAAGGCATCAAACATCCTTCTAGATTCTGTATGTCAATTAAGTCCTTCACATCAAAGACTTCTGTAAACTCTTTTAACTAGATCTTATGGAAAACAAAATAGATGCAAGTAAATAAAGTACTAATGGAAAAAGTGAAGTAATAGCAAGGAGAGAGGAGATAAAACACTTTTCCCCCGTTGTCCTTCCTTTTATTATTAAATACAAAGAATCAAGAATTTAGGTCCACAAGCACTGTATAATTAAAACTCGCCTGTCTGACTAAGTATGAAATTATTTTGTACGCAGGAATTCAACGCAAAACTTTCAGATTTTGGCTTGGCAAAAGCTGGCCCAACTGGTGATCGGACTCATGTGTCCACTCAAGTCATGGGTACTCAAGGCTATGCTGCTCCAGAATATATTGCCACTGGTTTGTTTTCTGCTCCATTTTGAGAATCTTCGTTTTTCTGTCAGTAATTAGTAGAACAAACGTGAATTTCATGTTTTCCAACCATGAACGACATAGGAGAAGCATCCCTGAAATCTGAAGATGACCTCTAGAGGGAAGAAAAGGTTAAATTTTGCGTAGATATATTCCAAGTTTATTTTTTTATATCAGTCTGATGTGTGGAATTAGTGTAGGGCTATTACATAACAATAAATGCAACTTGAAGTTTAAAATAGTCAGTGATGGGCATTCTAGATCATGGGATGTCCACTATCCATTCCCTTTGCCCAAATATTTATTCTCAAATCTCAAATCGGCCAGTTTGTCTGGTAACATCTAATTTCCGTAAATTCTATTAATTGGTATCTATATTACCTTTTCTTTTGATGTGAACTGGTTGGCAAATCCTTGAGAAGTTTTCCAGTTACTAGAATAAGATTAAAACTACTGAACTTGTAAGCTGGCATGGCTAGAGATTTCTAAATGTCTGTGTTTTAGAGATGAGGCAAAATGTCTAATATTAATAAATAATTAAATGTATCATAACTAATCAACTTAAACTTTTTAGTTGAGTAATGATTTAACACAAAACATCTACATTTCAGAACTTCCCATTAGAAATTACATTTCTAAAATCATATTGTAGTAGTTGATAGATATATCTCTACCTTTGCAATTGCAGGTAGGCTAACGGCCAGGTGTGATGTGTATAGCTTTGGGGTTGTGCTGCTGGAGCTCCTCTCAGGACGCCGTGCAGTCGATAAAACTAAAGTTGGCGTGGAGCAGCATCTTGTGGATTGGGCGAAACCTTACTTGGCTGATAAGCGCAAGTTATTTCGGATAATGGACACCAAGTTAGAGGGTCAATACCCTCAAAGAGCTGCTTACATGACTACGATTCTTGCATTACAGTGCATTAGGGAGGCTAAATTCCGACCACAGATGTCCGAAGTCTTATCCGCTCTCGAGCAGCTCCCCCTCGTTAAGCATGCCGATAATCAAAGAGAAAGAGAAAGAGCCCCCAGTCCAGGGCCGAAGTCCCCGTTAAGACACAAGTACCCTTCACCTGTAAATTCCACTGCATCTAAAGGAGGAGGCTCTCCATTACCATCATCCAAATGAAAATGAAGACCCTAGAGAGGGACATGTTCTTTTAACAATGACCCAAGTAAATATTCTTGACTCTCTCGTTTGGCCTGGTAGATTCTAGTCGAAAATTTCGCCCGCCCCTCGGTGTTCGGTCTTCGGTCTTCGGTCTGCATATGAAGAGGAATTGCTGTTGGATGTGGAGTTCTTGTTAACAGCACAGCACAGCAGAGCAGTAGATGAAATGGAGCTGATTTTTGTTTGGGAGGTGGGAAGATGTTGGGTAGAGAGGAGCCACAATAATTTTGCAGAGAATATTACCTTTAGCTGTAAGGGATGGAAATATATATGATGAGTAGCGTCAATATCATTATAAAGTGAGTTGCTTTACCCTGAGGGATTGTATTCAGAATTTGAGATTGAGAACCAAACCTTCAAAAAAATATTTATATTACGGAAGCTTTCTTTTGGTTTTTGGCTGTCCTTTACTCATAGGGACAGATACAAAAGAAAAAGGTAATCACAATTCACAATGATTTTAGGAGATTGTGACATCTGATCTAAAGTTGTTTATTAATTTGTATAAATTTAAAGTATTTTCTACTTTTTTTCTTTTTTACTTTTAAAATGTAGGTTAAATTAATATTTTTAGTTTTTATGGTTTAAGTTGGGGTTGATTTTGTTTCTTCAACTATACTTGTTTTAATTTGGTTAAATTTTCTGAAATATTTAGATGTTTATAAAGATAGTTGTGTTTTTGGGTAAAAGGATAAAGGAAAAAAATGGGCTTAGGGTTTAGGAAGACGTGCAATAAGAACCTATGGGGTTAGAATTCGAACTCACGACCTCTCACTCAAAAAAACCTAACAATTAAATTTCAATAATTTGCAACAAATACAAACATAATTTAAAGCTATTATTGTATTGAAAAAATAAAGCGTCAACTTTCATTTTTAAATACTTTTTTTTTCTTTTGTTGGGTTTATATCTTTTGATGGGAGATATATACCTTGGATTAAATATAATTATAAAATTTACCATAAAAATACAACATTTTAAACACAAATAAATCCAAATATGAAAGTATATAAATCAGAATCAAAGGCAAGCATATTTTGATTAGTTAAGCCATATAAGGTAAAAAAAATTGTTTTGGTCCCTTGATTTTATTTTTCTCATTTTTTTCAATCACAATTTTAATACAATACTATACTTAATATAATTATTGAAATGTAGTCATCATAACTTTATATTAAAATATTTCCATTGTGTATAAAATTTGTGTTAATTTTTGTAAATAAAGATCAAAAAAGTAATTTTTAAAAAATACCAAAACTAAGACAAATGAAAATTAAAAGTACATGAACCAAAATAAGATAAGAGTCGAAATTAATAGGGATCAAAATAATATTTTAATATTTATGGGAAAAAAAAAACATACCTCGTTTAATCAAGTTAGTTGGGGAGAGGGGGAGAGGGAGAGGGAGACAAAATCCAAATCCAACAAAGAAAAGGACATGGAAAGTGAAATTTGAACAAAACAAAAAAAGAAAATTATATATAATTATATCCGAATTGCGTTGATTTCTTAGCTTCAAAGGCACGCCATTGGCTTCCCTAATACTCCAATCCCCCGATTCCATTCCTCTACATCATCTTCTTCTTCAGCTTCTTCTCAGGAATTACAGATTCAAGATGTCGGCCGCCGGCCTCCACTGCGAGGTGTGGCAGCCCCAAGAGTGGGCCGAATCAGACTGCTCCTCCTCCTCTTCCGAACCCCCCGAATTCTTCATCGATCTGTACGTCTCCTCCTACGCAAATCAAGGGGGCGAAACAATCAGCAGTCTCCGATACAAGAATTTCCGCCGGCGACGCGACGTTTTCACCCAAGATTCCTTGTCCTGGTCCGCAATTTCCACCATGCTCTCCGAAACCAGCGTGCCCTACCATCTCCAGCCCTTCTTCATCCAACACATTTCCCTTAGGGCTCGCCGAATCGCCGCCCAGCCCACCAACGCCCTCTCCCGCACCATCCCCATCGTCGTCGAGCTCGTCCTGCCACTGCCGGAGGAGGAGGAATCCGGTTCCGGGTCGGATCCCCGGGTTCCGAACGGGCCGGGCCGGGCGAGTAGGGCTTCGATTGAGGAGATGGAGAGGGCGGAAATCGAATTGGGGATTTGTGGCGGTGATTGCGCCATCTGTTTGGATGAGATTGAATGTGGCGCCGTTGGGATGCCCTGTTCGCATATTTACCATCGGAATTGCATTGTGAAATGGCTGCAGCAGAACAATCTTTGCCCCTTGTGTCGGTTTCAGATGCCACTGGAAATGGAAGAACAAGAAGAACAATAAATTTAAAGGTTTGGGTTTCGGGTCTTTTCTTCATTGGATTTTATATGGAATGACTTTACAAGTTCAAACCTTGTGGCTTTGCGAGGGTTATGAAACCGACTTTCAGAAGATTTGTAAAGTAAAATACTTTTTCTTTATGGGTTAATGCAATGGAACTGGGTTTCTTTTTCTTTTTCTTTAATGGAGATGCAAGAACATGAGTAAAATCTTACTTGTACATATATGAATATGACTAAAGTAATTTCTTCCCATTTTTCTTTTTCCTTCTCTCTTTCACCCACTAATCTTTTATAATTTCTAGAGAGAATATTGAGAGTGTAGAAAAAAGTAAAATTATATTTTCCTTTTTTTTTTCTCAATGGGTGAAGAGGCTCCTCGCCCCTATCAAGAAATTCAAAAAAGGAAGAAAAAAAATCATGTACAAAAAGGGGGTGGGGTCGGGGAAATCATTTATATTTTCAAAATATCAATTTTAAATGTATACCATTTTATGAAAAATTGTTTTAGCAAATAACATGCTCTTGAGTTTTGAATATAATAACAATAATCCAATCATTGAAATTTCTCATAACTTTATTATAAGACAAGTCAAAGAACAAGTAAACAAACAATAATTACGACAGACATACGACAAAACCTACCTTTTGATTCTGTTAATATTAATATGTTTAAATATTACATAGTATAAACCTTGTATCAATTAGACAATATAATAGTTATTTTCAATATGTTAATCTTAGCATAACTCATCAATTGATCAAAGCATAGATTCCAGACCAAAATAAAAGGCAATTCATTTTCTTTTTCAGGAAAAAAAAAAGGTTTAATCCTACAATTTTCAGAGAGAAGATTAAAAAGAGTACAGTGAGGGAAGGCAGAAAATTTTGACTCTAGGAAAAGGATGCTGAAGTATAAAGTTTAAACTAAGGCAGTAAACAACATTAGCAAAATCATATACTAATAAGAAATATCCATGAGACGAACGTAATTAAGCTGTCATTGAACATGATAATCACAATCAGATACAGTATAAACAACCTGTATTAGAAACACAGAGTACCTTAAATAATGTGTAATTGCACCACAGAAAACTGAAGAAGAAGAAGAAGAAAAAGAAAGAAAAAACTTGAAACCTATGATGTACATGCACTCAAAACAACCCAGATGAAAGGATAATCAGATAAGACCATATTGGCCTCAGCAGCCAGCCCCTCTTCAAGAAGATGGACCCAGTCACTTGAATAGGTGATGCTTTATCACAAATGTATGAATCAAAAAAAGCCTTTAGATGAAGAAAATCACCCCCTCAATAGTTGACATCTGGCAACGCGATTTTTTCTACCTTCTCCAGTCTGCTTGGATTACCTTACCTGCAAAACATATGGTGTTCCAGCAGACAAATTAACTTGGATTCTAAATGTTCTTTTCAAAATGACAGAGATGTAATAAATATCTTATCTACCGTGCTATGATTGGATCGGATCAAAATGATGCAAAGGGTTAGTGTGAGAAAAATATCCTTATGTTCTAGTTTGGAGGAAATTCAACAGCCATATTAATGCTAATGCTTTCATGTCATATGAATTTCTAAGATGAGCATGAATATTGTATCATTGGAATAAGTTAATTGATCTCTATGGGAACACACTCGGTCATTAAAATCATGATGCTCAAAGCTGTCAGGCTAATAATTCTAAGGAAGGTATGAAAAATTCTCTCTTAATTGAACAGTATGCTTACCATTTCCATCTTTTGATGCCAGAAGTGCCTTGTCATTTTTATTTCCTCCTTTCCCACCTGATTGAACAAATCTTTGTGTCCGTGGCGACTGCGAGCTAATTTTCGCATTAGTGGATGATGGTAAAGAATGTCGTCGATTGAGGTTATTTCTTTCACTATCCTGTCCAAGTCTTGGAGATCCTTGTGCTCTCAGTTTTGCCTTTGCAGATTCGGTTGCTGCCATGTAGCTAGGTATGGTTGGACTGTGTTGCAACCCATTCTCGACTCGCTCTTGCTTCGCTGGAGTAGAGGCTTTTCTGCCAGATTTCGGGTTCTCAATGCTACTGTAATCTTCCTTGTGGTTCAGTTCCCCATTTGATAATGGGTTAATTTCATCTTTAGTGTAGCTCTCAGTCAAAGGCTTGGTCTCCATAGCAGCCTCATCACCAACTATGCTTTTATCTTTGTCACTGCTCTCAATCAAAGGCTGTGGATCTACAACTGAATCACCATTAGATACATTAAGTACCTCTTTTATCGGTACTGGCTCAGGAGTTGTTTCCAAATCAGGCTGGACGGGTATTAATAAGAGTGTCGTCTCTTTTTTCATCTTCTCAGAAGAATTACTAGTACCTCTTGCCAAAAGGTCGCGGCCTAGACCATTAGAAGCCTTGTCCAAACTTTCCTTGGGCTTCTCAGCAGCATCCACTTCGGTTTGGGCAGAATTCTCAAGGACAGGGTTGTGGACCTTTCTCAGACTGCGCTTGACCTTTTCGAGTTCCATCTGGGGATTCTCCTGAACCTGTTCTGCTGCTGAATGACTTGAGACTTTCCTAAAATTGCGTTTGGGTTTCTCAATTTCCGTAGATGTTTGGACCATGGCACTGTCATTGTTTACAGTAGGAACTCTCCTTGTGCGTTTCGATCTAACGGTATGTGCCTCTCCAGATTGACCGGTGCTCACCTTTCTTTGAGATTTTGACTCTGGAACTTTCTTTGTTTGAGGAATTGGTTTCCAAAATCTTGAATTTGACCAGCGTTCTAACCACCTCAGGACTGAATTATCTTCCCCGTTATCAAAATGGATTTGCAGAGGTTTTGCAGTAGTAGACGAAGCAAGCTACAAAAACAAATCACATAAGGGAGAAAAAAAACCGTGTGAAATCATACTTTAAATTTTGCCATAATTAGTTAATATGCCTTGGATAAGAAATGAATAAATTCTTGAACTATTCATATTGAAAAGAATGAACATATAAAAAAAATATGGCTTCCAGGAAGTATATTCATGGGCTTCAGAAAGAGAGAGAAGGTAAAAGTATAACAAGCCATACATTTCTTACATTCTAATGGCAATCATAATGGTCATTTAGAAAAGAGAAGAAAAATGCGGAGATGGGTACTAGGAAGATCCCCCCATCGGGCAAGAGTTCTACTCATTGCCAATTTAGCTGATGAACATAAATGGAACCACAGTCAGGAGAAAGATGTGATGGTAAACTTACCTTGATGATGAAAGTATTTGCTGAAAGCTTTGCCATTCGTGTAGAGAGATTTACTGCAGCAGGATCCACTAAAGGTTGCTCCTGATGTGAAAGAAAAATTGAAAATCATTAGAAAGATAGATTTGATAACTATTCTTCCATGTAATAACAATTCTGACATGCAAAAGAGAATCATAGGGCATCTCCCTTTTCAAATATACAAATACTAGATTGTTCTACAGTCACTTGGGAAGTTAATTTCCCAATGAAGTCCATAGACATAGCTAGGAAACATGTAAAGCGCATCAAATCTGGGATCAAGATGATTTTTAACACAATACGAAAATTTAAACAACAATGCGCTGGATAAAGGTGTATGTCCAACCTATATGASATATCAAGTTCATTACAAAGGTATTGGAGAAAAAGTAAAAGAAATTGCAGAGGGCATACAAAATAATTTCGTCAAACCGTACACAAAAAGAATGTCGATAACGATAACAGTGTACTTTTCTGAATTACCTGTGGCTTTATTAATCTACATTTGTTTTGCACTTCAAACCCTACATCAGAAAGCCTCACTTTTCTTCCCCTAGCAATAGCCTGAAACTTAACAATTCCAAGCATACAACATAGAGTAGCAACAGCCTGTCTCCTTACCAAGTGACCACGAATGAGTGCCTGCAACCTAATAATACCTTTGAGGGCCCGGAATGCTCGGCGAGCCTTCAAACAAAATTTGTGTCAGTAAAAAAAGTTTACCAAATAACTCCTAAAAGCAGCTTGAACCTCAGTTTCACCCTCCTCTTTACTTACCAAATAGCCCCTAAATGCAGCTTGAGCCTTAGTTGCAGCCTCCTCTCTACGCATTCTCTCGGGATCAGATGGTGCATCTGGGCAGATAGATCCTTGAATTTCTGCATCTTGGTTTCCTGGAATTGACGTTGATCTTTCATGCAACACATTAGCTGCCTCGTTTTTAACTTTTGACGGCCCTTCATTTGCATCAATGGTATTTGGGGTTTGATGTGAAGTCACAGCCACAGGATGACTAATGGCTGAACTAGGCTCTGATGCCTTGGCAGAAACCAACACTTCTTTCTCGTTTCCATTTTTCTACACAGTATCCAAGAGAGAGGTATTCAACATTTGACACTTCAGATCTTACATTGAAGCGTTAGCTCCGTTCAATTTTCTAAAGACAGGATCAACAATCGAGAGTTGAATGTTCAAATCTGCAGCCTTGAAAGTTCAACTCGTTTACTTCAAGTCAGCGACTCAGCATGTAGCAAACAGCTACTGATTTAACTTTTAATATTTTCATGTACACATTCACATAATGATTTAGGTGTTCAAGTTTCTAGGTTCTTAAAATGAGGAAGTGATTAAATGGGTGGATGCTAGATTTCCTTTTTATACTTCAGAATTAAGATATAGACTCAGCGCACATACAGCTCACAGAGCATAGAGTAAGATCTAAAATGTGCACTGCACAAAAGTACATAGAGGAGGCGAAACAAGAAAAAGAACAGATGGATCTAAAACTCAAGCCATAAAAGAAAATTGGCGGTCAGAACCTACATTAAAGGAAACGTTTATACGATAAAGATCACTATTACCTCTCTGCCTTTGGAAAGATTTGATTTGGAAGACTTCTTCCCGAACAAGATGGTCTTAATCCATTTAGCTGGCGACTTCCCCATTGCTGAAAGCTTAAAAGCCCTGCAAACATAAAATCTTTGTGAACAATGACAATAAAGAACTCTCAGTAGTAAATATGTGGAGAGATTTTATAAATATATATATACGGGCTACAACGACTACTGACTGCTTGCCCGACTTTGTAGAAAGAGACATCTTAAGACTGTTTCTCAAAGAGGAAAGTTTCCTAGACTAAAGTTATAGCCTTCAAACTTCCTCCAACAAAAATTTGAAAATGCTACAAGTCTACAAGAAGAATATCTATCTGGATATGAGAAGTACGTTGCCAACTTGTCCACTACAATATTTTCAACCCTCCAGTCATTCCTTCATGTTTTCCACATAAACATCAAAAACTTCAAGCATTTATTCCAAACAAGAAAATTTCAATTACTCACTCGAACTTCACCACATCAAATCAAACATAATCAGGTAGGCATTACAGTTGATATACAGTAGATATTCTACTAGATCATCCCTTAAAACAACATTATACAGTAGATGTTTTCCTTTCACGAGATACCAAATTGAAAGTAGAACTAGTTGTTCAATCCTCTCACATTCCTACTTAGTGGTCTCATTTTACTTTCCTGACCCAGCAACGAATACGAAAGTGACTTCAAGCATTTCCCAGCACACGGATCAAACCATCCAAATCCAAAGTCTCGGCGGGTCCAAATGCTCAAGGACCCATCACAGAACAAAACGAGTTGTCGGGAAAAGAGAACAGAATATCAAAACTCCACAAATCACATCAGAAATGAGCGTATCAAACAAAACCCAATTCATATGGATCATGACCAATGGAAGAAGAACAACAAAAACAGAAACCCAAAATACAACATTCTAATTTAACCCATGAAGAGAATAAACTAAACTAAGAATCAAAGAAACCCTACCGACAAAATCTCCAGTTTCAGTAATCACTACATTAAAAAGAAGAACACAAAGCAAAAAAAAACACAACCCAGGAAGCAAACGAACTTCCACATCCACGGCATCAGATCTGAAACTTACCCACCAACCACACTCAATGTACCCACTTCAAAAACCCCTATTCCACCATTCCTGAGAAAACCAAAACCCCAGAAGAACAAGATCACCTTACCCTGCAAACTAAGCTTGCAGACTGCTGTAAGAAGCAGCTGGAGAAAGAGAGAAAGAGATAGAGATCTACGCAGTAGCCAAGGAAGTAGAGAAAGAAAAAAATTTGAAAAAACCAAAAAAAAAAAAGAGAGAGAGAGAGAGAGCAATAAAGGAAAGAAAGCGCGAGAATGAAAAATGGGATGGAGAAAACGGAGCTTACAAACTAGGAAAAACGTGAACTTGAAAGCTCCATCAATTTTTCCTTTGCTGCCCTGGATTAGCTTCCGTTGCTTTACTCTGCTCCCTCACTCTGTCATTGGTGAGCCCAAAAATTGAAATTTTTACCCAACCCTGAAAAACCCCCCTGATAAACAAAAATTAAATAAATAGAACCGCCACGGTGCGGTGTCGTGTACTGTAATACGGTGGGGGCTACGTTTGGAGCCGTTGGATTGGAATATTTTGAGAGTCAACTTGATCGGACGGATGGAAGTGGAGGATCGGGTGGGAAAGAACAGTTGCGTTAATTAAAGGGGGGTGTGGTGAGTGGTCCCCGGGGCAGTTACTTCGGAACCAAGTGTCCGGCTTCTTTATTCCGAAGCATGGTGAAATTACGACTCTAGCCTTGGAGCGGTGGTTTGGAGTTGACGCGCGGGAGAATCGCGTGGAAGAGTAGGTGGCGGTAGTGACCGTGAGTCACAGACATCGTACCCACGACGCGCGTGAGATTGGCGGGAGGATGTCGGGTAGCGCACGTGGAAGTTGGAGATGGTTGCATGCGGGTCACGCTGGAAGGAGCTCGTACGGTCATTCGGGCAATGCCCACTATTCTCCTTTTTTCTTTTCTTTTTTTTTAAATCTTCTCGTTCGTTTCTAATTTTAGTGGGGCGTCGCATTCACCAATCAAAAATTTTTTTCTTTATCATCTAATATGTTTTGATATTTTCAAACGATAGATTTAAATTTTATGTTGTCCTTTCGTTTAACATTTTGCTTTCGAGTGTACGTATTAATATATTAGCATTGACAATATACATTAATTGAGATGATCAAAACGAACATAGCTCAGCGATAATTGGTATATATCTCCAACCAAAAAGTCGATAATTTTTAAAAATTCATATGACAAAATAATTAAAATGTTAAAATCTAGCACCCGAAATACACCTATCAAAAATTACAAAACCAAAACTATTAAATTTTTTAACCAAACTTTATTTTGGGCAAAGCACACTTTAGACTYTTAATATTGTGTCTATTTGGTTGATGAAATTTTTAAAAATAATATTTCTGATCTAAAATAATTCTAAAAGGTCTGTTATATACTTTGATCATTAGGTGACTAAAATTAAAGTATGACTGCTAAGTTGCTAGACTGTATATTGTTGATTTCCCATAATATTTTAATTTAATAGTTTTTTTTTAATTGGATCTTTGTCAAACGAGCAATATATAGTACTAGTCTAGTTCCTTTTGAAATTATAGAGACCAAATAGACATAATTCTTATGGACCAAAAGTGTATTTTACTCTATGTATTGCCTTTATTTATGTTCTTCTTCAATATCCTGTTAAATCACAAACAAAATTAAACTTTGTATGAGTTGGGTGTGTATATACTATTAACAAAATTATCATTTTAGGGATCAAACTTCCTTTTACTACAAATGTACTTTTTTGTGTTGCTTGGTTTTTAGAAAATATGATGTAATTTGCCAATTGTGGGGGCAAAGATTCTATCATAAAGATTGAACCATTCAAAAAAACCTAATTGGTATGGGTAAGGTGTTGGTTGCAAGTCAATAATGCAAATAAGAGGAAGAATAAACAATTTGGTTGTTTTGGTTGGTGAATAGATTTCTATATTATTCATAAAATGAAGCGTTAATTATACTGTTTGCATGGGTCCTAATTTTATTACGTGTTTCTTAATGCCAAAATGAGAGAGTTTATGGTTGAAAGAATTCATTATATAAAA
The DNA here is from genome assembly GCF_001995035.1 of Momordica charantia. The sequence goes on from NW_019104497.1 coordinate 1,974,726, forward strand.
CCACAACTCTTAAAGTTTGGAGATAAGTAGATATATATTTAGTTGTGAACCTAAAATATCTTGTTGGGAGGAAGTTTGTTGATGAAAATGACATGTTTCGAGAAGATAGATGTGTTTATTGCTTGTTACGCTTTAAGCCCATTAAAAACACATTTAAAAACGCTCATGATGTTATGTTAGATAGTCAAAACACTTAATCCATGCTTCCTTAAGCGCGAACTCGATACAACTTTTGAAATGATTTTTTAGCTCCGTACAAATAAAATAAAATAACTTAAAGTGTTCTTAGCGTTTCTCGAAGGGTGTGTATATTTGGATGCTAAAAAATGATTCGAAAAATTGTTAAATCACTTAAGCTACTTTTGGATGGAATAGGTCGAAAAGTCCTCAGCTTGACCACCTAATTAATATTTAATTTCTTATGTGTTTTTTTACAACCAAATGTAACAAGGAAGTCGAGCGAGATAAAAAAAAATCACTCAAAGCTACTTTTAAGAGAATTCATTTAGTTAGAATTTCTTTTTCTTTTATTTTTTTTATATAGTGGAAAGCATTTTTGTGTTTAAATTAAAGATTATCCAAAACTTAAACGTAAATTTATAAGTTAGAGTGGAGTGTGCAACTGCAGATTGCAGAAGCAGAACGTGGAGTGTCAGTTTTGTGTCGGCGAGCTCTCCTTTGGGCCTACTCACTAGGCCCATAATCCCAGCGCGTGTCCCTCACGTGCTCCATTTATTTCCCAACATCAATTCTCGTGACATTATCAAACTTTGCAAATAAAAGAAAAATACTTATACACCTTTAATTATCGTTTTTATTCCTTATTTTCCAGTACATGCAAATAAAATTGCATTTGATAATTTTTTTTCTTAAATAGAAATAATTTGGTAACTATTTATTTATTTTTTGTTATCTAAATTCGTTTATAAAAATTATTTTTTTAAAATTAAATATTCCAATTTTTTATAAGTCAAAATGATAAAGTAATAATTTTAAGTTTATTTTATTATTTTCAAAATTCATATACAATGTTAGAAATAATTTTTTAAAAAGTAAAAAATGATAAACATAAATAGTTACAAAATACTTGTGTTTCTAAAGAAAAAACGATAAATAAAGAACACGAAAGGTGAACATTATCAAAAAAAAAACTCTTAGGTACATATTTTCCTACTAATTATCTTATATTTTTTTTCTAGTTTTTCTAAAGATAAAAATTATATTTCTTTTGYCAACTTGAACTTAATTCAATCCTCTGCTCTTAGTATTAAATAAATATTTCTTTTTCTACATTTCTCTCCCTAAAATTTTTCCTAAAAAAAATATGAGTTGTGACAAGTAAATTTACCTTTAAATATTATTACAAAAAAATCTATGGGAATAACCAATTTGAGGTGCGGCCAATATCAGATGTCCAAATTCAATGCCGACASTTTGGAACTATACTTTATAACTACTTCAATAAAAAACAAAGTATATGTAAATTTTAATTTAACGATATAGAAATTAAACATATGCTTGTAATGGAAACAATAAAGTTGGATGAGATGTCACTGTCCACAMAATTTTGTGAATTCAGCAATTTATTTGTATCGGACAACCAAACCTCCTGGGGAGAGGGAGCTATACTATGAATCCAAAACGTTACTTTTTCAACTCCACTCAACGTCAATATGCCAAACAATTAATAATTATAATAGGTTCAAATTTTCACTTTCTAATTATCTCAACGTTTTTTTTAATGTAATTATAAGAGTAAATGGGAACCAAATCCGTTGGAATGAGAATATTATTTATTTGATGAAATTTCTATAACCAAAATAAAAAATTATTTTATTTGTTGTTTACTAAAACGGTCTGAAATCTTAATAAATGTACTTTTTTATATCATCCATAGCTAATTACAATACATTATTGAAAATAAATAATAAAAAGAACCTGAGAAAAGTAAAATCATTATTGGATATTGTAAATTTAAAGATTGTAGTTAATTTTTAGTAATAATTAATGTTTYTCTGTGTACAACATGGTAAGAGTAAGAGTAAAGATTCAAACTCATAGATTTTTTGATCAGACATTGATGCCTTAATTATCGGTGGAACTATACTAATGAAGTTGGTGTAATAATTAATTAACATGTTAACTTTTCAGATTTTTTTTAGTATAAGCTTCCATGAATTTTATGTTTCATTTTATTTTAACTTTGATTTGGATTTTAATGTCCTTGTAAAATTTTAAACCTTCTACTATATTTGATAATACATCATTATTTTGGTAAATGTCTCTAATATTAATTGATTAACAAAATTATTACTATCCTTCATGTAATTTATCTTTTACATTATAATTATTTATATTTTTAAAATAAAAACACGTAATAATAGTAAAGTGAAAAAGAAAAAAAAAAGATAACAAATGTTTCTAATATTTTAAAAAAATCAATGAAAAGATATTTTTAGTAATCCAATTAAAAAAAAAAAGTTTAGTTTGATCCTGGAATATTCCTCAATTCGATCAAATCCAACTTATACGAATAAAACTATTTTAGTGATATTTATAAACTAAAATGGTGCCATTCTATAATATTTCTCATTTCAATCAAATCCAACCTATGAATACCCAAACAAATACTTTAAAATATATATATATATATCAAAAGGAAACAGTGGCATTAAGAAAAAAAAAAAGTGCAAATTATCATGAATTTACATTTTCCAAAGACTTTGGAATTACAATTAAGGATCATTCCCAAATCCCAATCTCTAAATCTATCAACAAATTCGAAAATGTCAAGAAAAACTACAAAACAAAAACAAAAGGGGAAAAAACTACATACAGCTAATTAATTTACAGTTATCTTCAAATCCAACGAGCCGATCAAGCAATTAATTAATTTAATTAATCTCTCTCAAAGGTTTAAATACGTCGCGAGATCCTCGTCAATTGGTGAGGTCTATGTGGTCACCTGGAGACGCCGACGCGCTCTTCGGACTCGAAAACGGCAACGTCGAAT
>NW_019104497.1:1979153-1989403 GCF_001995035.1 Momordica charantia
CGCCGGCGCCGGAAACCTGCCGAGCGTCAGCGACACCAGTTCCGTTTCCTCCGTCGTTGTTGTTTGGTGACATAATTTCTTCCCCATGAATTGCATCCGAAGGGCCTCGTAATCCTTCATCATCCGACTGAGACTCATCTTCAGCCTCTCGTTTTCTTCTCTCACTTCTCCCATTTCCGCTCGCGCACATTCCAGTTCATCTTCCTGYAATTAATTAAACAGATGTAATCATCTTATTTACTTTCATAATTAAATACATTCTTTTCTTTGAAATTTTATTAATTAATTTTTTGTTTATGATCCTTAATTGTGTTTATTTATGCATAAATATGGTTGATTTATTTTGGGTAAAATGCATTTTGCTCCTTAAATTTGAAATTATAATTTCTGTTTGGTTTCTAATTAGTTTAAAAGGTCGTTATTTTGGTGTCTGAGATTTCAATTTAGTTTCATTTTTATCATTCAATTTCAAAAGTGATATATTTGGTATTTGGAGTTTGAATTAAAACATGGTTGAGGTTTGAGTTTGATTTCTAGTTGAAATTTGAGCTGTATGGTTTTTCTACTTGTCCCTAAATTGAATCGATGGATGGTTAGTTGACCTAATAGAATTATGATGTACAATTAACATATGTTAAGTATATATTTTTTATTTTGACAAAAAGAGAAAGCTGAAAAATACTATTACATCAACTAATGGTCAACATAACTTGAGAACCAATCGGAAACAAAATTCAAATTTTAGGAACCAATTAAAAACTAAATTCATTAACTTCAACCACCAAACATATCACATTTGAAACTCCTACGATTGAATTGAAACTAAATTTAGATCGTCTCAAGGGATCAAAAATGATGGTTTTTTTAAACTCAAAGACGAAATAGAAACTAAGTCTAAATCTTAAAGATCAAAAATATATATTACCCTTTATTTTGTCATGTTACCATAGTTAAGTCAACCTYAATATAATTCAAGTAGTACAACTGGTTAAGATATATTTTTTCGTCGAAAAATTGTGAGAAAAAATGTTACACATGGTTAAGGGATTTTAGTTTCTCAATAGTTTAATAATTATTAATGGTAGAAATAATGGAATCCTATTGCCAATACAACCTGATTAATAAAATGAACAGAGATCCCCAAATCTAGGAACTTCAAACTTTTTATTTGTTCTTGATTTCTGATGGTTGCCATATGAAGAACATGTCTTCATAATAAACATGGATTGAACTAAATAAACCATAATCAGAACAAATCATAATTAAGACAAAAAAAAGGGTACCTGAAGTTTTGTGCAGGTTAAATCTTTTTGTTCAGATGAGCTGCKTGTCTTATCTTCTGCTTCATGYTGATCTTGCTTCCCATAATTCTCCATCTGATAGTTAATTAACCACCCAAAAATATAAATCATAGGTATAATTACAATATTTTGAACTCAAAACTTAATCCAATTAAAAATCATGTATAGAAACAAAAAATTAGAGATGTGCAAGATTTTACCAGTATAACTCCTTATGAAAACTGATAAAATTCTAGATCTTATGGGAAAGGAGAGAGGGGATTGATATTTAATTACCTTAAGGAGGAGACGTTGTTTAGAGGACGGAGAATTGGCTTCACCGTCGCGGTCGGGGTCATGGTCAGGTTTCTCGGTCTTGAGCACAGGCCTCAAACGGCCAATTAAAGCAGCAGCAGCAGGAGGCTCCATTAAAGAACAACGGCGAAGCTCTTCTTCTTAATAAAATTGCAAGCTTTTGTGGGAGTGGTAATGGAGATATATATAATGAAAGAGCAGAGAATTGAAGAGGGTGGCTGTAAAATTTAGGCTACCAAAATTCAACGCACCCCCACTTGCTAAATATTTTTCTTATTATCGGACGTAGAGAGGAGACTTTATTTTAATTTTGCTGAATTTTATTTATTTAAAATTTGAAGAACTGCCCTGGATCCTAAGAATTCAAACGTCAACTCTTTGGATAATATGTGCCCAACAACGACTCTCTTAAATTCAACCTTTTCTTCTCCTTTCTTTTTCTATTCTAATAATCCACATATATATCTCCAAAACTAATCTTTTTATTTTATTTTTTTTCCTTTTTCTTCTCCGACAAGTAAAGACGGGCATTTTGAACAAATCCATCCGCTGATCAGTTGTTGAATTGTAATTTTTGTTCGGATGCGAATATAATCTCACATATTGGTGATGATATAGACGACGTTTTTCATTGGTCACATGTTCAAAAGTAAAACTATACGGAGTTAGATAAGTATTGTTGTTATATAAAAGATTATATGTACGAATAAAATTGGGTTAAAAAAGAATTTAGTTGGTAACGATTTAACTAGTATTTGTATTTTTAAATTAATAACAATTAATTAGTTATTGAAAAACAATTTAGTCCAGGTAGTGTTTTAGGCATAATCCATATAGTATATGGTTTATAAACGATTTAGTCAATAAATTGATGAGAGACTAAATGTGTTTGTAAATTACAAATACTAAATTGTTACATAATAATAAGCAATACTTAGTTTTGATGCAGTAGGGATTAAATTGTTACAATTTTTAAAACTACTTGAACTAAATTGAATGTTCCTTGTTAACAATTTAAAACAACATGACTAACTCTCTATTGGGGAGGAGAAATGAATTTGCCACGTGAAGAGCTAGAAAATATCAGTATATTAAGATACCCTTCTTCCTCGAAACCTCTAAGGCACAATGGCCAACCTTGAAGCTCAACCATAAGATGATCGATAAGCTCTCGGTAAAACTCTATACTTTGTTGAAGGCAACATCATGTTCCGACTTTAGAGACCTGTGCAACTAATTTTCCGACAGCACGCAACTGAACAGTTCAGACGTCATTATCACCTAACTCCCTATAAATAGAAGTATCATTATCCTTACTTCATGTAAGGCAATCCAACCTCGATTTGTAACATTAGATTGACCATCTTACTAACTTGAATGTCCGGGTATCTTTCTTTATGTCACCCAGTTTAGTCCTAACTAAATCTTCTCTCACTTCTCAAGCTAAGTCAAAAATCACTATGAACAACTCATTACGGACTAAATTCAAAAACTAAATCGTTATTTCAACAAAAGTACGGAACAAAATAACCATAACAAAATGTAACCATATAATATATTAGAAAATGAAAGTTGAAGAGAGAGAGAGAGTTAGGTTTAATAAGCCGCAAGATTAGGGAACAGAGGGAGGGTGGAAGTTTCATATGTGAAAAAATGCAATAAATTAAATTAGAAGTGGATTATTTTAAATTTGAAGGGTCAAAATTCTCAGATTAAGCCACCGGCGTGCCACCGCCGTCGACCTATTTTTCTCCTCCCCGTCTCTCTCCCTCTCTCTCTACCAATTTTAATAACGGTGAGGTCAAATTTTCAGTATTGGGAACCCTACTGATTGGTCCATGCATTTGACTTTTATTTATTTCTAAAACAATAATAATAAACAACACATCAAACTTAAAATAATATAATGCCTTTAAATTCTATCTTTAATCCTTTTATTTTCCAAAAACAACTATTCTTATTTTAAAGCCCAACTAATTAATTTTATTTAATCGTTAGAGTGGAAATCATTAATCAGTTCCGATTTTTAAGTACTTTTTTTTCTTTTTTAGGTACGATTTATAATTAATTTCGGTAGCTATTTTCAGGAAATATTTTTCCTCGTGTGTATACTTCAAATTTCAAATTTCAACGTAGAATCGTATATGCGTACACACGAGTTATACAAGAGAGAGTATATATCCATGCAAAATATGAAAATAAATAAAAATAATTTTATTATGAGAATTAAAGTGTTATTCAACTTAAAGCCACTGTATATATGTATATTTAAAATAAAGTCAATATATATCATTATAACATTATTTTATTTTAGCTTAAAGTTTGGGATTTTGACTTTAAAGCCAACTTGCCCAACATTTACCTTTTTTTTTTCTTTTAATAGCAAAGTAGCAAGTGAATTGAGAAGACTTTTAATTAATCAACGTACATATATGTATGAGTTGTATATATTAATCATATAGTTATTCCATCCCCATAAAGTTGAATTTATTTAACACTGTTAATTAGGATTCATTCAAATCCCTCCCACTTTCAATTTTTAATTAAGTTGTGAATTGTATTATTTAGTAGTAAATTTCTTTCCATTATAGGATTATAGTTGAAAACAATTTATATGCTCGCGTGTCAATTAAACTAATGTTAAATCATACCCTTTTGTCTCTATATTTTCATATATTTCAAATTTTTATCAATAAATTTGCGAGCTTTTTTGGGTGGGAATTCAAATCCATACTAAAAGTAAAGGAAAATTTTATCAATAAATTCGATTATATTTTTCAAAGGTTGGAAAATAATAAGAAATTTGTTGAACAAAATGCAGATGATCTTGATTTTCGTGTGTTCAAATTACCAAAACACATGGAAAACAAAATAATATAGAAAATTGAAGTCGGCTGTCAAAGTTCAATGATTTAGGTCAAATTCATACACTGAGAGAGACTTTTGGGAGAACTTATGGTATAGTTTTTATGAAACCATATGGCCCAATTTCAAATAAATTTTAAATTTTAAAATGAAACGACATGCCCCAATTTTTCATAATGTAGGGAAAATAAAAATCAACGGCTCGGTCCCATTAAACTAAGGTTAAAATTAATCAAATTTAAATTATTTGGATGTAACATGCATGTTCGTTGGTTCTAAATATTTTGATTAGGTCAATTTAATACGTATTATAGATCGGCTTGCTTTCAATTATTGATTAATATAATACTCATTAGGTTGACATGGTAATATGAAAAATAAATCGTGTGGTAAATCATCCTAAAAAATGGGTAAAAGTGATGATGAAGTAATTTTTTGCTTGAACTATTCAAATTCTTTAATTTTACTTCAAATCAATTAAACATCAAAATATACTTTATTTATTTGACATAAAATTAATACGTATTTTAAAATTTTAAAAAATATTCATTTTTAAAGAGCATAAATGTGACTTTTATTAATGAGTTAGTGAATTTTAGTTTTGAGTTTTATTTAGATTATACTACTTTGATAAAACGAAAGTAGATCTTGCCAAACAGAGAAAAAAAGTGTCAAGAACTTTTTGATCTAGCCAAAATTTATGGAGCTCCCAATATTAGTATAAATTAATTGTTTTATCACAAAGTTTTTAATTTAGAGGGAGGGAGAGAGTTGAAGGTTTTCACAAGGCACCCTACTTAGGTCAATGTAATATAATAAATAATTTAATGTCAATGATGTTATTGCTACCATCATCTTTGATCTCTTAGATTGTCTTACTTTAGCAAATTGTTTAGTTTAATAAGAACATGATCTATACAAATTAATTAAAATAATAAGTGGTCAATAGCCTTCAATTTCATTACCAATCAGTCATGCAAACTACAAACTTTATATTATATATATAAATTACTTTAATACTAATGAATCAATCAACTGTATTTCAAAGTCACTGCATTAAATATTCACAACAAAATATTAAAGTTGAAATCGTACACCTAAATACCTTTAATATTAAATACTGTTTCTCCTTTTAGGATTTTATTTTATTAATTGTTGTTTAATTAAATAATTAATTGATCGCTAGTTGTCATTAACATTACATTTTCTTTCGTTTGTTAAAATAACGAAAATGGACGATTTCATTTAATCGGTAATTTGTTTGAGTTGATTTAAATTTATTACCGAGGACATTTGTATAACATATGGGAGTGATAATTAAATTGGTAATAATCATCCTTTGGACTTTGGATTAATTTACTCCATCTTAATTAAGGTTGATCACACTAACAATTTCATCATTTTTGACTTTGATTAAGTAATTATTTAACTATAAACCTTAAATATATCTAACAAAAGTTTTACTTAATTGTCGTTTAAAGAACCAGAATGGATAATTTTCAAAGGAGACAGATTCTATGTTATGACTTTTTTTAGATTAGTAGCCATCACATTCCCACGTCATAAATTCGATTAAAAAAATTAATGACAAATCAGACTGGTAAGCCAATGCAAATAAAATAATTACTACAGAAAAAAAATTCAAACTTCCTTCATCAACTTGGTATTTATTAGACTCGTTTGTCTCAAGACTGACCTGACCCCTTGGAGGGGGTTTTAAGCCACTCAAATTATTGACAAAAATAAATAGTTGTATTTTATTAACATTAACGTAGTGGAAAAAATATTGCTCATAACAAAAAAAGAATAATTTTCTTATAAGTACGGCTGGAACCTCGACCCCTTGAGAATTGGTCTCGGAATATTCTGAGACAATTAACAACTTGATATTTTTATTGTATGAAAATAATAAACGGATGGTTGTTGATTACGTATATTCTTTACGCGTGAAATAAATTATAGATAATTAGTTTGAGCTTGTTTCAATAAATTTGACGAATAATTTAAATATGTCAAAATTAGTATGATCGAGGGGGTATAAATTGATACTAAAGTATAAAATTTTGAGTTTTAATGTGAAAATAAATGTTAAGAATAAATTCACCAAGTAAAACTAATGTATGGAGTGGACAAGTCGATGAGATAGGGTTAATAATTAGCTTTATAGAGATGATGGGCATTTTAAAATAAAGAAAAATAAAAAGTCAGAGATAGCCAATTTGCTTAATTTTATAATTTTAATTTTTAGACAGTTTGGAAATAAAATAAATTTTTTAACTCTTGTTTTCTTCAGAATATATATTTGGGTTGGTTTCAAGTGGAATAAAAACAGAAACAATTAATTATATGAGATTATTGGAAAAAGGGAATGGGAAGGGAAATGGGGGAAGGTTGTCGTTGAAAAGGTGAATTGATATATTATTTTATTTCTGGAATGATGAAAAATATCAGTCAAAATTGTTTTCTTTTTAGAATAATTTAATACTCGATAGAAAATTGGAAAAATATAAATATAATTATAGACCTGGTTTAGATTTTGGTACAGTGAAGAAACTGGATTTGTTTTTAATTAATATTAACTGTCAATTAAAAAAATTGTTGAATTATTTGTGTTATTTATGTTTTTGGGAACAGTGCTAAATTTAGAATGCCTAGGGGCATTACACAATTCTACATAAAAAAAATTAATGCTATTTTCTAAAATAAATCGTTAAAATAATGGATATTTAATACTTAATTGTAAATTGAAACAAAATTAGAATCACAAACATTCTTTTTTCATTTTCCTTATTTTTGTTTCCATTTTTTCTTTTTTCTTGATTTAGACAACATTGTTCTCTAATATGACATTTATTTCATTACTATAATTTATGTTACGCTTTTGTGGTTAGCTTATCAATAAAAAGTTAAATATAAGATTGACTATTAATGCTAACAAATAAATAGCAGCTATGTTATTTGTATTTTATCTATTTTGACATGTACATATATAAATTTAATATTTTTATTAAAATTTTAATTAATTTATTATCAAATAAAATAAATAAAAACAAATAGTGTTGTTTCATATGGAACCACTGCATAACGCCATCATTCCCCCAGCCCATTCACTACTGGCCCAAGTTTGAGGAAGTCCAACTTTAGAGGCCCATAAACCAATTTAACATTCTAATACTTTTATTATCGATATTTTGAACAAATAAATAGCAACTAAAGTCCATTTTTTCTTTTTTTCCTTTTGAAATTAAAAAATTTAAACAAATTTGTTGTCTTGATGCGATCTTGTTCTCTAATATGACATAACATTTATTTAATTACTATAATTTATGTTATGTTTTTGTCAATAAATATAAGATTGACCATGAATACTAACAAATAAATAGCAGCCACGTTCTTTGTATTTTATATATTTATTTTGCATGTAGATATATAAATTTAATATTTTTAATTAATTTATTATCAAATAAAAAAAATAAAAAGAAATAGTGGTCCAGTCCATTATAATGCCATCCTTACTCCAGCCCACCCAAACTTGAGGAAGTCCAACATAGAAGGGTCATCAACCAATTTAACATTTTTTAATGCTTCTATTGTCCGTATGGAAATGGAGGCAGTTTTCTCTGTGGCAATACAAAAATCAATCAACATATGCCACACAAGTCTTGGTAATTGACATGTTCTTTTTTCCTCGATAAGGGATAGAGATGAGGTTAATTGATTGGAGCGTTGATGTGGTATTGTTGGAGTGGATGTAGATGTGGACATGAGGAATTCTTCGATATACATCATTGGACTACAAAGRCTGTTCTGATACCAATAAAATATTTAGGTTAAAACTCAAAACTGGGCAACAATTATTTTCGAGCGGTAAGTCTGGAATGTTTACTAAAAAAACCAATAAAATAAATGAAAATTTTCCACCTACACCCAATATCATTTTTGTAGTAAGTTTTTTAAACCTTGTTTCTAATCACCACTAATCTTATGAATTCAAAATGCTTAATTTTCTACCCATTTTAAACTTGATTAAAATCAAACCTTAATCAGATGTGCATGAATAAGGTCCGGACTAGGCTTAGGTTGTAAAATCTATGGAATGAATTGCAAAATTTAGTTCATTAAAATATAAATCTAGGGTTTCACACTTAAAATTCAAAACTATCAACTATTACAAATAATTAAATAGTAATTTATTTAAGTTATATAATCCAGATTATATAAAAATCAACACATGTTACATTTTTTCTTTAAATTTAAATATGATCTGACACAACCTTCTATTAGGTGATTTTAAATCAAATAATAATTCACAGATTAATGGAAATTGCAACCCGTGATTGAATCCCAATTATAATAGTTTCAAGAATTTTATTTATTTATTTAATATTTTAATTCAAATTTGGAAAGTGAAAAAAAAAATATACCTAAACAAAATTGGGAGTAGTAGTGGGAGTGGCCTCCATTTCTGTCAAGTTGGAAGTCAGAATCCCTATTTCTCTTTTTTCCATCGAACAAAACTCTCCATTTTGCTGCGATCTCTCAATCTCAATCTCTCAGGATGCGGATAACTTCGCCAGGTTTATCTCAGTTTTTGTATCGACAGACACGATTTTTCCGCACATCCGCCAGCCTCCGGTAAAGATCTATCATGATTCACCCATCCAATCTCCAATTGTTTTTGCCCAAAATGGTGGGGATTTCATTGTGCCTTTTATTAAGAACTGATTGAATCTAATCGAATCGAATCGCTCCCATTTTCTGGTGATTTTTCTGTTGATAGCCACATGCAAAGTACTGTCTGTATAAATTCAATCAATTTTTGTAATCCAATTTCAAAACAGTTCCCAAAACATCTATCCATTTATAAGTGGGATGGGTTTAGAATAAATATTCAGTTTTTGAAAAAGCAAGAGATCCAAGCATGCATGAAGCAGAATTGGTACTCTTATTTTATTATTTTTTTTTGTGTAGAGTTCATTTGCTGCTTTTTTTGTTTATGGCATCAGATTGTTTTTTTTTTTTTTAACTCCATTTTTATTCTTGAAGCTGTGAATTTCCTTGGGAACGTCCTTTTGATTTTTCAACGGTAGAAGCAGTAGATAAAATTTCAGGCTCTAAGCCAGCAGAAGTGTCCAACTTGGGTGGGTAATGTTACTGTTATCATTTCTCCCATTAGTATATGGATTTGATATGATAAGATTGTAATGCTCAAGAGTTATTTTTTAGCCGTTTTCTTTGTTTTCGTTGACCCGTTTTTTAATTTTTAAATACTCAGTTCATGTTAACTCACAATGTATCATGAATTTCAAGCACAATAACAGGAATGTTGATACAATATATGTTAATTTTAGTGCAGGGTAGATGGATTGGATCTTCAAGTTGGAATACTATTCTGGATCCTTTAAATGGAGAACCATTCATCAAAGTTGCCGACGTGAATGAAACAGAAATTGATGTACGACATTTATGTCCTGTGTTTCAGTCTACCAACCATTTATTTATTTTTTTTCTTAAAACAACTTATTCTTGGTGTACTACCCCTGCTTCTTTCCTTAAAAATCTGCTTGCTTTAACTTTGTCTATTGCTTTTGCAGCCATTTGTGGACAGCCTGTCCAAATGCCCAAAGCATGGCTTACACAATCCTTTCAAATCGCCTGAGAGGTCTTTATAAATAAATCGTTCTTATTCAGTTTATTTTTAATTGTTCCCTCGTTGCCTCTTTGGTTGTGCTAAATTGTCATTCAATATTATGTTTTGTACGGATTAATGTAAATACTTTATTTCATTTG
>NW_019104497.1:1989493-2008107 GCF_001995035.1 Momordica charantia
CATAAATGACATTCCATGGTTTGCAGGTGTCTGACTTCTTCGCTAGGTTGATTCAAAGAGTTTCTCCGAAAAGTTATCAACAAGCTCTTGCTGAAGTAAAGGTTACTGCAAAGTTTCTAAAGAACTTCTCTGGCGATCAGGTAAGGTTCAAAATGTTCCGGCCATATTTTCAAACATAATGTGCGGGAAACTTGAATAGAGACTCTTCAAAGACTTCTCTAGAGGATAAAATATTTAGGATATTTTCCACTTGTTTTTTTCATTTTTTCTATGGAAGTTATTATTATTATTATTTTTTTTTTAAGCTCCTTAGCTTTATTAGTGTTGAATCCTTATTACATGTGTTGCAGTTGTTTTTATATACATCTATTATTATATAATTTATATATAGTAGCAAATAAATAAGGCGACTATGACTAATAAAATTATTGTAGTTTACTTTTCACAAATATGATTTTAGGCATCCATTCGATAGCTACCAATATTTTATTGCTTCTATCATAATGGATGAAATGTACTCAACCAAACGAGTTCAGATGACAAATGTCATCAACTAGGAATTTGTCACATAGAATGCTTGATTAGTGAGGTATTATGGTGAAGGTTTGCTGTTCCTGTTTCATTTATTTGCAGGTTCGCTTCTTGGCAAGGTCTTTTGCAGTACCTGGAGATCATCTTGGACAACAAAGTCATGGTTTTCGTTGGCCCTATGGTCCTGTAAGGAAGCATTTTTAGACATCTCTTACATAAAAAGTTGAAAATTTAGATCAATATATTGGACTTCCTTTTATTTATTTCATTTGATGCATTATGTTGTTGTATGATGATTAATATTTAAGAAGGTTCACTTTAATTTTTTCAATAAAAAAAATTAAAAAAAGTTATTTCAACAAACTAAAACATACATGGGGATATATATATATATTCTTTTTGGAGAAAAAATGATACTTTCATTAGAAAACCGAAAATCAACTGTTGTACCTTTGTATCATCCACGTGAGAAAGCAGCAATATCTTGATCGTATACTTTAGGCTGCCCAAAATATAAATACTATTGTTTAACCAATGAGAGGGTTTACTCCGTGGCGTTTTATGTTATAGACAAATGAGGCAAGACCTTATAATTTTATAGGATCCATTATCTACCAAAGCTCCAAATTGGTTTAGGCCAGTCCTTTATATAATAAAATTGGTAGTAAACTGTAAAAGTTTACTAACGGAAAATAAATATAGATGAATATAAAATGACAAGGACACATGGTTAAGAGATATAAAATTAAAGTAAATATAAATTTTGTTTAAAATATTAAAGCTAAATATAGATTTCGCATAAGGTCTTAGGCCGGCCTTGAGTTTATTTATATTTATAGCAATTATGTTTAATTTTAGAGGTTGATGGTAAACTCTTGATTCATGTTCGTATTTCTCTAGATTGTGTGTTGTTTTTCCAATGTTATTATTTTCACTTACAATTTGTGATCTCGCCTATAATTGGAAGATATTTTTGTAATCCAGCCTCTGGAACTTTCTGTAAATCTCATTATCATCAATGAAATAGAGGTATCTTACAGAAAAAAATTTGTAATCATTTGCAGGTTGCAATCATCACTCCTTTTAACTTCCCCCTAGAAATTCCACTACTTCAGCTGATGGGTGCACTTTACATGGGCAACAAACCCGTTTTGAAAGTTGATAGCAAGGTACAATTGCAACATTAACTATATCTGCAGAATAAGAAAATAACATTATGCTTGTGTAAGAGAGGTATATAGATTAAGAATTGTATAGTTTGAACATATAAAATAAAGTAATTACGAAAGGAAATATTAATATTTTGTAGGTGAGCATAGTTATGGAGCAAATGATTCGATTGCTTCACCATTGTGGCCTACCTCTGGAAGACTTAGATTTTATAAATTGTGATGGGAAGACAATGAACAAGTTACTGATTGAGGTAAATTTTTAAGCTTACACCAAACATTGTCACGAAATATTTTATAGTTCGATGCAGAACTTTGTTGCTGGGTTCTATGGTTTGAAAGTTTTATTGGCTAATATGGTTTGAAGGTTTTATTTTCTCTAACCATATTCGACCACCCTAGATGAAATTTTCTTTTATATAAATTTTACATTTTTCCATCGTTAAAGATGGTTTAGACATATTAGATTTATGGCCTGGCCTGAGTGATCCTAAAAATTCTTTAGGCAAATCCATCGATGACTCTTTTCACTGGTAGCTCAAGGGTGGCAGATAAGTTGGCCGTTGACTTGAAGGGCCGCATTAAATTGGAAGATGCAGGATTTGACTGGAAAATCTTAGGGCCAGACGTTCAAGAGGTCATTAGCTATACGGTTTGCGATAGTTTTTCCTGCATCCGTGTAAAACATCAATTTTATTTCTTACTTTTTTTGGTTTTGAACTGCAGGAGGATTATGTTGCATGGGTTTGTGATCAAGATGCATATGCTTGTAGCGGTCAGAAGTGCTCGGCACAATCAATACTGTTCATGCATGAGGTTTGATGCTTTGTTTTAGTATTTATTTCGAATACTAAATTTCATATTCTTTTTCTTATTCCATCTATCGGTGTAGATCTTTAGTTTTTGCCCATGATTTTAAGTCTTTCAATTTCAATATATTTTTTTTTTGATGACATCATTTTTTTCACCATTGCACAGAACTGGTCTACAACTTCACTTATTTCAAAGATAAAGAATCTTGCAGAGAGAAGGAAATTGACAGATTTGACAATTGGCCCAGTTCTTACGGTATAAATGCTACTCTCATTGTTTCTATGCGGATGATATTATGATCACATGCAATGAGCAGAATAAAAGTCCTTGTCCTTTGCTTCATTATTTTTTGGTTGTTGCAGGTTACTAACGAAGTGATGTTGGATCACATGAATAAATTGCTCAAGATACCTGGGTCAAAGTTACTCTTTGGAGGTGAACCTCTTAAAAATCATTCCATTCCACCTATATATGGTGCTCTGAAACCCACCGCAGTGTATATTCCACTAGAAGAGATGATGAAAGATGGCAATTCCGAGCTTGTGACTAAAGAAATTTTTGGACCATTCCAGGTAAACGGGAAGAAAAAATAAATTATGTTGAAAGTTTTTCAACATTGGAAGTCAAATTTTTGTAGCTAAGGGTGTCTACGATGTTCATAAACATATTTTAAGAATCATAGATCTATGGATGGAAGCAAAATTTGAGGCAGTTGACTTGGTGCGAACACTTTTAGAATCAGTTTGTTGCCAATGTTTGCAGATTATTACTGAATATAAGAGAAATCAACTTTCAGTAGTGTTGGATGCTCTTGAGCGGATGCATGCTCATCTAACGGCAGCTGTTGTTTCAAATGACCCTCTTTTTCTGCAGGTACGTTTGATGATTCCCTATTTCTTACTTCCATTTTAACATGAGTCTACTGACTGACCTGACTCGACAAAACAAAACTATAATCATTGTTTTCTGATGGTCGTTCATATTAATCTACCATTTGGTACCATATTTTCTGTTATAAATTGATAGAAATATTCCTTGAAAATGGTCTAAACTCCATCATAATTCTTACTGCTACCCAATTAACATGGCATTCGAGTTGAAAGACCGAGAAGATTCTCCCCTGTTAAATTCATATATGCTAGTGGAGATATGGTTGCGACCATGAACTTGCTGCTGTTGTTGCTTTCAAGCATGATATACTATAGCAACTTGTTAACTGTGCAGGAAGTTATCGGAAATACTGTGAATGGAACGACATATGCTGGTTTGCGAGCGAGAACAACTGGAGCTCCGCAGAACCACTGGTAAGTTTGATCAGCTCTCCCTAACTACTAGTAGTTGATAGTAGTGGCTAAGAAAGTTTTTTTGTTTAGGTTTGGACCAGCTGGAGACCCCAGAGGTGCAGGTATCGGGACTCCAGAAGCGATCAAACTCGTTTGGTCTTGCCATAGGGAGATCATATATGACATTGGCCGCTTGCCATTGAATTGGGCAACCCCACAAGCAACTTAAAATGTGAGTGAAGTAGGCCCTGATGGCCCGTCTCCCGCCTGTCCCTACTAGAAGCAGCGGAGTCCATGACAGTTTTGTAGCTGCAGATAAATAAAAAGGCCTTCATCAAAGAGATTGGTATGATTCACCCGTTGAAGATGCTGTAAATAAGTCCTTTTTCCACTAGGTATCGAGTTTTCCTGTCCCACCCAATAATATTGGGGAGACAATCAAGGGTAGTGTCCCTTCAAGTTCCCAAACTGCCATGAAAGTGTGTTGTTTGAAGGGCAAAGACAATTTAAATCATTCAAAATTTCTCTTCTTGGCTTTTATCTGCTTTTAAGAAACAACATCGAACTTTATTCAATTAAATATCTTGCTTTGTTACTCAAATATATAAAAGGAGTAAATCAACCGATTTTAATGTTAGGAATTACATTACTAGTCATATATTTTTGCTATCGATACTATGTTTTAATAATACTAGTTCGTGATGTCAAAAAAAAAAAAAGAAAAAAAAAGAACTAGTTCATTATTCATTAGTTATTTGATAATTTGAAACTATAGTTCTTACTGTTTTTATGATTTATGAATTTAGCTCTTGTACATTAAAGCTTCTATGAAAAATCTTACATTTTTTAAAGTGGTCTAGAAATATACTAGGATCCCAAACACTTGGGAACAATGAGGAATTTGAAAAGAAAAATAAAAAAAAAGGAAAAAAATCTGTTTTTACAGAAAATGACAATTTTATAATTAGTTATATTATATTATATATATATATATATATATATATATATATATATATAGTTGTGCTTTCTTAGGGTTTTAAAAACTGTACTTAATATCACAATAATTTACCATTTTAAATCAGTCAATTATTAAAAGTCCTTGTTGATAATAATTAATAATTTCCTATATTTAAATTTATTATATTTTTAGGATATTATTGTTACCATTTAGGGTGAGAATTTGAAATTGACTTTGATATTTTCTGATAATAATTAATTATTTATAAAGTTTTATTTCTTTATAATTAAAACATTCCATATAAATGTATTATTTTTATAATTTTTCCTTTTTATCTGTTCGAATCTACGTCTTAATTTATACATGATTGTACAAGACACACAGAAAAACCATTTTTCAGTCGATTTTTTTTTAATTAATATGGGTCGATTTAATTTGATAACCGCGAAATCCATATCAATGTATTCATTTTTATATAGTATTACAAAATCTATTTAATTTTTCATTCACTGATTCGATCATGGAGAGTATATATATAGATCTTAATGATCTCCCGCTAACAGTGGCACCGATTTTGTCTTCCCAAATTTTCTCGTCTGAGCTCAGGTCGCATGGCCGTGGCTTCTTGTGGCAGGCCAGCAGCTGCCTCTTCTTCATCTTCTTCACTCGAATCATTAAAATCTAGGGTTTAAAACCCTAATTTTCACTGGGGTTATCTGACTTATTATTATCTTTTTTTTTTCTTTCTAAATTTGTTCGCAAGATTGAGTTTGAGAATGGATCAAAACCTCCACCATCCGCAACAATGGCATCCCAGGCCAATTCAAGGCACTGTCTGTCCAGTTTGTGCGATGCCCCACTTCCCCTTTTGCCCTCCCCATCCATCTTTCAACCAAAACCCTAGGTATCCGTTGGGGCCCGATCCCTCTTTCCAAAGACCCGGTTTCGACCCGCATCGTTTACCCATGGGAATGCCGCGCCCGTCCATGGGAAATCCTGACGATGGTTTCGCAGATCAGAGGCCGTGGTTTAGGAATTCTTACGGGCATGTCCCGTTTCATCCTCATAGAGAAGGCTTTTTGCCGCCACCTTATGATTACGGCGGCAATGAGTTTATAAACGACGCTGAAAGAAGCTACAAGAGACCGAGGGTTGATGATGTGGGCTCGGACGGGGTTGTTCATGAACTTGGTCGGAAGAGCTCCAGGAGTTCGTTCGAGGACGAGCGCAGGTTGAAGTTGATTCGAGACCATGGGTCTGCATCGAATGGGCCGCTTGAAGGTGGTTCTAGTTCCTTGCCCAGAACGAATTTGGGTTCTAATTGCGAGAGTTCAGCGCTCGAGGGCAATTTCAGCAAGTCTGGATCTGGGGACCCGGAGGAAGTCGGCCGCTTCCTTGGTGGCAAAAGTGATTCGGATAATGGGATTAATGATGGAAGAAGTCAGTACTTTCACGAGGAAGGTAATTTGGCTCCTGCAAGACAATTCCAGAATGGTGGGGAAGGTCTTTGGTCCGAATTGAATCATTCGGCAGCAGCATCTGGAAACAGAATTGACGCACGGCGATCCACCCAAAATGAAGAATTTTCACATTCTCGATATGATCACGTTGGAGGCCATTGGGGTGCTCAGCATATGCCACACCCTGTTCCTCCTGAAGCCACCGAAGACAGCTATCTCACTATCAGAGACGAATCGCACTATTCTGATAATCGGCATGCATTTCTCTGGATGGATGATACAAATAACAGCAAAATGAACGTTCTTGATCGTGACCATCGGCTGCCCCATCGCTTTGAGATGAACCCAATTCATACGAGGCAGTTTCCGTCGCAGGGATGTGAGGTTTTCGAAGGAAATGCTCATCATGGAACTCGAAACTTCAATTTTGGTGCAGGATACGTTCGGCGGCTTTCTGGGGGTGGTAGGTTTTTGGAAAATGGAAGCGCAATTGAAGATTCTCGCTTCTTTGATGAGCAACCCCCTCTTCCTGCTTCCCCACCACCACCTATGCCTTGGGACGCACACTCTTCTCAGGCAAAATCTTCATCTCTGTTTCCTGTTCCTGTTAGTAGCTCAGTAGTAACGTCATCCACATATTCTTCAGTTCCTGAACTACGCTCCTTTCACCACAATAAACCAGTGCCTCATGTTTCTTCGAGCCCTATGATGGAGGTGCGAAGAAGTTGATATGTATTTTTTTTATCATGCATTGCTTTTTTGGTGCATTTGTAACTTTTATGGAGATAGTTCATGGAACTCTTCGCTTAATTTTTTTTAGGATGCTCTGGCAGTGCACCCCTCGTTTTATAAGAAGTTTGCTGCAGATGGCAAACCTTTTGGATTGAAGCAATTTCCTCCGCTTAAACCCAAAGTTATTGATGCTTCGCATTTATTCAAGCTACCTCATCGATCGACTCGTCCCGATCACATTGTGGTTATCCTCCGAGGGCTTCCAGGTATATTTTTCTTTTCTTGCACCTGATTACTCAGAACTGAACGATCAAAGCCAGGCATTTTGCCGTATTTGTGAAGAAAAGAAAAACGATAGCTTTATTTTTCTTCATGCTTAATTTCCTACATCTATAGCTTCTTTTCTTATTATCATTTGCCTTAGTTGCTCTGGTGAAAATCAAAAAGTTCACTAAAATTATTTTCTTGGTTTCATATAAAAAAAAATTATTTTCTTGGTAGGAACTTAATTGTGATGAGATGGCTTATCTAAATCAAATTGTGCACTTAATGAGTCATTATATCTTTTGCTGATAAGGATAGGAAAAAGTCTCTGAACATATTGAATTCAAGAACGAACCTTAAGAATTGCTGTTGTTTTCAGGTAGTGGAAAAAGCTATTTGGCGAAGATGTTGCGTGACGTTGAAGTTGAAAATGGTGGTGATGCTCCTCGTATACATTCTATGGATGATTACTTCATGACAGAAGTGGAAAAGGCAGGCCTGATTTTCATCCTAATTAGTAATTAGTCTTTTGACACTGGTTATTATTAATTAATTTTTATTATTACTAAACTTTATGTGGCACTGCCTTTTGTTTTTCCTGACAGGTTGAGGAAGGTGATGCCAATCCATCAAATTCAGTTAAAGGCAAGAAGTCGATTGTGAAGAAGGTCATGGAATATTGTTATGAACCTGAAATGGAAGAGGTATGTAAATATGTAACTGATGATATAGGGAATGCCATTTTATGCATATGCTCCTGTATGTTCTTTATGCCTATATTTGACTTATTTATTTACGGAGCCAATTATCAGTTGTATTTTGGTCAAGACCGTATATTCCTTGTGTTTTGTGGTGGAACCTATTTGGCATGATGTATGGTGCATGTAGCATTTTCTCCATATTTTCTTTGGCTGCTAGGTAGTTGCATTTTATAGCTGTTGCTTCAAACGTTAGTTGCAAATATGGTTTCATTATCATTTTCGGTGTGACATGATAGCTAACAGACCAATGCAATAATAATGTGAACCATTGATATTGGTACATTACAGCTGTAATATGCCTATTTCCCATAAGATACTAAACTTATGAATCATGATCTGTTATATTCATTAGGAGATAGCTTTTAAGTGCTGCAAAACATTACGTTTTTAAACATCTTTCTGAGACGATATCTGATAATGGTATATTTTTGTCAGGCTTATCGGTCAAGCATGTTGAAAGCATTCAAGAAGACCCTTGAGGAGGGGGTATTCACCTTTGTAATTGGTATGAACTCTCCTCCCGTTAGAATCTCACAATAATTGTATACAATCCTACTCTTTTTCTATCATTCTAACTTTATTTCTGAACCATTTTTAAGTTTGAGGTATTTCAAAGTGAAGCCAGTGACCCTTTATTGTGAATTTTGTACTTAATGTGGTGACTTGACTTTTTTTGTGAATTCCTGTTTCGAAATTGTTGGTGCATAGTTTAGTATTCAGCTCATCATTTCCCATGCCTGTAGTAGCATAAAAAGTGGTGGCATGGTTTACCAGATAAACTATACCTTAGGCACCTAAAATGGTTAAAAAATGTAAACAATTCTCCTAGTCTCGATGGCTTCTTAAGACATGCATTAGTTAAGTAATCCAAGTTTGATTTTAGATTTAGTGGTGATGCAGTGCCAACGCCACTGCATTCCTTTTCACTAACTACACATGCAGTTTGTTCGGCAATTGATCCTTTTGTTGGTGGTATGTGTGCCTCGTCTTAGTGGATGACCGCAATCTGCGGGTAGCTGATTTTGCTCAGTTTTGGGCAATTGGAAAGGTATATTCTCAATTCTCTCTTTCTTACAACCCTAGCCGTCGTGTACTGAAGTGGCGACTTAAATGTGGGTGGCAACGTCATTTATTTAAGTTTTAAGTTATGCAATGGGATTGTGCATGGTGACTTTAGTAATTAGTTTGGAATATGTAGGGCTCAGGTTGACAGCATAAAAGGCCGAGATGATTGTTTCAAAACCGATGTTGATGTAGGCTATATTTTATTCTATCTACATTTGAGTCCTGGTCACAATATTTTTCATGCTGCTGAGACAACTTGAAGCTGTAGGAATTTTTTTTTCTGCATATTGAATCTACTTCTCACGTGGATTTTGCTTTGGACTCAATCCAAGGGCTTATAGCCCATCGCCTGAAAATATTCATTTTTAATTTTAGATGTCCATACGGGTTAAAAATGCTTTATGTGCTTTTGTTGTTGCATTTTGTAGTGTCATTCTGGATGCTCGCAATTGATTTCATGTATCTTCCTGGAGTATTTTATCTAAGCTCATTTTGTATTTATTCTCCACTTGCAATGAATTCCAATAGGGAACTTTTACATACACTCCGTAGGAGTGGATTTGGATTTTTTTATAACTTGTCAATATATCGAAAAGCGTTCTCCAGTTCCAAAAATAATTATGATTTTATTTTTTAATGTGATTTTATGTAATGTTTCAATATACTTGGATGCTTATGGTTCTTGGCCTGCAGTGTTAATGGTACTTTCATTGCTTCCTTTTGATAGACCAAATCTTGTCAATTGTGTAATACTCAATGCTAGAGCACTTCTTTTTTGCCTTGCAAGTCCTTAATATTTGGGATTTGTTTTGGTAGTTTCCAAATCGCGTCATGTTTTTTTAATTATAAAAAGGTCGCAGGAGACCAAGGAAGATCGTAGTTTCCTTTTTCTACGTGACTTTGCTGCTCCATACAAGGAGATATGGCCACTTTCAGATTATAATATGTGAATTATATTTGTCCTTGTTTATTCCAAGGAAAATAAACCATCATATTTAATCATTTGGATGATCAATAAGAAACTAATATGTGAAATGTAGACTTTGCTGTCTACTGTTTGTTTTCTTATTATTTCTTGATCTCTTGCCAGAATTCGGGCTATGAAGTTTACATTTTGGAAGCTACGTATAGGGACCCTGCAGTAAGTCTCTCTCCTTCTATCTGCTGTTATTTATTGGTGTTCATGGACTTTCCCCTTTCTATCTACTGAATTGAACTTTGAAACTTAGTTTCAGTGGAGGGAGGGTACAAAAGTAGTATTGGAGAACCACGGTCTAACAAAGTGTGATGATTTAAAGAAACTATTATAAGTAGTACTTCGGCTTTTTTTTAGATACAGGGGACTTATCAAAAGGAGTGTTAACTTCAAAATTATATTTCCTTTCCAGTTTCTGTCTCCATTATGTACGGTTATGGTGCAATAACTATGCCTCCGTTCTTTAATTACTGATAATTTCTAATTAATTTAATTCAGTCCCACATCCTGGTAACAAATTAAAATTATTTTTTATGATTCCACGTGTTCTGTTATACTAGAATTGAGGTCATATCAATCGAAAACCAGGGACAATCTTTCTTAAGATGTTTTCTTTTATGGGAACTTAGGGCTGTGCAGCAAGGAACGTGCATGGATTTAACCTTGATGATATACAAAAGATGGCTAGCCAATGGGAAGAAGCTCCGCCTTTATACTTACAATTGGACATCAAGGTTTGTTTAAATAAAGTACAAGGTTTTGTCATCTGTTTTGAACCTACTTGTGTTGTTTCCCCCTCAATTTCTCGAGATGCGTTGGATGATGAGGGCATTAAAGGTTATGGTCAGTTTTTTGGTGCAATAATTTAAAAAGTCAGAAAGCATGCAAATTTCATTCTGATGCACTAATGACAAGAACTTTGGGAAAGGAATGAAATTATCAATTTGATAGTTCGATAGACAGGAAGGCAACTTCTTACCTGTAATGAAAGTTCTTTTTTGAATTGTGACGACTTGCAGTCTTTGTGCCATGGGGATGACCTTAATGAAAGTGGAATACAGGAGGTAATTGTATTATTCTTTTTTGTAATAAAGTTATGAAATAATCTTGTACTATATAGTTCCGAGTTCTAGAAAAATTTATGTCTGTCATGTCTGTCTGCCAGGTGGACATGGACATGGAAGATGGAGATGATGATAGTCTGCCTAGTTTTCAAGAAACGAAGTCCGAGAAGACAGCGTCACCTCCACTAAGAGATGATGCTTCTGAAGGTATAGTAGCATTTCATGAAAAAAATAATATATGCGTTTATCTGAAGTTCATCTGGTATTTTAAATTTGTTCATCAATTAGCCTAGGCTAACAGCACATCATCACAGGTTTGACTCATAAGTAGTGTCTTCTCTCATCTCATTTACTTTTGTATTTTGTTTTTTGATCTGCAGATGATGGGAAGAGATGGGATGCAGAACCAGACCATGTGAGAGAGGAAGTAAAAGAGTTAGGTAGGAGTAAATGGTCAAATGATTTGGATGAAGATGATACAGAGAGAACTGATGGCCTGAATGGTCATGCAAATGCTCTCTCTGGCCTCATTCAAGCATATGCCAAAGAAGGAAAATCCGTGCGCTGGATGGACCAGGTTTGTGTTCTGTCACATCTTATTCATTTCATTAGTGGTTGTAGTTGCTCAAAGAAGTATACAAACTTTGCTATTTTTGCTTACTGTGAGAGTTGAACGGTGTATCTGTGGATCAATCTGGATTTTCTTTAATATAAGACTGCACAGAATGTACAAAAATTACCAGTGTCATATTCCCTAAAAAACTTCCTCTTCTTTTCCAGGTTGGTAACACTGGATTTTCAATAGGTGCTGCAAAAAAGGCAAACAGATTATCTTTAGTTATTGGTCCTGGTGCTGGATATAATCTGGTTAGTGACTCACACTGCATTCTGATGAAAATATTTGTCAAACTCAGTCTTTTGAGTCGTGGAGCTCAAGAACTTGTGATTTTTTTTTTAATAGTTGACTAAAGTAACCTGTTAAATTGCAGAAATCGAACCCATTAGCAGTAGAAGAATACGTGGGGGGCACAGCCCAAAACAGCAGTGAGTCAAAGAGACACAGCAGATTCGAGGAGCGATTGCGTGCAGAAAGTGAATCCTTTAAGGTGGTTTTTGACAAAAGGCGACAGAGAATAGGAATTGATTGGGACGATGAATAGGGAATGGGATGAAGAACATGAACAAGCAAAGCAAAAAAATGTTTGCCCATTTTTTTTGACATTTTGTCCCCTTGAATTGAAATATGGTGGCTCAGTGTCAGTGTGTAGGGCAGCGCAGTGGGAGATGTTTGAATTGATGAAGATGGTAACTTTTTTCTACTCCCATCTTATGGTTTGATCGCCATTTTTGCTGGTCAGAGTTCGTGTAACCAATAACAATGCTTTTTCGTTCCATTTATTTGTCTCCTAAAACTGCTTCATTCATCATTGTAAATTACATCCGCCAAATGATATTTGCATAATTATCCCAATTTTAGTGATTTTCATTCTTATTGTCTTCCCCAACCCCGCCCTCACCTATTTCGTTGCCCGTCCCTGCAAAATTGTCGATAAAATTTTACAGGGATTGGAGCGAGATTTCTCTCGGTAGTTTTCCATGGAAAGTTTCTAGGGAAATTCTCTTTTAATGATGATTTTTTTTTTAATTTTGAATAATCACAAATGTAATAAAGCCTAAATATCTTGTAAGAAAAATGTGTCCAAGAAAATTAAAAGGCATAAAGGTTAGGTTTATAATATTTTTTTGTTTTAACATGTATTTAAAAAGATTAAATTGGGGCTTAGTTAAGAGGGTTAAAACATGAGTCACACCATGTTTTTTTAGTACAACATGTAGAGTGGGAGATCGAACACACAACTCATGGTTGGAGTATATGTCAATTACTGCTGAATATTTTAAGTCACAGCATGTATAAATTTAACCTATACCTAACCGTTTTTTTCCCAAAATTAATATCGACTTTTAGACAATTAAATTGACTCTTGTTGAATTGATCGGTGTGTGGTCAAATCGTATAATATGTATACTTCAAGTTTAAACCAAATAAACTAATTTTATTTGATCAATTTCATAGATTTTTTTCTATTTCAACTTGCATTTTTTTTTTCAGTACGCTTGAACGCCTACTTAATACACTTACTTTTTTTTTCTTTTTCTTTTTCCCTTAATTTTTTGAAAATTCGCTTACCCTCTTTACACATAGGTTAATGTATAATTTTATTATTTTCACATCATGAAGAATCATTAGATTACTCTTTCTCCCAAAAAAAAAAACACATTAGATTACATTTTGCAACAAATGGGTCAAGTGACTCTGAATCTTTATCTCCTTGACCATCAATTTCAATTACCTCTCTTAGTTTCCTTTCATATTTAGTTTTGAATGCATGTTGCTAAAATTATATACGCTATCATCTCTTAATGAAGTTCAGTAAAACAATGGTGGAAAAGAAAAGTAACTTTTTAGAAGATGGATCACCATAGCCAAGAATATTACAATGTACATAACATCGCATAAATGATTCACAAAACTTTGTAATGGCAAAAGCTGCCATAGTTCTGTATGTTTCTTTAGCTTCTATCTAAAATCTTTACTATACTACAACCTCTGTTGATCACAGGGTACATATTCAGTATTCACAATTGAAAGTTGTGCACAAATTTCACTAACAGGGCCGGTTATTTCTGCATTTCAAAGGCCCCGAGAATCGTGTAAGCCTGGTCACGAAGCTCCCTGGTTTTGCAGTGATAACATCTTTCTTGGAGTACTTTCTGATGGGGCTCCCCGATTCGATGAAAAATGCTCCATTCATCATTAGATCTCCTTCTGATCTCCAGTTCCATGACTTCCACTCGCTCTCCGATGCGTATGCCCTTTTTGTCACCTGAACGAACCCAACAACGATACGAGAGAAATGCTATTAATATTCATGGCATTCTATCTTAAAATCAATTGGTAATGAGATGATTGCTCATGAGGAGTCCATTTTCTTTTCAACGTGGGATCCTTAATAAGTGCAACATGATAGTCAGTTACTTGTCTAATATGTCTAATGTTTGTTCTTTATACCTCTTTGCAGTTTGGGTCTGGCGGGGCAATGAAGCGGTTGCCCTGGCTGATGATGGTGGGATTGTGGCTACCGCCGATGGCATACATGAGCCAGTGAGTGTAGTCATTATTGACTACATGGACGAACCCCCATCGGCATCTTGGCATCCTTTGCACCAACCCTTTACCAAAGTGATTAAATGCAAGAGTTACCTGCATAATCTGATCATTTGAGTAGCTATCACTTGCACCCAATAACATCACCTTCAAGCACAACAGGAAAGTTGTCAGTTATAAACATCAGTATATAGAAACTCAGAATCACTGTTTTTTTTTCTCTATGGTATGAGGAGTATACATCGTTATGTCGGGTGAAGTGACAGTTGGAGATTGTAATGCCAGTAGATGCCATGACGGCATCTATAAGTCCATCTTGACAATTCGACATTGAAACGTGATCTATCCAAATCTTTGTGGCTCCAAACATTGAGATGCCATCACCATCGCTCGGTGTTCGTAAACCATAGTGGCTCACCGAGTCTCTTATAAGGCCTCCATGGCCATTCTTGATATCATGGATGTGCAGATTACTGATGATTATATTCTTCACAAATTGTAGAGTAATTTGACCGCCATTGGCGATGTGCACGTTGGCACCGCGTCCATCTATTGTCTTGTTATCGGTTATTATAAGCTCTTCACTTAGCCTAATAACCATGTCGTGTGCAAATACAATCCAAAGTGGTTTTTCCTGTATCACACCGTAGCGCAGGGTTCCTGGTTTAGGATTGAGCAAGTCGTTATCGCTCGAATCTCGAACCACGTAATACCTTCCATCTTTGCCTCCAGTTGTTCCACGGCCGAAGCCAAGTGCACATTCAGCTAGCTTCTTGCGGTTTTTAGCCCAGTGTTTGTCACATCTCCAACATCGGTCGATGGGGTTCGTAGCTAAGCATGGACCACCACTGTAATGCTTCAAATGTCTCCTTGTGTTATTTGCACCATCTAAGGATCTGTGTCTCACAATAAAAGACAGAATTATTCACCATCAGACACAATATAGGCAAAACCACATAAACATAAGCATTGTATATATACTTTTTGAACTAGACCAAATTAAGAATTTAATGTTCAAATTAACAGAAAACTGATTTATTTGGTAGTGAGGAAATGGTGTTACTTGTGAACTTGCTGGTTGAAATTACTAGTGACTTCTTCTGGATGGGGTTGATAGGCCTCAATGGCAGCCTTCTTGGCTTCTTGAGCTCTTTTCTGCCATACCTCATCAAAATCTGCAATATTAGCCTTCAGGGTTGGAAATATCATCACACAAGAAAGTATCATTAGTAGCTTAAGCCCAATAATGGTGGTTTCTGTCTCTCTCATCTTCATCTCTTTCAGCTTTCTTAATCTTTTGGAGGAATTTTTTTTTCTTTGTAAGCTTTGGTTAATGCTCAATAATCTACTTGAATTTGGGAACTAAAATGTTGAGCATTATAAATACAGAGCTTCACTAAATAAGAGAATGAGAAATGGAGAGGAAATGAAGGGGAGCCATCCCCTTCAATGGTCAACTTCTTATTTGCTTTCTTTATCCATTTCCATGGAACTGTGGTCTTGGGGACCTTTCATTTACTTGTGCAAATATGTGGATTATAAGATCTTGGGTTGTTTGAAATAATAATTAAATTAATAAATAAATTTTATTCCTAAAACTAGGGAATTGGATGCATGGAATGGCATACAATATCATCTATTCTTCTTCCACATTTTTTTTATTAAAAAAAAAAATTCTTTCAGTCTCTCCTAAATTTTTTGATATTCTAAATCCAATGTCAATCAAGGTCAAATGGTCAGAAAATATCTCTAACAAGAATATTAAAAACTATTTTAAGTAAACGATGTTTCTGAATAATAATAAAATCAAATTTAACTATTTACCTTTAAAACCTTCATCATTTCAATCCAGAGTTAGACTATTTATGGTCAATTGTGACCTACTTCAAAATTCCAGATTTTGAAGATATCACAAGAAAATTGATTATCAAAAACATTGTTCTATTTAGTATTTGGAGCCAAGAAAGAGCATAATTTTACTATTGAAAAGAATTTTGTTTAAAGGCTATTAAACAGCAACTGTATACATACAAGTAAAAAGAAAGGAATAAAATAAAGCAGAGATAGCCTTCTCATCTTGTCTCAAACACTCTGGAAACAAAATCAATGTTAATTTGGAGTGTTTTTTTTTTCCAAACAATGGCATAAATCTGCCATTTTCTCCAAAAGGGTTTTTTTTTTTTTAAATACAAGAAGATAATATGATGGTGAAGAAAAATTATGATAAAGGTTACTGAAGTATAAACCGATATGGGAATCAAGTCCAGCATCACCAAGGCAAAATGTAAACAGAAATGAAAATGCTTGATGGGATTTCTATTTAGGGTCAGGGGAAAATGAATGGATTAATTACTTTCCATAATCTAATAATAATAACAATAAAGAATCTCAACTTACTTTAACGAAGAAAGACACAAAATTCTTTGCGTGAAACAAGTGACAATCTTATTCAAATAAGTCTGTCCAATGGGAGCAGGCTCAAATTGATGGTGAAGTGAATGAATCTTATCTTCTTAAAGAACAGAGAACATAATCAAACAATCAGCAGAAATGATAAAAAAATTGTGGGTTTGATGCACTTGATCACCACCCCCATTTCGAATTTGCAACTTTATGGAATCCAGCCTTCTTTTTTACAGACATAAGCTTGAGATATGGATTAGAGCCCTAAAGTAAAACAACTGTTGGAGGGTCAGAGAATGGAGAAAGTCGAAGTGGAACAATAAACATATCTTTCTTTCTTTCTTCTTTTAAAAACCCTAGTCATCATATTATGCATTGATATGATGTGATGAAGAGAAAAATACGCCAAAGGACAGCAGAAGAAGAATCAGTAAGAAAATTACTTTTATGAGATGGGGGATCAGATTCTCGCAACAAAGTCCACCCATTCAGAAAGTGCAGAAAAGGAGATGGGGCGGTGTTGGTGAAGCTTCTTCGACATGCGACCCACTGAAGTTCAGCAAATTCTCTGGCGGATGGTGGCGTCTCCATTGAAGGAGCACAGAGAAAATGAATTGAAGAAATCGAGAAAAGGGGGGCAAGGATTTGGTGGGGAGGCTGTACTTTTTGGGCAATTTCAAGTAATTGATGATGGTTATGTGAGAGAACATTTTGAGAAGATTTAATATGAAAGGGCGATGGAATGGAAGAAAAATTATGTGGGAATCGAAACAGTGGTGTGCAGGATTGGTTTCTGTTTTTGAAGAATTTTGGAATATATTATTGGGAAAGAGAGAGGATAAAAACAAGAGGGAAACCAAAAAGGGGATTCAAAAACTTCACAAGAGAGAATGGAATCTAATCTCTCTCTCTCTCTCTCTCCCACTCACATAACATTCTCTATTTCTTTTCTTTTCTCCCTTCTGTCCCCACCGAATCCTTCGCTTTGAGATGCTAATAAATATTTTAGCTACTAAAATGTAATTCCACCGTTATCGTTAGATTTGCTAATTCAAACGTAATTGAGTTGATGAGACATTTCTTATCACCTTAAAAAGTAAACGGGATTATCTTATAATTTCACTGGTAAAAGTCAATTGCTATCATTTTTTATATATTCAGGACAAAATTTATGTGGTCGCAAAATGCCTTGAATAAATTAATTTTTTTATAAATTTGCTAAGCGATTGTAACTTTTTTTTACAAACAAAATATTGATTGCAAGGTGAATAAATTAATTTTTTATTACATATTATATATAAAATGATAGCGTACCCAATGAATTTTGATGAAACGACAAAAAGGTACGAAATAAGCCCGGTGTATTTTTAGTTTGATTACAATTGTTAAATAAAAAAGAAAGATGTGGCACATTGTAGATGAATGGGAATCATTCCCAGCCTTGAACTAAAAAAGAAAAATATTATTAGTTTAAAGAAAATAACATGTTAAAATTCAGCATAAATGGATTAAAAATAGTAATTTAATATATATTTGAACAAATAGAATTTGGGAAAAGAAAAAAAGAAAACAAAAAGGAGAAAGCAAACGCCATCAATATTCAATAGAATACGTTCTTCAATCTTCAATCTTCAATCTTCAATCTTCAATCTTGGGCATTGTGCTGTGGAGTTCAGCTCTCTATTTCTCCGCCATCAGCGCCTTCTCTTCTTTTTCTTTTCGTCTTTCTCATTATTAATTATTGTATTTATTTTTGGGCTTTGGCTTTATACGAAGATGAGACCATGACGACGCCGCCACAGCCGCCGCCACCGTCACCGTCGCCACCCAAGACCGTCAGGAAGCTCGTCGTCGAAATCGCCGATGCACGCAACCTTCTTCCTAAAGACGGCCAAGGAAGCTCCAGCCCCTACGTCGTCGCCGACTTCGATGGCCAGAGGAAGCGGACCGCCACTAGGTTTCGCGAGCT
>NW_019104497.1:2013822-2044697 GCF_001995035.1 Momordica charantia
CCCATTCTGGTGGCGGCGCTGGCGGCGATTGTTCTGATTCCGGACGACTCGGCGGCGCTGGTGGCCTTGCAGGCGGTGGTCGGTGGCGGACTTGCTCTCGGCGCCGCCGGTTTGTTGGTCGGCTCAGTCGTGCTGGGTGGATTACAGGAAGCTGATTGACTGAACAGAAGAAATCTGCAGGTGAATAGTTCTTTTGAAATAGTTTAATTTGTTGTATAATTAAGAACCAGAATTTCTTAAAGAGTAAAAGATAACAACTCTTTTCTCTTGGTTTCAAAATGTGAATTACTATTTTTTATTTCTGTTCAAAATATTCAATTAATTAAAGAGAAGCACCTCAACAGAAATAGAACAATTTCATATGATTTTCCTTTTTCTGTTCCCTTAATACCATAACTCTTCAATTTCCAACAACTACAGAAGACAATTGAGTAAATTGGTTAATTTCATGTTTATAAAATAAGAACTCATGAGTCTGTGTATTGGCTTGATTTCAAAGATGAATAGACAACTATTTTAGTAAATATGTTAGAACTTGTATCTCTTTTTTTGAGGAAAGATCAAGTTCACATATCTCTATAGATATGCATTTACGTCTAATGCTCTGATTAATCATTTAATTTCGTGGTGGTATTTGAACGTAATACTTATTATTATTTTTTTTAAAGAATACTTTGAAAATCTTTAACAAAGCCCATGAATATTAGCTAATTTGTGAACAAAAAAAACACAACCTCTTAGGTGGAGATATATGTCAATTACCGCTGAGCTACGCTCGCTTTGGCATGATTTTTCAGATGAATAGTTTATATTGCACGATGATTTTAGCAAATACATTTTTTGGACTAGAGATCAAGTGTAACATATCTTTACACATAACCGTCCACCACTCCAATTAATTCTTTACCCATTTATATTAACAGTAATAGTAATACTGTAAAAATATTTAACATAGCAAAAATATTTCGCCTAAGTTAAACTAGTGAAGAAAAAGAGTCATACTTTAAATTTTAATTAAAAAGAAAAAAAAAAAAGAGAGACTGTCCACGGCCAAATTGGCTCAACATTTCGTTTGTAAAGGGCTCACGAAAAGAAAAGGCCCAATAATTATGGGCCGATGACAAAAAGCCCTGGCCTGTCAGTACGTACGGCCCATGCTTAAACCACCTATTGTTTTAAAAGAAATTGTAAATATTTTACATAATTATCACATATTAAATATTTTCAGAACTACACTATTTGATACGTGCTCATACATCTAACAAATATCTTACAAATAAAATTCATGTTTGAATTCTCATTATGATATTTGTCGTATCTATTTTTATTTTTAGAAAAAAAAAACAAACAAAACAATATGATAAATATGAAAAATAAAATCATTTTAGGATAAATAAAAAATCCGGATCATTATTGTAATTTTCTTTTCAACAATTGATGCTGAAAAAAAAGTCTCTAGCTCTAAAAACTTATTTTTTGGGTTAAATAACATGTTTTAAGTTATTGACTGAATTTAAAAAGGTGTCTAATAGATCTGTAAAATTTCAATTTTATGTCTAATAAATCTATAAATTTTAAAATATCGATTAAATATAAAATTTAATTTTGAGTTTCTAATAGATTTGTTAATTTTTCTTTGAAATGTAAAATAGACCAGTGTTCTATTAGGTACAATAGACACCAAAATTGAAAGTTAAAAACCACCTAGATACAGACATAAAAATTAAAGAACTAAACTTTTAATTACACATTTTCCGAGAATTAGGGTTTTGTGAGTGAGTCTCTATTATTTGAATTTAAGCTAACTGATTAATGTATGTATCATTGACCAAACAATCGGAGACTCGAATCTCCACCATCGCTAGTTAAATGAACTAAAAACAATTAATCATAATTTTTAGCTTTTGAAAAAAATAAAGGCAAGAAAGGGATAGAGTGAACCTCAACTAGGAAGCAGTTGCCAAATTGTGAGAATTTTTTTAAATACAATTATCTGTCATTGTTGAATAAGCTCACATTGCAATTGCATAAATGTGGTCCTCATCCTTTTTTCTTCTTTAGCAACTTTGGGTACTTGCTACAAAATTTTCCATTTATTGCTTAAATACAATTATCTTTTTATTATTTAATTGTTTATATTTTTTATTTAACAAAGAAGGTCATTGTGGGTTCGATATGAGTTTTAAAGTGGGTTTAACATGATTTAAATAGTAAAATATATTTTAACTAATTAAATAATTATGCAATAAAAAAATCGAATTTGAAAACAAAAATTAAGAGTAAAATTTTTCAAGGAAAGTACGTATTTATAAACAAATTACAAATTGATGAATGAAGTGTCTTATTTATGAATAGTTAAAAGTGGTTTAAAATTTTTAGCCATTATAATTGTGTTGCTTCACCTAAAAAAGTTCCTATTATCTAATAACTTTACCAAAAAAAATTATATTTACTTTTGATCTATCATAAATTTCTGTTCTTTTTTAAAGAAATAAATTTGAGTTTAATTATTGAAATATTTAACATGATCAATTTCATATAAATTGGGCTAGGGACATATAAATATATAATATGGTGAGGGGAAGGGGAAAAAACTTAGGGTAAGGGTAATTGAAAAAGTCTAGAACCTTTTTTCCTTGAGACAAGAAAATGACTAAAATAAATGAAAAAGACTAGTTTTCTCATTTTAATAACACAAATTAAAATTACAATTTAAAAAAAGAATTATAGTTATACTGCCATCTATAACATATTAATGATGTAACTCAAACATTTGTACTAATATGAATATATATCGATAAGAATATTAGTTGTATGTATCAATACGTTAGTATACGTATTCGAAATCCTATCATATTATTTATAGGTTAAAAATGGATGGCAAAATAACAGCAACACTAGAATAATAATTTTAAGCATGAAAAGATAAATATATATATTTTTAATTATTATTTATTTATTTATTCCAATGTGATGTTGGGAGAGGGCCCAGTGAGCCAACGTGGAGAGATGCTGCCAATTTAAAATGTGAAGGAAGGGACACGTGGACCCACAGGCACATGACGTGGCCCAATGGTGGGCCCAGCCGAAGCGGATGAGCAAGTGACATGTGCCAGCGACTCGGCCTTAATTTCGATGAACTCGGCCCCACGACTCAGTCCGCCAAATCATGGAAAGCGACTGATTGGACAGGATTCCTTTGTTTTCTGCCTTACCGTTCCCTCGTTTGCCTCGTTGTCATCTCCATCTTCTCTCCCTCTCACCTTATTCCCCCTCTTCCCATTTTACCCCTCTTTTACCTTCCTGATCATTTTCTCGAACAAAAATCTCATGAAAGTTGGAGATTCGAACTTAGTAAGGATATAAATATCTTAACCAGTCGAACTACTAGTTGAGCTACAGTGGAAGAAGGGTGGATAATACACAACAAGTACCACGAACTATCCTATGAGCCTATCCACACATCTGTTCAAATGTAAGCATACAGTTTACTAAACCCACAAAAGTAAACACTTCTATCTCTCGATATAGATTGTTATTATGTTAAAGCATTCCAAAATTTTCAAGAAGAAAAATAATCTGTACTGGTTAATCTGAATTTTATTGTCTTTTGTTTGATCATAGATCGGTAAAGTCAGCCAATATCTTTTCATTGGAGTTAGGGAAAAGGATAATAATCAAATAAGCAAAACTTTTTAAAACAACTTTCATTACAATGGCTCGTGTTCTTTATTTGAGTGTAAACTTTGAATTTGAAAATAAGAAAAGTATTGCATAGAAAAGGATAAAAGAAAATTTCTCACAAAATGCCATTGGGAAGGGAGTAGAAGATGACAATAAAGTTTTTTCATGGTGTGTCACATGCAATTATTTTCTAGTTGTGTATATTAAACACTTGTACTTGCATCTTGAATTTTATAGAGTAGATACAAATAGATATTTAATGTGCATATGCAGTATAGAAAAAAATCTTCCCAAAGACTGGATGCAATTTATTGATATCATGACTTATAATAAAATAAGCTAATAGCTCATTCCTAAATTCAAAATGAGAAATAAAAGAAAGGTTGGCCTGGTAAAAATAATATTTACCTGTAAGTAAAAACGAAAACTCTCTTTTGCTTAAAGAAATATTATTTACAAATCAAGAGNTGGGTAGTCTACCTCAATAATTACTTTCATATTTATAGTCATGCTTTAATGTTATTTTGATAGTCTAGCTTAGGTTCTTACTTTCTTTAAGGATTTGTTGGGGGCTATTTTGTCATTATTTTTATGTGTTTGCTCTATTTTCAGAGGGTGCTCTCTCTCTTTTCTTTTTTTTTTTGATTAAATGAAGTTTTTTTTATTATTATTTTAATTCCACGATCTATAGAAATGAAAAATTTTAATATTCGACATTTTAATGAATATATATATTTTTAATCAGTTGAACTATCTCATATTAACATTACATCTTTAGAGTTGGGATGATCAACATTTTCATTTATTCTAATAATTTTGCTGGAATGTTTGGTTGGCCAAACATATGATTGAGGAAACATTTCACTCAAGTTCATGTTAGTTTCTTTGACATCAACATTAAACTTTAAGCAAATGTTCATATTTATTTCTCAAATACAATTATATAGTCATTCAAATTTTAAGATAACAACTATGCAACTTTGATCTATGTATGTGTAATAACTAATAAATTCTATATTCCTACTGAGGTAATTAGATCGAAATTGACTCGAATTCTATAATAGTCATCTTATTAAGATATTAAAATCCTATGAGCATTGATAACTAAACGTCGTAGGGTGAGATAGTTAAGAAATTAATTGAAATGAATAGGTTTTATTTTGTTTGATTTCTCACAATTTCTTAGATATACTGCTCACATTCGCTAAAAACGTATGTATAGGCGGAGATTCGAATTTACTCACAATATTTTGATCGAAATTAGACCCTTTAACTAGTTTAAGTTAGGCTATTGCTCTCGTTGGCTCAATAAAAATACTTATGCTCTGTTTGGTACTTGATATTTTAAAGGATTTCAAAAGAATTTCGTTGTTTTCTACCCATGATTTTAAATAATTGATTCTAAATCCTGTTTTCACCTCAAGAATTTTTGGTCATACTTTAATTTTTAATTAATAAATTTAGATTAAAAGATTAAATTAGTGAAATTTGTATTTTAACGAACATGCAAATAAAAAGAATTAATTAATTAATTAATTAATTAATTTAAAATTATTTCTTCAATCTCCGGTCACGAAATTTAAAATCATTTATGGAATTTTCTTGAACTGGGTTATAAAAGTTGTTATTAAGCCACAGTGACAGTGGCACCCAGCAAAGGGTATTGTGGTAACTACGAATTTATCAGAAGCTTTCTGCTGCTGCCAGCGCCATTATAAGCCCACCAAGTTCTTCCTCCTCCGAAGAGAGGGAAGAAGAAAGAAGAAGAATTCTTCTTTACATCAGTAGGCTCAAAACCCAGAAACCATTTCTTCTCAATCTCAGGGGGGAAAAAAATCAGAGAAAAAGCCCATCTCCTAATTTCTCTTCTTCTGAGTGATGGGTGTGAGCTGCCGTTGTTCCCACACTTCACACATCACCGAAATCATCATCACCAGTTTCTTCCGCCATAAGCCCTAGATCAACCCCCGCAAAAATTACACACCCACTGGTTAATCTTGTCCGTTTGATGGTCAGTTTAAAAGGAGGGAAATCATTTCTGCGTCTTTAGGGATATGGCGGGTCGGAGGATCTACGGCGGCGGCGGCAGTGATGACGGTAGTTTGAGCGGTGGTTCTTCCAACCATAGTGTTTTGCTTCAGAATCGTAGTGGTTCTTTTGCGTCTGAGCCTCTTAATGCTCTGTTCCTTTCTGGGTCGTCTTCTTCTTCTTCTACTTCTCCCTCTCCCTCTCCCCTCGGTAACTCCCTCTTCTTCATCTTTTCACTTCTTTGAGATTTCTGATTCTGTTGATTTTGTTGTAAAGTAGTTTCGCATCTGCTGAATTTTGAATTCTTAATCGCCGTTTAGATTGGATCATTGATCTCTGATTCTCGTAAGTGAATGTAAATGCCTTTTGGCTGAGTTTGCTCTCTGATTTTAGTTGTTCTCTGCTTGTTTGCTGAGTCTGATGCTTCTGGTAAACTTTAGCTTATAAATTTCTTGCAGTTCAATTGTGAAGAAGATTGTATGACTGGTTTTACTCGAGATATATCACTTGGGGAGTAAAACTTGCTAGTTGCTACATGTTTCAAGAAAACATTTTATAATCATTTAGTGTTCTGTGGTTAATGGCACAGAATATGTTTTAAGAGTGGTATGAATGGCACATTAAATGGCTTTGTGATTATATGTGTTGCCCAACTTGATCTTCATAACAGAATTTTCTGGTGTGTAGGTTCAAGATCCATGATGAGTTTCGAAGATATCCGAAACGGATCGAATAGACCCTTTTTTTGCCCGTTCGATAGTGAAGACAATGGGGACGAAGACTTGGATGATTATTTCCACCATCCGGAGAAAAAGAGGCGTCTGAATGCTGATCAGGTCCGGTTCCTCGAGAAGAGTTTCGAAATTGAGAACAAGCTCGAACCAGAAAGGAAAGTTCAATTGGCAAAGGACCTCGGGCTGCAGCCTCGTCAGGTTGCTATATGGTTTCAGAATCGCCGGGCACGGTGGAAGACCAAACAGCTGGAGAAGGATTATGAGGCTCTTCAATCCAGCTATGGAAGCCTCAAGGTTGAATATGAAAACCTACTCAAAAGCTGAGGTAAAGTAAATGTTCTTAAAATTCAATTCCATTGCTGCTTAACCTCTGTTGGGTTTCCACAGTTACTAAGAAACAAAACTTGGATATTACAGGTTCTTCTCCTAACGGACAAATTGCTACACAAAGAAAAAGAAAGTGGAAACTCTGTGCTGTCTGAAGCTGACAAATTTGCTGAAGAACCACCACATAATCTGGTTGCTGATTCACATTTGGAAGATGAAGACTCGAAATCTTCAAAGCTAGCTTGTAAGCAGGAGGATATCAGTTCAGTCAAAAGTGATATATTTGATTCAGATAGCCCACACTACACCGATGGGGTTCACTCTTCACTCCTGGAGGCCGGAGATTCTTCCTATATCTTCGATCCCGATCAGTCCGACTTATCCCAAGACGAAGAAGATAACTTGGGAAAGAATCTATTGCCTCATTACATCTTCCCGAAGCTGGAAGATGTCGATTACTCTGACCCGCCCACAAGTACCTGTAATTTTGTATTCCCCATTGAAGACAATGCCCTTTGGTCCTGGTCTTAGTGAGTCCTTTTCTGTGTTGTGTGTCTTCTTCCTGTAAAAGCATGTTTTCGTGGTAATTTTAAGCAATAAATCCAAGCAATGGCAGCCCAATCCCATGTGTCGAGCCTAGGTGAGTTTAGGTTCTGTCGACCTCGATCCATCCTGTAATCTTGTTCTTGAGTTTGGGTTGAGGGTGGTGGTTTTTATTGTTGAATAATCCTCTGTTTTCCTTTGAATGTGATTAAAT
The DNA here is from genome assembly GCF_001995035.1 of Momordica charantia. The sequence goes on from NW_019104497.1 coordinate 2,021,353, forward strand.
AATATCTTGTTCTCAATTATGTTGCCTCCTAAAGGATGCATTACTTTCATACTTTTGAAGAGAATAAGGTTTTCCAACACATGTCTCTGCAAACTGAATGCCATTTCTTTTCACTCTTTCTTGACCATAAAACTGTTGCCTTTATTTCTTCACAATTGTTGGAAACCAGAAGAAGAAGGAAATGGGTGAGAAGGCAAAATGATGAGAAGAAAAAGGCTTCTTTTTTTGGAGTAGCTTTGTGGAGCAGTGGTTCCACAAACAAAATGAGGGTAATCCTTGTGCCATTTGATTTGTTTTTGAAGCAATCTGTTGAAGCAAAGCCAGTTGACTTTGCCATATGCCATTAATGGGTAGCTTTGGGAATCATGTCACTAATAAAGTTTCTTGTTCTGGTGGGGATTCTTCTTTTCTATGAGGGTGTTTGGCAGTCAACTTCAGGATCCTACCCTTTCTTTTGAATAGTGCACTCCATCGAAGTCTAGCGATACAGCTTTGTAACTTGGAGTTATTACCGAACTCGAGAGGAGAGAGAAGAAAGGAAGAGTGGATGGGGGACAGGGCACATGGTGATTTGGTAGAGTTGATGAAGAATGCAGGATCAGAGGGCATTATTTGAAGTGGGAGGCGCTGTGTTCAAAAGAGGAGTGGTTTGATTTCCTTGGCAAGACAAAATTTTCATTAAGAAAATGACTTGTAAATACAATGGATCAAGATGTAATCAAATCAATGGATCTTTCTTAATGATAATTCTAAACCTTGAATTTTTTTTTTTAAAAAAATTAAATTAATGGTGTCCATTGATGCTGATTTCCCACTTACACCCCCACATAAAACTTTTGAGTTTAGTCAAATTATCCCATCCAAATCAAAAACCTTTCTCCTAAAATGTAACCCATACATTTTTTCAAACATATCCCTGTCTTCTTTTTTATACTTTGTCCGATATATACGTGTCAATTTCACCTCAAAATCAAGGAATTATAATTACGGAGAATTTATCATCTTCCATTACCTATAAAAAGATTGAAGTTAAACTATTCAAAAAAATTTTAGTTTACATTTTTATTAAATTCATTTTTTTAGAATGATTCATTAGACACAGGGAAAAAAATAATTTTAAATTTGTATCTAAAAAGAATATATTAATGTTTCGTATTTGAATTATGTTTAAATTAACAGTAAATTCTTAGTCTTAGCAGGGTTGGTCCATGTCTAAGGCGTATTATTTATGAAAATACAAGGGTGGCAAAGAAAATAGATTTCAATATATTTTTTCAAAGATTTTTATTTACACCAAGTTTAGATGATATATTATAAAATTATAAGAAAAAATAATAATAAAGAAGGAAAATAAGGGGTACGTGGCGGCGATATATTGGGTATTGTAAAAGATGAGGGAAACGCAGGGGCTGCCTTATCCGTTGACTGTAGCAAGGGCAAAATAAGCTCCAATGAAGAGGCGACGCGTGTCCGGTAATTTACCGGCCGCAGCCGGTTTAGATCTACCGACCATGAAAGCACGGAAGTGAGGGGATTGGATAGATTAGAGCCACGTGTGCATATGATGGGCATAATCTTGTCAGAGTATGAGTTACAGAGGGCAGTTTTATTAAAACGACAGAGCGGTCACCATCAAAGTGGGGACAGTCACAGCACTAATGTTAAAATAATCCCAAAGCCTCGTCTTGGAATCTCCATCGTGACGGGGCCCACTGACGTGGACATGATTGACCACCTGGCAATCGATCCGTGACCCGATCCAGTCACAAACACGACCCGGGCCCCACCACTTCCACCCCCACCCCCACCCCCGTTTCCCGTTTTGTTTATTTATTCATTAAAAGGTTTTAAATTTTTAAGTTAAAATTATTAATTTCCAACTTTTAACAGGTATTTCAATTCAAGTTTAACAAAAATTTAATAAATTAGTCTCTAAAATTTTGAAAGTGTCTAATACATTTTCAAAATTTTAATCTTATTTTATATTTGAAATTTTAGATATAAATGGGAAAGTATCCTAGCCATCTTGAATTGTAAACCTTGTAAAATGTTGAATATGACAATCACTTATCACCGGAGATAAGAAGAGTATATTAATAGGGAGGAAGTAGGAGGTGGGGTTGAGGGGAACGGTGTCTACGACGGTGATTGAATGACGGGATGCACCCTTTGATTTTGGGTGTCACACGGGTACCCGATTTTTGTGGGTTCCACTCCACGTCATATCCATAGCTTACTCCACTCATGCTTTACTTTCCACCTTTAAATATTTTGAGGTTAAAAATTTCAGATAAAAATACTATTCTTTAAAATTGATTTAGTACGATGCGATAGCTATATGTAAATGAAGTGTTAAGCATTTAAATACTATTGTTTCTAGTTAAACAACATGTGGAAACATAATTGAAAGCAGTAATAAAATAAATTATATCTTAAATTGACATGCAAATACTATAGTCTGATTTCATCATAGTCACTTTTGTCCATCATTTATTTGTCATTATGGAGTCAACGTACTCCTATTTATTAATGGGTATGCACAAGAAGTTTTTATCTAATAAAAATGTTTGGAGGGTTTTTTCTTTCAATTTCATTAATTTTTTTTTTAAATTAAACATGTTTATGTCTTTTTAAAATATTGTTGAAATATTAGCAGTATTCTAAAAACAAAAACAAAAACAACTTTGTTTCTATTTATCTTTCAACATACAGTTTTTTGAAAGTTAAACTAAGATTTCAAAATATTTCCTCAGCAAAATGGTAAACTGAAATAATGAAGATGTCATGCAAAAAAACTCAATATTAAAACAAAAATGCTAATGAAAGAAACGCACTGCATAAGTTAGTTTTGTAGAATTCATACTTTCAAAAATTAAAAAATTATGTCACATCGACGTTTTATAATTTCATGTTTATAGACATAATTGAAACTTTGAAATGTTCACGAAAAAAATGAAGGGACAATTGGGTGTGGGGTTGAATTTGTGATGATAAGAATTAAATATTTGTTGGGAAATGAATTATTTCCATAAGATCATAAGGCCGTCCCTTGAATCAAAACCCACAGCATCATCACCTTCAATAATGGCTGCTCTCTTTCTTCCACACTTCAAAATTTGAACTTCTCCTTCAAGTATACAACTATCTCTTGCTGCAACCCAAAAAAATTTGAAGAATTATAATTGAGAGTGTATTTAGTATAACTATCTAACTAGTTTTAGAAAACTAGAAATTTATAGTAAATAAAAAATATTTTTTTTAAAAGGAAAAAACTCATTGAGTTAATAAGAGGTAATTTAAACTCAGTGAATTGTAATTAATCTTTTCAATTTACAATATATTAATTAGATCCTCAACATAAATATTAATTTCTTTTGAAAATACAGTATATGTGAACTTCAACTTTCACACATTGCATTAATTATGTATATATATCTAAAAATTATTGACAATAGGATTTTTCTATAGTAAAAAATTTTATCATAAATAAGAGAAAGAGCCTTAAATTACCCCAACAAATATAAATTCAACTCACTTGAATCCATACTAAAACAAAAACTTGTCAAGTTAATCAAATTACAAAAGCAACACATTAAGGAAGAGTTTGAATTAAGTTTTAAAATACAAAAAGTAATCTTAACCAATTAAAATTTCACTCAAAAGTATATTCTGGAGAAACACCTCATTGGTTTTTTTTCCTTCAAAAAATACAAACATATATAATATATATATTTCAACTTCAAAGTCATCCCATATCAAATGCTTAATTATGTATGTCTTGTTAAAAAGAATTAAATAAGTAGTCATTTTCAAGTAAGCTGAACTTTTTTGCTTTCATTAAGTTTTATTTAATAACTATTTCGTGTTTAGTTTTTTAATTTAAAAATATATTTATTCTCTAGCCAAATTCAAAAACAAAAACTTCAAAAATTTATTTTAAAACTTAGGCACACAAAATAAGAAAACATGGAATCCAAATCCGAGCGAGAGACAACTCACAATCAAACAAAGCAGAATACAGCCAGCAGCTCCCGGAAACAGAGCGTACCAGAAATTCAGATGCTGCAACTTCGCTCCATCGATGAACAGAATCGGCAAGCTCGCAGCTGTAAATCAACACAATCAACATCCAACATTCAAATGAATTTGATGATGGGTTTCGTAATTTTACCAGGTGGGTGGGTGGAACCAGTACAGATCATGAACGCCATGGATGCGGCAAGAGCAGAGCTTCGAGCCAGCCATCCAGGCCCCAACAGAGTAAACGCCGCAACCCCAATTGCCGCACACCCAATCTGGGCCATGAATATATTGTACTTTCGAGCGGCCGGCGCCGACGGAGTCGCGAACAGGACGGCGCAGACGGCGCCCAATGGCGCGATTGTCATAGACAGCCCCTTTTGCGCTAGAATCTGATCCATTTTCCCCAGCATTGCCATTGCTGCGAATGCCCCTGTTTCGTTTCATCAACAACAACATTACCCATCTCCCAATTTCTCTTCAAGTTTCACTTCAGGCCAATTTTCTAGGGTTTTCGGACTAACCTGCAGAAGGCCAGAGGATGTCGCTGAGGGAAGGAGAGGCAGAGCCCTTTTCTGGTTTCGCGCCATCTGAAACCGCCGTACCAACAATGCCGGACGCCGCAATTTTCCGGTGACCGCTTCGTCTTCTCCGATCGCCAAATAATCTCATCCCTCGATTTACGTTCCATAAATGGAAATTCGGCAGCAGAGAAACGAACGATTGGTTCGGCGGCGGAGATGCCGATGAAGCTTGTAATCGTACATTGGAACTGGCTTGATCATATTGCTGCTGATGGTGGGAATGGCGGCGGCCACGGTGGCGGAGATGGTGGTGAATTGGCTTCAGTTGCAGGCTCATACCGGAATCCACCCTTCACCCACCTCCACACTTCTGTTTCTCTATCTCAACCACAATTTGTTTTGGATATTTGGTGACAAAATAGAGGAAGATCAAGTGGAACAGAGAGAGAGTACGGGGAAAGCCGCAAAACAAAGTAAATGATATAAAAAAGATAGAATATTTTGTCAATACATTGAATGGCATGGCACGAAATGTAAAATACTGAACACAAAATGTGAATCTGACAAAGACACCATCTGAAGGGAAATAAAAACTCCAAACTAATTGCGGTTTGGCCTTTGATGAGGTCCAAAGGTCAGCCATGGCCACATAAAGAGACACTTTTCAGTGTTATTCAAAAGCCAAATCATATTAATAATGACAAAAAAGTATGACTAATAGAAACCTCTCTCCCCATGCTTGTTCTGTTCCAGAATTACGAGAAAGATCACAAGTAGCCAATCAGAGAGATGGGATTTCACTCTTTTTTCTACGGTAAAAATTAGTTCAGAAACAGAGCCATTGACAGTTTTCAACCTGTCCAGTAATCAGCAATGTCTACAAATTTTACAGTTTTCGTTATTTGCAGAGGGAAAAGACAAAATGAAGTTAATAAAGAATTGGAATAAATTTATGGCAAAGGTCAGTGGCAGTAGGTGGCAAAGTTTGGAGTTGAAACTTAGAAACCATTTGGCCAAAACCTCGACATTCAAAAATAAAATAATCATTATGATACACAATTTTCTTTCTGCAAAACCATATATTATCTGTAACTTACCAGTCAAGACAGAGCTATGCAACCTATCAAACTCCGTGATCTGCATATTTCACTGAGAGAGATGAAATGTTCATGGACTGCAACTGAGCTGCAGACCATTCACAGATCTGGGGTCAGTCAATAAGCATTTCCTATCTGTTTACATAATGTTTCAAGAATAATCAGAATGTGACTCGTAGAAATCGCTAGGACATGGGGACATGACTTCTTGCTCTAGAAACTGCAACACTTGACTCATTGACGGCCTATTGTCGGGGTCGGCATCTGTGCACTTGGCTGCTATTTCAAGAATTGCTTCTACAGTGTCTGCATCGACGTCCTTGCACCTTTTGTCAACTATATCATCCATTTTGTTCTCTCCCAATAATGCGTGCATCTGAAAAGGATCATGTTGTAGCAGTGATGTGAAACTTTTAACAGCATGAATTGAGTTAAACAAAACCAATTTTCTTGAACAAAATTGAGTGAAACATCATTTACTTCATCTATCCTCGACCCTAATACCGTGATTTTATTCATTGTTTAACCAGATTTCTGCTAAAGAGGTTCCAATTAAAGTTTTCTGAACCATGCAAAGTCATGGTTTGGCAGAAAGCAAGAAGATTTTTGACACATACCCAGCCAACAACATTTAAGCCTCTCTTTACAAATTCTGGATCAGTTGGTCTCTTCCCAGTCACCAGCTCCAGTAATAAAACTCCAAAGCTATAAACATCGGATTTTTCAGTTGCCCTCCCACTTTGCAGGTATTCTGCTTCGTAATGGTGAAGTTAGCCATATAACAGAGTAGGGGAAATTTTTAAATCATTCTTGAAATATCCTATCAAACGTAGCTTTCAAATGGAGAAGTCTGAGTGCGTACACAAGGAATAAGCAATGAGTACCTGGAGCCAAATATCCAAATGTTCCAGCAACAACAGTTGTGACATGGGCATCGTCATCAACCAAAAGCTTGGCCAGTCCAAAGTCAGAAACATGGGGCTCCAAGTTTTCATCAAGTAGAATATTACTCGATTTAATATCACGATGCACGATCTTAGGACTACAATCATGATGCAAGTATGAAATCCCCCTAGCAGAGCCCAAGGCTATCCTTATACGAGCTCTCCAATCCAAAGGTTGTTTTTCTGGTCCCTGTTCTGCACGAGATACAATAATATTCTCTTCACATTTTTAACCCATATTCACAGAATCACAGGGGCAAAAAAAGAAAAAAAAAACTAAGAGAAAGATGGAAAAATTAATGAGGCACAAAATCTTTCAGAATCACTGGATGGACCCATGTTAATGCCATACCATGCAAGAAATCATCTAAGCTACCCATTGCTAGAAAGTCATAGATCAGAAGCTTTGAAGCCGGGAGACTACAATATCCCCGCAAGTTGACCAAGTTTATATGTTTAATGCAACCCAAGATCTCCAACTCTCTCTCAAACACTTGGTCTGAACCTTTTCTGCTTCCATCAATCTTTTTAACAGCATAAGTTCCACAATCATTCATCACCATTCGGTATACAGTACCAAATCCGCCTGAACCGACAACATCTTCTTCATCCAGTGACTCCAGCTTTTCTATGATCTCACATGATGGGTATGGAAGGTCACCATGAAAAGTAATGAGTTTTGTGCCTGTTATACAATGAGGTTTAACATAAATTAGATAATGTGAAAGACAAAACGAAATTTGTAATATGAGAACCAAGGATTACTTGATTCATGAACCACTTGCTTCTTGACTTCTGTGTATTTCTTGGCCGCTCTTTCCTTCTTTGAAAGCCAACGGATCCACAAGAATGGAACAAGTACTATAAGTGCAACACCCATTGTGGACATTGCACCAATTATTACCCCTTTGATATAGTGTGAAGGCCTTTTCAAAGGAACTACAGAAAATCATGAGAAATTTAAGTTTTACAAGGCGATACAAGTTGTTCAATTTGAATGTTGTTTTCCAGCAAACAAACCAGTAGCTTCGTCACTTTCAGCATGAGGCAACACTGCAGGGAATCCCATTGAGGTTCGGCAGGGCTTGTTAATTTGATGACCACAGAGATCTAGATTGCCAATGAACCTGCAGTTACACACTTTACTATCAATCTGACAATCTCCAAAGAAAGAATCCAACAGTAACAGATGTTATGTTCTCCAAACTAAACCTGTTTTCTATTTTAAAATCATTCAGAGGAAATGAAGCTTAAACAATAAATCATAGGGTTTATGTTACATGTTCAGGACCATGGTAGTTAAGTTGGCTGAAATCATATACATTAGTCAGCAAGGTGCAAGGTGCAAGACACATGAATTGACCAAAAAAAAAAAACTGGAATGTACCCCTTAAATGATTTTAAACCATATATATAGGGTGAGTTTGGTATCGCTTTTAGTTTAAGCACTTTTTTCCCCTTTTTTTAGTAATCATCTTTTCAAGTGCTTAAACTAAAAGAGTGTTAGTCGCTTTTTCGATAACTATCTCTCAAGTTTTTGTTGTTTAAAGGTTTTAAAAGCAATTCAATTTTATAAAAAATGATTTTTATTTATTACCATACATCATGGATTTTTTTCAAACACACTTTTATTTATTCAAAATCACTTAGGAAGCTATATTAAATATACTATAAATTAATAATTTTTCAAAAAGTTCCGATACAAAATGTGTTTTTATTTAAAAAGCATTTTTTCTAAAAGTCATCCCAAACATACTAATCGAAGAGTTAAAAACATATAACCAAGATGCATAGCCATAGCTATTCACAACTTAAGTTTTAACCCTCTAGGAGGTTCAAATTTTCAGGCACAGGATGTCACATTTTCATATATGATTCAACAACTTAGTATGAATGTAAATTAGGAAAATATGTGTGATTTGACTACTCACGAATTTCTTCCAAAGGTGCTAAGAATTCCAAAATCTGGTATTTCCCCAGTAAAAAAGTTGGTGGACAAATTCCTGCAAATGAAATGAAAAAGGTAACATAAAAACGATAATATCACCACTGCTAAATTGCTACCTGAACTCTTGTTGTATACCACAGCTAAAAGTGCCATTCTACTTACAAAAGGCGCAGAAGTGAGAGACGGCCAATGGATGATGGAATAACACCCTTCAACGAATTGCTTGATAAATCCCTAAATTTGAACCTCAATATTAGGAAAATACATAATAATGAAACAAACAGAAAAACCCCAATCTGTAAAAGAATTTCAACATCAACAAATTGGCCCCAAGTCAATTACATGTTTTATATCAACTAAAGCAAAATCTCAAATATCCTAAAACAGAGGCAAACTCAAAATTGCCAAAGCATTCAGGAAAACTTACAGTATTGTAAGGGCAGATAGGCTTCCGATATCCGATGGTATGCCACCTTGGAGATAATTAGACCTCAAATACCTAATCAGATGGTCAAAATGTGCATGTGGATGAATGTTTGTGTATTATATGGAAATAGTAGCCGCAACACTCTTCACTTACAGGGCTCTGAGCTGAGTACAATTAGCGATTTCATGAGGAATATATCCATGTAAGCTATTTTGGTGAAGTGCCCTGTTGTATATTCAAAAGATAATGAGGGAGAAGTAAAATGGAATCTCTTTAAAACATAAAAGAGATTCTTGTTGAGAGGAGGGGAAGCGTGGGGGAAGAAATGGCTGCAGGACTTACAGTCTCTGTAATCTACTGAGTTTACCAATGCTGGGAGAAATAATCCCTCCTAGTTGCATGTAAGGTAAGTTACTGAAAACATCCCAAATCAAAAAATCAAAAGACCAATTTATAGAAGATGCAGTACAATCTTGAAATAGAGGAAGAAGGCAATCATGGAATGTGACATACATTGAACTGACCCGTTGGTCCTCGGGGTGACAAGAGATTCCAATCCACTTGCAGGGAGACTCATCAGAAGCTTCCCAATCACCAAGGAGATTTCTACTATCATTAAAAGCGGTTCTAAGTTCCAACAACGTCAGGCCTATGAAATGGAGAATCAGAAAACTGTGAGATTGAATAAGGTGAAATCTGATCGAATCATTCACATGAAACAGAAAATAAGCTTCAAGCTACAGCTATTGGTACTCATTTTATTTGATTGGTTCAATCAAAAGCATCAACTCAGAATCATTCTTCAGCATACCAAAACAGGTTAAAGAGTCCGAAATGGGAAAAATCGAAAAATGGGATTTACCATCTTGAGTAAGAGCAAGAGAGCAAGGGCTGAAAAGGGTCGATAATAAAAGCGAGGAGAAGATCAAAATCAACATGCCCATTTGATTTTTTTCCTGCGGAAACGTTTTTCACTGCTTTCAGTGAATGCCCATTGAGGCTGCTGAGCTTCAGCTGGACAAGATAGAAGAGGAGGGTTTCATTGTGATGATAAAAAGAGAAGGGGTGGAGTGCGAAGGAAGGTTGAGGTGGTGTGGTAAATGGAAATGAGAGGAGGATTGTCATTATTAAACTGAATAATCATTTGAAGAGGTGAGAGAGAGAGACAGATTACTTTTCTTTGCTGCAATTCATGAGCAGAGTGGGCAGTGGGCAGGCTTTTTTCAAAGTGGGCATTGAGAATTGTGCAAATGAAACGCAACGAGAAATTCAAAAGTGGATTTTGGGACTTTTCCCTCGATCTTCATTCTTGAGTTCGTTCGCTCCAAACATGGGACACGTATTTGACGGAAATTGCTTCAATTAGGTGTATGAAAGGGAAACATCTAGTAAAATTCTTTTTTATTTTCACAGATTATAGAAATATAATAAATGATTAGAAAATACTGTCATATTAAAGAAATATCAACTCCCTTTGTTCACATATATTTTATAAATAATTTTTTAATGCTTATTATTCTAGATAGAATAAGGGTTATGTAATGGAGAATAAATGCACCAAATTTCACTTTAAAATATCCTTTACTTGTCTCTATTTCAAAACAAATATTTTCATAATCAAGTTGTACTTAATTTCGTCTAGTTTAGTGTATGTTGTACTAAAAAAATTTACACTCACGATTTTTTAATCAATACCTTAATTAATTGAGAAGTTGACAATATTTACTTTAATGGTTAAACTATCAAAATATTTATTCTACCATTCTAAATTTTAACCCTTTTTATCTTTGATATTATTTTTCCACCTTACTATTCTATAGTATATTTTAGGTCATTAAACACTCAAAATACCTACACCAGCAAAGTAATACACATCAAAAATTATATTGCCCATTTGACTAAAATGATTTATTTATTTTTTTTAAGTTTAGAAACTGAATTAAAAGGTGAAAATCAAATGAGAAGTCTAAAAATTTTAAAACCAAAGTAAGATTTAACTTTTATTTAAACAATTAAAAATACTCTTTAGATTTTTAACATTTAAATACTTTAAATGTTTTAATATTATATCTTATACACTAAACTATACTCTTATTTTTTCTAGTAGAATTTGGGGATTTGAACTTTCTCTTAATAAAAAACAAGCATCAATTCATGTTGACCACTAAATTATACTCCAATTAACCATGATTAATGTTTTTTTTTCACTTGTATCTATTTCTTTTTTTTTTTTCACTTGTATCTATTTCTCTTTTTTTCTTTTGGAATAAACTTGTATCTCATTAATATTACTTAAATGAGAAATTGTCGTGCTTAGTCTACTCTATCATACCACTTGTCATATGTCACTTATTATCATACCACTTGTCATATGTCACTTATTAATATAATTAATGTCACGCAAATATCTAACTTAAGAACGGGTTTAAACTATGGTAACCACTTACTTACAATTTAATATTCTAGAAATTATCTTAACAATCAAAATGTAATAAAGTGTACTATTGTCCCAGACTAACCTGGACACTCACAAAAATCTAAAAAATAATAATAAAAGTTGAGAAAAATGAGCATGCAGGTAGTGTGGGAGAAAGAAGAATTGGTACAGTTGAGGTGGGGGCGGAAAACGGGAAAATAGGATCAAATTCAGCACAAAACCAAACTGATGAGGAAAAGAAAAATCTCATCTTTAACAGTTTCAATTTGGACCATTTCCAACGCTGCTTTCCAACTCCTCCTTTAAGAATTCTCTTCCAATTTCCAACCTCATCGAACTCTCACTCACACAGCAGCCGCCATGGAGTTGGAATCTGCAGCTCCCTCTTCTCCTCCTCCCTTACAGCCGCCTCGCCGCAAACCAGGAGGATGGCGTGCCGTCAAATACATTATCGGTAACACAAACAATACATTACAATACCAATGAATGAATGGTTGGAGTTTCTGTTGACTTGTTTTCACTTACCTTCTTCATCTGTTTGAAGGGAACGAGGCGTTTGAGAAGCTCTCGTCCATGAGTCTCATGTCCAACATCACAGTGTATCTGAGCACACAGTACAATCTCAACGGCATTTTTGTGGTCAATGTTGTTAACATTTGGAGTGGTGCTTCCAACATCGCCACTTTAGCTGGTGCTTTCATTGCCGATTCTTATCTCGGCCGCTACCGCACCCTCCTCTACGGCTCCATTGCATCTTTCTTGGTAAACTTCCCCCTTCTCCCATTCATCACCATTTCTCCATTTTCTTTCCATTGTTTAGTTTTGATTCTCAGAATTACTCTTGAAGGGAACGGGGGCTGTTGCTCTCACAGCAGCTCTCCACCAGCTCAGACCACCTTCTTGCGACATTGAGAAATCCCACCATTGCCCACAGCCACATTTCTGGCAGCTCCTCGTACTATTCACCGGTCTCGGGTTGTTGTCGATTGGAGCTGGCGGGATCCGCCCCTGCAGCGTTGCCTTCGGCGCGGACCAATTTGACGCCCGCACGGAAAAGGGGAGGTCTCAATTAGAGAGCTTCTTCAATTGGTGGTACCTTTCTTTCACCATGGCCCTTCTCATAGCCCTCACCGGCGTTGTTTATGTTCAGACTAACGTAAGTTGGGCCATCGGATTTGTCATCCCCACCATCTGTTTCTTCTTCTCCATCTTGTTTTTCTTGTGGGGCCGCCATACTTACATCCTCGCCGAGCCCAGAGGAAGCATTTTTTCCGATATGGTCAGGGTCATAACCGCTGCCTGTAGGAAACGAAGACACTCTGTTTCGTCTCACTCGTTTTATGACCCCCCAATGGCGGATTCTTTAGATGGAGAGAAGATGGCTCATACAGATAGGTACAAATGGCTGGATAAAGCTGCGATTATAGTGAACCCAGATGAGGAATTGGATGAACAGGGGAAACCAAAGAATCCATGGCGATTGTGCAGTTTACAGCAAGTGGAAGGACTCAAATGTCTGGTCGCGATCATTCCCGTTTGGGTATCAGGAATGGGGTGTTTCATAGTCTTCGATCAACCCAACACATTGGGGATTCTTCAGGCTATGCAGACGAACAGATCAATCGGATCCCATTTCAAATTCCCACCCGCCTGGGTGAAAATGGGCTCGCTGCTTGCGCTGTCTATATGGATCATAATCTACGAGAGGGTTTTTATCAAAATGGCAAAGAAAATCACCGGAAAAGAGAGAAGACTCACAGTGAAGCAGAGAATCACCATAGGGATTTTCTTGTCGATCATGTGTATGGTCGTCTCTGGGGTAGTTGAGAAATATCGAAGAGAATCTGCTCTGAAAAATGGCTCGTTCAATTCAACGACGAGCTTCGCATTCATGTTGCCGCAGCATGCCCTTTCTGGGTTAATGGAAGCTTTTGCAACGATAGCGGTAATGGAGTTCTTCAATATGAATATGCCAGAACACATGAGAACTGTTGCAGGAGCCATCTTCTTCCTCACGCTCTCGGTTTCGAGCTTCGTGAGCTCTCTAATAGTGAATCTGGTACACGCTGTGACCTCAAAAACCGGAAAAATTCCATGGGTAGGGGGCCACGACCTGAACCAAACTAGGCTGGATTACTACTATTACTTAATCGCCATTATCGCAACTCTGAATCTACTGTACTTCGTCTTCTTCGCAAGCCGGTTTGTGACGAGTTACGATGAAAATACTAAACTGAAAAGGGAAGTTCCGGCGGAGAAGTCGACGGAAAACGAGCATCAGATTGATTTGCCTGAGAAGGAGACGAAGGAAGCAGCTGCAGAATGTTGATGAATGCGTGAGAAGATTAGGGTTTTTGTTTTTGGTTGCAGAGATTTCTGTCATTAGCCTTAGCGCTTTGTAAAGTGAAATTAGAGTTTTGATTTCAGGAACGAGTTTGTTAAACCAATAAAATTGATTGAAGAATGTTTTATTTCCTTCTATTTCTTTTTAACTTGTTCATATTTGGAAAAAAAAAATAAAACGAAACGAAATATAGCAAAAATAGCTTATTAATATTAAATATAAATTTTATTTTACATTTTTTTAGTATAACAAATTCCAACGACCTTAAATAACTATATATAAAATTTATAGAGGCAGTTGTAAATATATAAAAACATTTAAAAAAACGAAAGTCCACTACAATTTCTCAAATTTATAAAACAACATAACTAGATTAGTCAAAATATTATATGCGAATCAAAATTTAGTGGATAAAATAGTCCTTTTGAGTCAAGTGTATAGCTTTAAACTTTCAATTTTATATTTAATTATAATGCCTCAACACACCCTTGATTTTGCCTCTACTCCCTCTTTAACCTTCTAACAATTTTTTTTAGTTCAATGAAAGGTGTGGATTCGAAACTCTGATCTTTTGATCGAAAATATCTTAACTAATTGAATTATATTTAGATTGACTATTAAATCCAAAGTTGCTAATAACTCGACTCGCTCACTTAGGTTTAAAGGTAAAAATTTAACTTGTTATTGTATACAATCTTTTAATTCTAAAAATTTGGAGGGAAAATTTTTTAAATGTTAACACCTTTGACCACTTAAAAATTTTAACCCAACGGTACCATTCGGCAGTCCTTTGACAAGTGTAAGGTTTAAGAAGCCATCCAACTCCATTAATTCCAAACTTTACCACAGCGGTCAGTTCATGTAATGAAAAGCTTTTTGAAATATATTCTTTGTATTTTAAATATTTTTTTACCTAACTTCCTTATCTAATAAGTTCTTTGTCTTAGTTTAGAGTTGGCCAAATGTGCTGACTGTATTATTTAAGATTTACGCTTGAAATTAACCTATTACATGATTCTTAAATAATACATATTTACTCTACCATATAAGTGTGGTTCGAATTAATGACAAAGATAGATTAAACACAAAATTATAAGTTTAGGACTAAGTGATGTCATTGACGAGTGGGGTAAGATTAGCAACGATGATGGTGAGTGGATGAAGAGGAGATGTTGACGAAGGGGTTAACAAGGGGGTGGTGGTTCTCGGCAAGGATGCAGCAAAGGTGGAGGTAGACATATTTGGAACATTTAAAGTATTGCTGACAATCCTAAAAGTTTAAAACAACCTATTAGAAACTTTTTAAAATCCAATGACTAAATCAACACAATCTCTAGAAGCTAATAACCAAACTCGTTATTTAACCAAAATAATAACTAACTAACCCATTTTGATTTCAGAAGCAACATCCCTTCACATTATTGTCCTTGACAAGGCTGCAATCCTAACCCCTGGAGACCAAATCAATTCTGCTGGATCAGCAGCTCATCCATGGCGGCTTTGCAGCATTCAGCAAGTTGAAGAACTGAAATGCCTATAAGGATAATTCCCATATGGTCTACAAGTATCATTTACTACATCCCGATAGTCCATCAAACCAATGGAGTGTTTCAAGCTCTTCATTCTGATCGCCATCTCGACCACACCAGTTTCAAGATTCCGGCCACCTCCTTCTACATCTCAACAGTGATCCACGTCACCATTTGAGTACCGATCTACGACTGAATCCTCATACCAATTCTCCTAAAGATGAGTGTTGGCCTGACACTCAACATTGCTACCCTGGTTCTCTCTGCTTTTGTTGAGAACAAGAGAGCTCTTGAGAAACCAATAGGGGCTGAGTTTGGAAGAAGAGCCATTTCTTCAATGTCTGCTTTGTGGTTGATACCTCAGTTCATCTTGATAGGCATTTCTGAAGCTTTCACATCTATTGGTTATATTGAGTTCTATTACAAGCAAGTCCCAGAGAACATGAGAAGCATTGGAGAGTCTTTTCTGTTTGTTGGGTATGTAATATCCAGCTATTTGAGTAGTTTCTTGATTTCAATGGATCATGAGAAGACAATGGGTAGTGCCAATGGAGATTGGTTGGCTGAAGATCTTAACAAAGGAAGATTAGATAATTCTAGCTGCTGCATTGCAATTGTAGAATTTGGTCTATTTCTAGTTTGTGCAAAGTGGAATAGGTAAAAAGAATTTGGTAGCAAAGATCTTGATGAAAGTAGCCTGAGTTGGTGTAATTTAGAAGATAGAAACCAGTATGTGGTACTTACTAGTCAAATTATAATCTTCTGAATTTTAAATGTCTCTCTTAATTTGATTGTTTATTGATGTCTAACTTGACCAAAGATGCTTAGTACTCGTCATCTCAGGGATGCAGCGTTCTAGAAGAAAGCTGTGCAAGTCACGATTGCAATCTCAAGCTGCATTAGTCACGTGGAGCATGATATGTGATCACTAATTGAAAAGCTGGTTAGTGTATGATGTAACTACACCCGGTCTCGTGTCTTATGACCTAATTTAAGCTTGTTAAATTGTCCTTAGTGTCTTATCGGGTTTTGGCTTTCGTTAGTTAAGTGTCAGTGTCACACTAGTGAACATAAAGAGTGCAGGAAATGAGAGATTTGAGAGACTGGGAACATGTTTTGTTTGGTTCAGCTGCAGTGGGAACTGAGAAAAGAAAAACACCATGAGAATCCAGTAGAGTTTGGAATGAACATAAATGGCATCATTTCCTAAGAACTTCCTCTTGGGGGTGCATTACAGGATACGTCAAATCCAGCAATAGAAAGAAAGACTACTACAACACAGAAAAGTGTCGAAAACGACATAGTCCTCTAACGTGCTAAAAAACTGAAAGCCAAGTACAGGTGTAAAAATGTTGTTTCATCCTTGTTTAACTTGCAAATAGCACATGCCATCCAATTGCATTTCTAAATACCAGCAGTCCGTACACTACTACAAGACAGAATTTTAATTTTTACAGTATTGAGCATCCACTCACACGGTGTACGCTTGTTGAATCGTTTCAATGTCGAGGCCTTTCAATCTCACCACTGATTCTACATGACCTTTCAGTGTATGGAGTTCCCTCAATCTGCAAGATATATGAAATCAAACCAAATTCACGGTTGCAGAACGAATGATAACTTAGACTAGCTCACACTTTTAAATTGCAGATAAAATGTCAGACCTAGGACGACGTTCGAGTTTCCAAGAATATGATAAAAGTAACAAACTACCAACTCATGAGCACTTCAGCATACCTAGCGATTTCAGCTCTCCTTTTGGCTTCTTCAGCCATGTGATTGAGTTCTGTGAAATGAGTCCGCTCGGTGAACATCTTGGTATCAGGCGGTTGCAACCCGTGCAATGTTCTTTGTGCATGTGCCCATTGCAGCTCACGTTGTTCCTTACCGAAATCCTTCTGTCTTGTGAAAGCAACCTATACAAAATTCAAGTAAAGAAACCAATTGTTACAACATACCAACAAAAATATGCTTTTATAAGGTAAATGCAAAACAGTTCAAATTAGTACCCTTTGCTCAAGCATGAGCTCCCAAGCCTTCCCACTCAAAGCATATCTGATAGCAAACTTTATGGGATCAAGAGGAATATAAAAGATGATGTTATAAAGCCAAATTACACCAGCCCAACCCCAACCGATTCCTTCAATGGCAGCAAAACTCCAATTAGCATAGACAGCAATCAGAGTGGCAACCTGTTCATTGATAGATCCAAACTTAGTGTTAGTGTTGTCTTCCAATATACTTGAAAGACAGGAGAAACAATCGAAACAGATGTCGCCTCACCAGTTGAGCGAGCACAAAAGCCACCACGAGAAACAACCCAGGTCGCTCTATGTAGGACCAACTCCGAGACCGTGTAACAAAAATGAGAGCCTGACTGATAGTGCTGACTTGCAGATATATAGCTGAGGCTAGCTTTCGGAAGTCATCATGAGCTGTTTTTTCGAGGGTTGGCACCCCAAAGATGCGCTGCTCACAAAATGAGACAAATACATCATCTACAGATAATAGAACTCAAAAAAGGAGCAGGATTATGAATCTATAGTTCTGTAACACTTGACGGGTTAATCCCATTTAACATGGCCTATAAGTAGTAGTATTAAGGAAGTTGGATTATCTTACAGGGAAAAAGTTAGTTTTATATGATGCCCAAAAAAAGATGACCGTCATCATTGCCAAGTAACTACCAAGTACAATGCCAGTAGTAAAAATCTCAGCCAGCTTCCAACTATCTGGTAGAGGAGATGGTTTCACCCTGTCCTTTGATATTGTCATGATAGTACCTACATGTAAATAACAGTCGAAAGAGTGAAGAAATATATGAAAAAATAATCAGCAGATCAACTAGAAGAATTTTGAACGAACCATCATTAAGGATAGCGATGATAAGCACCATAAATGGTGGAAAATCAAATTTCCAAATGAGGGCCAGCAACATGAATCCAAGCTGCAGCAAACAAAATCAACCACACGTGTTAGAAACATTATATGTACTTATGATTATAAAAATAACACAATTTGTCATTCAGTATATATTCAATATACATCTTAATGATGAACCACTAACTTACCACAATACGTATTGTGATCGAAACTGCATAAATCTGACATGGACAAAAATTAAACGATTATGTACTGACAAATTAGATCTCACATCCAACACAAATTAGAACTTTAAAAAAAGGAAAAGAGAGGGTAGCAGTAATGTAATCTCACATGATTCAACCTGAAAATCCAACTACTAAATCAAGAAATATATTTGGGTGAAACCAAAGGTTACCGTGTAATTCTTCATCCTCTGAAATATTGCTCGACTGGTCAAGACGGCGCTGATTATAACACTGAGACCAGGTTCGGTAAGAACAATATCAGAAGCACTCCGAGCTGCATCAGTTGCATCTGCAACAGCTATACCTATGTCTGCTTTCTTAAGTGCAGGAGCATCATTCACTCCATCACCGGTCATCCCACAGATATGTTTCATAGCTTGCAAGCGTTTTACAATCTCGTATTTGTGCTCTGAACCAACAAAATATCATGTTGATGCAGTAAGCAAGGAAAAGAACCAACTTCCCAAACTGACACTTTGAGACAATTACTGAAGAAAAAAATTACCAGGAAATACACCAGCAAAACCATCTGCTTTTTCTATGAGGTCATCAACAGGTAAAGCAGCAATGGACTCATCCTTTTCCTGTCCTAGCAAAGCAGATGATGGATACATATTGGTTCCCATACCCAGTCGACGCCCTGTTTCCTTTCCAATAGCCAGTTGATCTCCTAATAAAAGAAGCAAGGTAAAGAAACGAAGAAGTTAGATAAATTCAATGAACTTATGAGGGAATGTTTAGCAATTCCCAGTCAGAAGCACATGAGAAGACCAGTGACGTTCAATGCATGATAAGCATTTTTATCAGGAAAAGTGTACTTTACAAGCAGGGTAAAATGTAAAACTTACCAGTAATCATTTTCACATTTACGCCAAGATTTAAAGCTCTCCTTATTGTCTCTGCACTATCATGCCTTGGTGGGTCGAACAAAGGCAAGAGCCCCATGAATTGCCAAGGACCTCCAGCGCTCTCCTTCCTTCCATCTGGAACTTCCTGATATAAATCAAATAGAAGACATAACCAACAAAAAGTTAACCGCTGGGCCGAAAAAGATCCATAGTGGTTTTCATAAGAAAGGGATCGACAAATCTGAAAGAAGCTGTTCGCTGACCTGGTACGCTACAGCAAGTGAACGTAAACCGCGTTCAGCAAATTTATCAATCACTGCATGAACTTTTCTCTCAATCTCTGACTTGTTGTATGCAAGATTTAGAATCTAAAAGAGAGAGTTAGAACAGGAACCCAAATTCAGTAATCTTCTCTCAGTTAAAATAGAGACTATACCTGCACAAGTAAAGATAGAGTAGCCATATTACCTGTTCAGGAGCACCTTTACTGACTCTGTGCATCTTGCCCTCATGGTCAATATAAGTCAATGCAGTTCGCTTATCGGTAGGATTGAAAGGAAGGAAATGAATTTCCTGAATGCCAGCACGTGCCTTTGGAAGAAAGAAAGATGAAACGAACATTTAAGAATTTTCATAGCCGGTTCCAAAGGGTAGAGAAATTCAGATATTGATGAGATTTACCTCCTTTGGATCAGCTAGCATCCCAACAATAGCAGTATCTATAGCATCTTGATTTTCAGTTCTTGATGCTCGAGCAGCCATTAGAACTACAGTGTCTGCATCTACCCCTTTACTGAAAACCTAAAGTAATATTTAGACACAAAATTATAAAAGAACAACATAAGTGATCCTGGTAGGAAGAAATCCCCCATTAAGCACCAAACAGCAAGTCCCTGCTAACCTCAACAAGATTTTTGTCAACAGTTAACTTGTTCAATGTCAGGGTTCCTGTCTTATCACTGCAAAGTACATCCATGCCAGCCATCTCTTCAATTGCGGTCATCCTCTTTGTGATAGCACCCTGAAATCAACATCGGATGATCCAATTGGTTATTCGATAACTCGTGCCATACAACATTCAAAGGAAAGCCTTCAGAAGGACTAAGCCAACCTGTTCAGATAGCCTATGAGAACCAATAGCCATTGTCACAGAGAGAACTGTAGGCATGGCTATGGGAATTCCTCCTATAAGTAGCACAAGGAGGTTGTCAATTCCAGGACGATACTCACGGTCCTGAATTGGGTACATGACAATAATCTCTATTATCATTCCCACACCAATTGAACATATGCAGAAGTTCCCTATGGCAGTCAAGACCTACAAAGAGAACAACAAGAATGAAAATAAGATAGCTAATAGAAAGAAATCAAATGAACCGAAGATCAAGTAATACAATGTTTCATCTTCTTGCCTTTTGGAAGTGGCCCACTTGGTTGGTGGTGTCAACAAGGTGAGCAGCTTTCCCAAAAAAGGTATGGACACCAGTAGCAATGACCACAGCCTCTATCTCTCCTTGCTTGCAAGTAGAGCCAGAGTACACACCATCACCAGGACCTTTCGTTACGGGGAGAGATTCACCTGTAAGCGCAGACTAGAAAGCCCAAAGCCAAACTTAGTACTTAGACAGTTACGACCAGTCGAATCGAGTGCAGGGTAATGAGGCGTGCAAGAAATCAGGGTATAATCTCCAAATATCAAGGTTGCTTACGAACCTGGTCAATTTTTAGAGGATCCCCATCTAGAAGACGTGCATCTGCTGGAATAATGTCCCCAAGTTTAACACTGACTACGTCACCAGGAACTAAAATTGAAGCATCTTGCTCGATCCACCTTCCATCTCGAAGAACCTTCCACAGAAAATTGAATACCAAACACAGAAACTCAGGTACACATCACATCAAATTGTGGTACCACTACGTTAGTTGAAATTTAAGCCTCTCCGGAAACAAAGACTAATCAAGCCAACAAGATAAACTTTCCAGCAAACATGTACTTGTAGCACGCTCAAGAATCCATCTCTGATACCTTGGCTTTGGGAGCAAGGCTAGCCATGAGAGCAGCTGCGGCATTTCCCGCATTGTTTTCCTCGATGAAACTGATCGTCGAGTTGATGATAAGCAAGGTAATGATACCCACAAAATCTTGCCAGTCGGGGGGCTTTCCCTACGAGAGTAAACAATACTCAGAACATTTTGAACAGAAAAGGAGACGTGAAAGAAACAGAAATAATAATCCATGTAGCCGAGCATTTACTCCTCCATTTGCAAGTGCAATAGCCATAATTGCAGCAGCTTCCATAACCCATGATAGAGGATTCCACATAAACCCCAAAAACTTCAAGATTTTGCTTTCCTGAAATCATACAATAAAGAGCAAACTAACTCAGTTAACCTCCAAATTACCCAATAAACGCAATGCTCAATGTAGGTGAAGCATTACCTTCTTCTCCTCTAGCTTGTTGTGGCCAAAAATTCTCAGCCTCTCCTCAGCAGCCTCGCTGGTAAGACCCTCTTTGCTACATCTCAGGTTCTCAAAAACCTCATCAATGGGAATATTTTCCTGCAGTTAAGAAAATGAGAAGATGGCAACCTAAGAAAACAGCCAAATACCAAAAGGGCTTCAAAATGCTCAGATCTGTTACCAAATCCACAGCTTCCTTCAACACGGCCTCCAACACTTCTGGCTTGTCCCCCATAGCTACCCTTTACTCGTAACCCCTCCCTCTCTCTCTCTCTAAATATATTTATATATGCCTCTCTCACTTAGTCTCTGTCTAAGGACATACAAATCCTAACTCATCCAGAAAATCCCAAGAACGGGCTCCAAGAAAAATGCACAAAACTGAGCATAAACTGAAACAAAACCGTACACCCAAATGCCAAAAGAGTTTATTTTGATCAGAGGATAGCACTAGGAAGCGAAAATGAGGACGACCCACCAACGTCAAGTTCACAACGAAGCACAGAAAATGAAGGAAGAAGAGCGTTTTTTGTTTTTGGAGCAGTGGGAGAGTCAGTTACAGTCCGAAACCTTTCAATTTGTCTCTGCGCCAAAAAGAAAAAGAAAAAAACTCGAAAAGCTTACCCAATAAAATAATACACATTACTTGCTTTAAGGGTCCGCTTTTGGATATTTACCATGAAAAGGAATTCCCACTGTTTAGAAAGTGGAAGATTTGAGACTTGATAAACCTTACACTGCGAAATACCATAAAAAGTTTTGCTCATGGATCAAAGAAAATTCAACTTCTATTACGAAATTCTATCAAACTCATGACTCAGAACTAATTGAAACGTCGAAATCAATATTAATTAATACTAATAGTACGTCGTGGCTATTTTTCCTTTGCCATTTACGGATAAAGATCCTCCTAACCAAAGTTAGTTGAGGAATAGAATCTCCTCACTCCTCACCTCACTACCATGATTCTGATTTGTAATGTTTTTACGACAGACAAATCTCATAAATTTTGCCCAACTTGAGGTTTGAAATCTCATCGTAATTGTATTAAAAAAAATCTGGTAATTTTTTTATATAATTAATTTATCGTTATTACATTAATATAACAATATATGGAGATAGAGATAGAGATTCGAATCCATGACATTGAGATATATACCTTAACTAGTTGAATTATGTTCTTGTTTGACAGTTTTTTTTATCGAGACAAATTTCAATTTTTAATAAATATTATTTAGTAATTGTTTGGTTTTTAATAATTTGATGTACTATTGTTTTTTAGCTTTATTTAGTAATTTTATGTACTATTGTTGTGAAAAAAAAAATAATGTACTACTACTCGTTCCTTTGTTTCGTTATCTCATTTTTAAAACAATTTCACGATTTAAGCCAACTTTTGTAGTTTTTAAAATTTTGTTTTTTATGTGAAATTTTGCTAGCTTTCAAATGTGTTTTTTAATAATTTTCTAAAAATTCGTGAAAAAATTAAAAAAAATAAAAAACGAAATAATTATTAAAAACTTGAAGTTTTCCATGATAGACTTTCTATGTACCTCGGAAAATTATAAAAAAGTAAAAACTTTTTTTTTTAAGCCAAAAGTAAAAAGTAAGGACATTTTAGAGAAACACGACAGGAAAATTCCGTTTTTTTTTTTT
>NW_019104497.1:2044712-2072840 GCF_001995035.1 Momordica charantia
TAAACTAAACACGTGAATTAAAAATACATTCCCTTCCACGGAGTGGTTCTCTCGTACTTTGATTTTAATATCTACTTCTTATTTAATTTTTTAAAAATTAATATTTTATTAAACCTTTAAATATTTATTGCTTCATTATCTCAAAAATATATATATATTTATTGCTTCAAACAAAATTAGTTGCGTTAGGCCGACGTGTCGGTCTAATTAATTTATTTATTAGAAAAAAAAAAGGAAAATCAAGAACAAGACGTGCTGACTGCAAAATCTTCACAAATCACACATCTGCCCCAAAAATATCTCATTAATAAGTTTTTATGCCACAACCTTTTGAAATTAATTTGTTGTAACGTTGAGAAATTAAATAAAAAATCAAAATAAATGTGCTTACCACACAGATACGACAATTTGTTCTTATGAATTTTATGCAACAAAAAAAAAGTTTTAAAACTATAAAAAACAATGTAATTATTTTCATGTTATTTGAAAAAAAAAGTGTGCTCATATAGTTAATATTCCGAAACTGATATGTAAAAAGTAAATAAAACACTATTGAAAAAATAATTTTATGATTTTTTTTATTTAAAATTGTTCATTAGCTCTACTAAATAAATAAAAAAATTTAATCAACTAAATAAAATTATTAAATACATATCAAAATGAAATTGCCATGTCAATTGATATGATTTGATATAATTAGAAATTAATAAAAATAAGAATTATGTTAGTATTAAGTAATCTGAGTTTTATTGGCAACATGAGCTTAGTATAGCGATCTATCTTTGACCCGAGCTTAGTCCAATAGTAATTGTCACATATCTCTGACCAAGAAGTCATGAGTTCGAATCTACATTCGACAATGTTAAGAATATTATTAAAATTTTAACCCGTTGAACTATACCTTGACAATATCATATATATTAGATACCCATAAAAAAAAGTTTCGTTAACTTAAATTAAGGATGAAAATCTCTTACTTTGAAGAGGATGTAACCAAGTATTTTAATTAGATTATTTTTGGGATGTAAAAAAATGTTATATAAGAAAAAAGAATATTGAAAAATAATGAAATTAGAAGATATATATACCACGTATAAAATTTGGCAGTGTCTGGGGATGAAAAAACGACGGGCTCCAATCAAAGATGGATCACGTGAGGGTAACTCCTATTTTACTATATCCACCGCTTTTCAATTTGTTATATACACTTCCGAGGGGTCGAACATAAACAACCAACGGCTAA
The DNA here is from genome assembly GCF_001995035.1 of Momordica charantia. The sequence goes on from NW_019104497.1 coordinate 2,045,956, forward strand.
AATGGAGTGCCCGTATCAGTTTCAAGGCAAGACATTTCTCAAAATATTTGTCACCTATTGCATTTATATATTGTGGGCCACAATAATTTGACATTCTTCTCAACTCTGCCCCTTAAATATTTGATTTTTAAAATATTATTACACTAACATATAATTGTAAATAAATTGGATTCGAACTCGTAATTTTTACTAAAAGCAATATATTTATATAGTTCAACTAGTTACGATAAAAAGTAGAACATTTGAATTTTCGTCCCTACAAGTTGTTTAACTAAAAAGGAAAAAAAATCTTACTAAAATCAGTATATTGAATTACATCTTTCAATATTAAAAAACTTATAAGATTTTAGATTGACGTAACCTCGGGGAGGAGATAAGAGATTTTTTTCAAAACAAATTATATAAAATGTTGGGGCTGATTTATTATTTTATAGTTTTATAGATTTAAAAAATGGGTTACTTATAAATGTAAATATTAATTTATTATGTTATTTATGTAATTACATTTTATTTTTCAAATTTGAACTATGTTAGAAGATGAAGCCAACGTGGTTGGTTGTTTGGAAAAATTTGATTGGCGGAAAACCACGATGCCATGTTGTCTTTAGTTCCTTGTCATCATTTAATTATAAAATAAAGACTACATATTTCATATTTGTGAGTGATAGATAATATATTCATAGGAAATTTACAATGTATAGCAAATTTTGTTGCTATATTTAGAAGCTCATTACATAAAACAATAATTTCCAAATATGAAAAAAAAATCCTCACATTTCAACTATATATAAGTTTTTTTTTGTTAAATAAAGGTTGATGTATTAGATGATTTTTTGATTGACTTGATGTATCATTTTTTATTGTAGATAAAGTATATAGTTCATATACTTAATATAAAGTATATCATTGATATATATATAAAAGTTCTTACAATTGTCTTTTTTGCAAAATATTTTATCATAGGGCAAATTTACTTTATTATTCCAAGCATATAAAAACTCCTTAAACTAATTATATTAATTTATATGATTAGTACCTTAAATTGATTATAAACTTAGTCCCTAAAATTTGATGGATGCCACATTTATTTAGAAAATAAAGTATCGTCGTTGGACATGGAATATTTGTATGATCTAATATATACTTTGGTAAAAGGTTCAGATATCAAATACCTTTAAATGGGCTTTTGAAAATAATAATAAAAAAAATATTATTATAGGAATAATAAATGGGTGTAGGATTCTTCTTAGATTGTTTTATTATTATTCTTTTTGTTATACTAAAAATGACAGCAAAATTGGAATAATAATATAGGAAACGTGATGGGATTTGTATAAAATTTTTTCCCCAAAACATTAATTTCTTCTCATCGAGGCTTCCTTTTTCTTTTTATTAAAAAATTAGATTAGGTACAGATCAGTAAGGAGGGAGCCAAGGCAGCGAGTAAAAAGAGAAAATAAACCTTTAATTTTTAAAATGTTCCGAAGATATTTTATTTAAAAAACACATTGCCCTCCCGGACAGAGGAAAATGCAAAAACATATATTTTTTAGTACAATAAGGATGAAGAATTCGAACTCGTGATCTCATGGTCAGAGATATATAACAATTATTGTTGAGTTAAGTTCACTTAGCAATAAAGTGTAATTTTAATTTGTATAGTTTAACTTCAATTTAATGCTTATATAAAAGTCTCTCATAGTCCTTACATTTACATTAAAGCATAGAAATAAATCCCTGCAATGAGTAAAGAGTTACAAAATTCCAACACAACGAGAGATATTTTCAAATACAGTAAACGGGCTTCTTAATGCGACATCTTGGTTTAAGACATATGGGTTTGATGCACAATATAACATTAGTTGAAAAATACAAATTTATTCATGACTTCCATCCTTTTAGAGTTCACTCGTAAATAAACTAATTGTATTCGAATCGTATTAACAAAGACGTCAGATAAGATACAAATAATAGTAAAGCTCGGAAAAGCTGGGTAGAAAAAGGTTAAAACAAAAGAGAGACACATAAAAGAGAGAGAGATTTGATGATTTGATGGGATGGGATTAAGGTGTAAAGGGAGCAAAAGGGAAGAAAGGTGGAAAAAGTAGGGGATATAAAGGGGAAAGGACATGAGCATGTGGGCAAAGTAAATGAAGGGGGAATCATAAGGTGATTATGTGTGTTGGTTTGGTCTTGGTTTTGGTATCTGGGGTATGAAATATTTGCAAAAGGATGAATATTGACAACCAAAAAGGCCAAAAAGTACCTAAGGTTTCTTTCCACATGCACATTGGTCATATACTCGACCATGATTCCTTTTCCTTTCTTCTCTCGGGAGTCGGAGAGAAGAGACGTGAAGAAAATGACTCGTTTAGTAACATTCTCGATTTTTAAAAGAAAAATATAAACAATTGTTAATTATTCATGTTTCTCGTTTCTTATTTTCTAAAAATCTTTCTAAGACTTTGGAAACAATAAAATTAAGAACCCGTTTAGTAACGTTCTTATTTATTGTTTTTGCTTTCTCATTTTTTAATAAAGAAAAATAGAATTGCATGTCCTCTAATACCCATAGATCCAAAAATGATAAAATAATATTTTTATTTATGCTTTGAAACAATTTGAAAATGGAAACAAAAAATTTATTTTAAAGATTTTTGTACATAATATATTTTAAAAATGAAAAACAAGAAACATAAATAGTCGTCAAATACTTAGATTTTTTAATAAAATTTGAAAAGAAAGGAGCAACGACATTATTTACCATTCTCGATTAATAAAATCAACAATAAAATAGAACCAATGCAACGCAATTCTACTTTTTATTTTATCAAAATAGAGAAAACAATAAACAAAAAATAACAAATGAAATACGAAAAAAAGAAAAAATATTACGAGACGGGTCCCACCCTCCCTCTAAAACCAAATCCCCTTTCCCCTCTTTTGCCAATCTCATCAACTTCCACTCATATTAATCAATGCTTCTTTTCCTGTCTAAAATTACCACAATATCCCTCCCCCATGTTTGGCTATTCTTAGTGTTATGCAAAATAGATGGTTGATTAGAGTTTACTCACTAACTTACTTTGACTATATAGCTTTTTCTATTTAGTCTATTACACTCTGAAAAGATTTGGTTGCTCGTTTGAATTTTGAGGTGTGATTCTACGTTGTTTAATATTGCAAACTAAATGATGACATGACATATTTATTATATAAATATTAGATTATTTAACATAATGTAATAAATACATGTCAAACAAAAGTCGACAACTAGACATTTAAAGCATGTGCAACAAATTCTCTTTTCGAACTATCAATTTCAATTCATTTTATAAACCGTACGACATATTTTTTTGTTATTGTCAATCTCATTAATTCCCACTTAATTTACTAAAACCGCGCACCTAAAAGATCCCGTTTTGAATAAATTAATATATTTTCTATTATAAGTTGGGATCATGGAGAAACTAATGAAGTTCCAACCTGCAACTTCCATATATATATTATATGCATTTTGGAAGGCTTTCGTGATGAATATGACAGCAAGAAAAAGAAAATGACTGAGGCCTTTTGAGATTCATTCACCAAAAGGAAATGCAAAAACCAACATAGGGGGAAGAGTCTAATAAAACAATCATTTTGTTTCCAATAAATGAATGAATATGCAACACATAATTAATATATATCACATATGTTTGAAATTGAAGACAGGTAATGAATCAAAATTGAGTGAAGAAGATGATAAACACACGAAACAAAAGTGAAATTAATTGAAAAAGCTTGTACACAACATCTTGAGTGGGAATTAAAAGACTGCTAAATTTAGAGTGAAAATTTCATTACAGATTTAGAGCATTACATCATCAAACAGTTGGTGGGGGGCATGGGCCTGTTCAATCTGTGGATGCCAATGCTCTTATCCCATTATTGACAGGTATCTTTCAAAGGCTTTAGAGAGAGAGAGAGAGATTGAATTTGTATAGAGATCGTGGCTAGGCTGGGGGTGGGCAGCTCACATGTGCTGTTTTCATAGCATGGTCTCAACACCAATAGGAGAAAGAGAAGAGAGAGATGGGTCCCCCGAAGAAAATATTATTCAATGTGACTGTTCTCCGCTAACTGTTTGATGCATATATATAATTTCTAAATTTTCTCCCATACAAGATACATCCAATGGCATAGAAGCACCAACCCAACCATGTTATTCTGGCCTCAGTAGACAATTTATCTCCGGTCAAATTAAAGTTTTGGCTTCTAAACTTTCATAATTGTGTCTCATAGGTTCACGGACTCTTTTGAAATTTAAAGCTTAATGCTTTTGGCTGCAGCAGCAACACATGAGTGCAGAGGCATTTGGCAATCCAATGGCATTGGGATTGGCAGCCATTCTGATCACCTGATCTTCTTGTATGGTGAAGCACTGTTTTGTGTTGCAGCAAAGTATGAGGGGAGCACATGAACTGATCAGATGGATATGCCAAATCTCAAAGAAGTAGAAGAAGAAGAAGAAGAAGAAGAAAAATAAACAGCTTTTTCTTCTTTTCTTCTGGCAACAATCCCAGTTTTGGTAACATTATTACTGGTGAAAGCTGCAAGTGCAGGCTTTTTTGACTGCTTCCTACTGCCCTATCTATAATGTCAATGCTTTCTTACAATGGCTGTAACTCACCCAGGAAAGCAATCCAGGTTGGACTTTGCCTAACCTAAGAAGACAAAGATTCTGTTTTGAAGCTGTTTTTGACCCACTGGTTTTCAAAATATGTCTTGGTAAAAAATGTTCTTTGAAATGAGGAAGATAATGAATTGATTTGAGTGTCATCAATGAATTTTGGTAAAGTAAAACAATAAAAAAAAAAAAGTTTGTCTAGTACACATTCTAACTCCCGTGAGCTTTGACAATCCATATTTGACACTTATTGACCTGGACATTTCTTGACTATGCTCGCATCATCTCAAGATCCTTTGTGTTCAAATGTTCAGATCATTCATATATCTCTCTCGTACTCAAGTGTCACAGTTCAGTACGGCACAATATAAATAAATTGCATAAAGAGTTTCTTTTGGCATGTTTTATCCAAAAGAAACATCATATCATATATAATATAAGTGTGAGGATGAGGATGATAAGTGACTGATTGACCTAAGAAATGATTCTATATTCACATTAGTTTTAATGTGAAGCTCATACCATCCTGCCACATTCATCCTACAAAATATCTAAAGATGGCAATTTCTTAAAATTTCACCTGTCCAATATAGCATTTAATAATTAAGAGTTGTTATGTGAATCCTCTAAAAAAACAGAAGAGCTTTTTACGAGTAGAAGTGGTCCTCCAATTGGGGACCAAAACAAGTCATTAATGGATGTTTTATGATCCTCCAAAAAACACACAGAAATTTATTGCCCTGAACAGACACAACAGTGTTGATAGTAATACCAATTCATTACTTCCCACCAAATAAAAAAATAAATAAATAAAAAGGACACCAATGGCCTTCCTATCATATTTTTTTTATACCAAATTTCATAAGAAAAATACGGGCAGTGGAAAATTAAATTTGGGCGATAAGAAAAATATAGAGAGAAAGAACACCTCCCAGGATTTAAATGGGGAGAAGTTTTAAACACTACAATAAATTATTATTATTTATATTTTATACATAATTAGTTTAATCTCTAATAAACTATTATAATGCAGATCCTAGGCTTCATTATTACATAATTGAAATTGAAGTGCCCAGTTCAACAACATTTTAATTGAATCAAACCATGGTTTAACAAATATATATGTGCATAAATATAAATAAAAAGAATCCTTATAAAGTTCAGCCCAAATTCTTTTCAGTTTTTTAAGTAGTTAGTTCAGGAGAGAAAGCTGAGATGGTCATCGAAGTCCATCAACTTGTCCTATATAAATATATCATGGAGTTAGTAACTTGATTCATTTAAGAGAAAAGAATGCTGACAGAGACCTGATGATATTGAAAATGACAAAATAAAAATATACAAAGTGGAATAATGATGAGATAATTGAAATCATTCAGCATCAAGTATATGAACAACAATTCAATTATACTTCATATTGGATATCTTCTGCATTCCAAAAAAAAAATAACTCAAAAGGACCACTATTCTGAAAATTAAAAGAGGACTATTTAACTTTCAATTTTCAATTTCATCAAATTCAACCTTAAGATTGAATAAGTGGTGAAATCAACCTCTTGAAAACCAAGTAAGAGAATTAACAATAAATCACCTAAAAATTTGATCAATAAAACATAAAAAAATCAGGCTATAAAACACACAAATCCCAAAAGAAATCCAAACTCTAATAAATCAATCAACCAAAATAAAAAGAAAAAAGAAATGCTGACCACAACCACACTCATAAAGATGACTTTTCAAGGATAGTAATTTCACCACTTATTCGCGTTTAAAGTTCAATTTAATGAAATTAAAATTCTAAAGTTAAAAATTGTCTCACTTGACTACCAAGTACAGAGTACAAACATATTACCCCCCAAGAATTAACAATGCAGAGGGGAAGGGAAAATACTACTCTGTCAAAACTCGCAGTTGATGCACCCCATAAATAATATATACTGATCTAATGCCTCCCATATGCCTGCCTGTTACCAAAAATTGCATTCGCAAGCAAATGTCACACCCCCTCCTCCCCCCAAAACAAAGGAAAAACTTACCAGCATTTCATATTCTTCAAGATCGTGCAGAGTTTATATTTACAGGAAATAATAAGCTATCTATGTGTTAATATGGGCAGCTCTTATTTCCCAAGTGAGTGTTATGCTATGAAACTACACCAAGAACTTTGATCAGATCAGACTTCTGTTCTGTCGTAAGCCTTGATGGATACTTGACCTCAAACTTGATTCTCAAATTTCCCCTCTTCCCAGGTTCCTTTGAGATTGGCATCCCTTCATTTGCCACAACCATCTCATCACCAGGTTTGACAATATCTGTTATAGGGATCACGAGATTCCTTCCATCCAGAGAAGTAAGTTCGAGAGTTTTACCTGTGAGTGATTCCAGGAGTGTTATTTCGTGGTTCACCAATAAATCATTCCCATCCCTCTTGTACATAGCATGTGGTTTCTCATCCACTACAAATATAAGATCTGCTGGAATAATGCCAGGCTCCTGATTTCCCTTCTGTGGAAAAGTGATCTTCGTCCCTTTCTTCCACCCCGGTTTTATATCAATTGTCAATATCTCTTCAACTGTCCGAAACTTCCTGCAAGAGAATTGATCAACCTCAAGTCAGATATAAACCATGAGGCAAATTCTTTCACAGCAGGATAAATATCACATTTAAGCCTAAAAAACATAACTACTAAAACCAAACCATCATCATCCATCCAAGTATTAGTTTCAATCATAACCATCTACGTTTCAAATTAACAACATTAGAATGTATCTGAAGATAAGTTTGACATTTCTAAACCTAGCTGTTGTAGAAGGGAGAAGCCAACCGATTACCTTTCCTGAAGCATGCATGGGATACAACTTAAAGTGTATCAGCATTACATACAAAGTGAATTTATATGCTTTTAGGAATAGGTAGTAACTTAACATTACAACCATTATATGAGGCGTACAAATCCAAACTTCCAAGCTTCAGTGTGTTCTCATGGAGGCACAAACCTCTTCCACAAGAGGCTATGATCCAAAGAAGGCATAAGCTTCAAGGCTAAAAATTTGAGTCTTTTTCCAAAGAGTGGTGTAAACCTCAAAAACTTTATAAAACATTGTTATGGTCCTGAAATCTATTAGATTCAAGAGTTACATGGTGATGTATGCATTGAAAATCGCATTTGAAACCAAGCAAAACCTTCTTGATGGGGTAAACAGGATACAAATTATAAAACCGAACAATCCTTATAACCAAAATGCTTCTTAGTCAACCAAATACTCAATGCAAAAGGCCTGTCGGTCTACCGATAACTCGACTACATTTGCTTAAATCACTTAATTCTAACAGAACGGAAAGGAGGCAGAAGGACAATCAGAAGGAGACATTCTTAATCGTAATTCCATCTCATTGGCATACAAATTGTTCAACCTTCATGGTGATAGAATTCCTTAGAAAAGGGAAGGAAAAGGGGACCAACGTCAATACAGAGGCCCCAATCCAAACAATTCATTTACCATAAACAATCCACAAGGGAAGGCATGCAATGAAGAATAACCCAAATACCGAATTAAACATGCAAACTCGATTTTGTTCCGTAAGAACCAAAAGAATACAACATTCAATTGAAATTTGATGGAGGGGAACGTAAAAGTCACATACCCAGAAGCATCGTACACATTCCTCGAAATCTTCATCTTCTTTTTGGCGCCTTTATAGAGCTCCTCCAAGCTGCAAGGCAATGTATTCTCAACAGCTGCAGCCTTCCTACCGCGGGCACCACCCCCATTTTCCGTCCCATTATGAACCCTAAAAAACGCATCATTAACCCCTCTGCTCCTCCCTCCACCATCACTATTGCTAGTGCCGCCGCCGCCGCCTTCCGATCCGAAAAATTCCGCGTATATATCATCCGCGTTCCTAGGTTTGAACTTGAACGTGGAAGTATTGGGATGCTGGCGCTGATATTGTTGGTAGACCGGGGAATAGGCGGAGGACGACGTAGCTTGAGGGTTGGGCGGAGGAATTTTGCCGGACTTGAGGGTTTCCTCGCCGTAGAGGTCGTAGATCTGACGCTTCTGAGGATCGCTAAGAACGTCATATGCCTCTGAAATTTGCTTGAACTTGGCCTCCGCCTCCTGTTTGTTAGCCGGATTCTTGTCTGGATGCCAAAACAGCGCCAATCTCTTGTAAGCCCTCTTCAAATCGTCGTCGCTCGCGCTTCTGCTCACCTTCAGAATGTTGTAGTAATCCTTCCCCATCGCTATGTCTCTGTAAAATCTCTCCCTCTCTATCTCTCTCTGTAAAATCTCTCCCTCTCTATCTCTCCGCTCGTTCTCCACGGCTTTTGTTTTCTCGCCGGAGATTGGGAAGAAGAAAAAGTGACCGTCGGATGAGTAACGGAAAAGAGAATCCAGCTGCGAATCTGACGGTTATTTGGAAGAATTCATTGAAGGAAGGAATATTGCGTCGTGGGACCCATTACAATGTGGGCTCGGGTTCTAACAGTCACCCGAATCCGACTTATATGTGGAGTCGGAAACCCGACCCGGATCCGGTTGCTTACTTTTATTAGTTAACAAATATTTACCTTATGAAGCTCTAGATTAGTTGGGATTTGAAATTATTTTGGAATACACATAAAATTCCAAATTTCAAATCCAATTTTCGTTTTAAATATTTTCTATCTCAAAGGTTAGATTTGCTAGGATTTTAGTTTTAGAATTATATGATACCAAATATATTTCAAATGCATCCATCATAAAAATTACTGCTGACTTGTTTTTGTTCTTTTTTTTCTTTAAAATTTTGAAATTTGAATACAAGTCTGATTTAGTAAAAGTAATTTTGTTTTTAGATTTGAAATCATCATGACTTTAATATTTATAATTTGAATGGTGATATTTACAAGCTTTTTTACAATATGAAATTTTAAATTTTAATTTCTTACGTTGATTTGATTTGACTAAAAGATTTGCTTTCTTTCTTTATTATATATAATTTATATTTTTTAAAATAAATAATTACTATTAAAATATGTTATTATTATAAAATTATAAGAACATAACAATATACTTTATTTTTATTTCTCTTAAATGTCCAAATAATATATTTTAATTTCAACGGCTTAAAATCAAAATAGTTTGGAATTTGAAATCATTTCAATCCTTTAAATTGAAATTATTTTTGACTAATTCCAAAAGCTAAATTAAAGATGTGGATTTAAAGCTCCAACTTTTCAGCGAGGATTCGTCAGTTTAGTTAGATTGAGTTTGACGTTTTAATTATTAAAAAGAAAAATTATTTGGCATCCACGAAGTAGTACAGTAAAATAAATAATCATAATAACAAACAAAATGGAAAGCGATTTTAAATGTTAAATAAGTTTTTTTTAATTCATATTAAATGAGTTTATACTTTTACATTTTATTGTACAAATCTTTAAAATGAGAAATAAATGTCAACCCGAGTTTAGGTAGCATCTGTATCGGATCAATAGATTTTGAATTTTCCACCTTTATTTATTGTATTAAAAATAAATAAATAAAAAGATAAATAAATTCATAAGACGAGATTCAAGAATGCCTTGAAAGAAACACCATAAAAAAATGATGATAGACAAACACAAACAAACAATAGCACAGTAAAACTTACAACTTGGACGATTCAAATAAAACTAAAATTATTCATGAAAATAAGATTTGACATTATCTAATCCAACAAAATCATACATAATCTGATTATAAAATTGTAAATCAAAAGTTATATATATATATATATATATATATATATATATATATATTTATTTATTTTCCCCACATGTCAATGTTATTTGGAAAATACATCCAACCTATAGTCATTATAATATGAAAACACGTCTCACCTAACCTTAGATAACTTTATGTAAAAGGAATGCACCAATTAGATTTAGTTGATTTTTGTTCTATAAAATGGCAATCAATTTATAACTTGAAATTCTCCTACTTTGAAGAAATATCACGAGAAGTACTTTCAAATTTCCATCAAGATTTGAGATACTGCAAAATTGAAAAAAAAAATCATTCATTATTTGCGAGGAAAATTTATGGTCCAAAGTAGGAAGTGAGAAAAATCCACAGGTTTCAGTCGGTGATTTTACTCAACATTATGGACATTAACTTACCTAATATTAGCCACTTGGATTTGATTTGATATTATTTAGCAAGTTATATGATCAGAAAGACAATTACTTTATCCCTTTTATATCCAGACAAAGAACCATTTGAGTTCAATGAACTGTGACATTCTATTTTCTGAACAAAGTTCCAAACTTTGATTTCGAATGCCCAAAAATCCCAGTACGGAAAAATACATGAATCCAAGGCTTTCATCCAAAAGAGCAGAAATTTGGACTGTTTCCAATCTGTACAATCTGAAACCATTAATTTCCTCAAACTCAAATCCCAACAAGCAATTCCATTATCATCATCTTCTTCCTTCTTCTTCCCAGTAAATCACCACAAGCAAATAATGTAAGAAAAATATACAGATAAAAGAGGATTTCAGGGATAAAATGCCTATTTACTATACCTCCATGAGATCCAGGAGAAGCTGCAAGTTCTTGTTCCAATGGTGGTGTGCTTCTCTGCACCTCATTGAGGGAGCTGATCCTGGTACACAAATCTTGCCGTTTGAAACCTCTCATGCTATTCTACAGCAGGTGCGTCTGGGATAAAAATGGAATGCAAACACTACACACTCAGCAGGATAAACAAAAGCAACATCAGGAAATGAATTCACTTCACACGACCACGGCTTGTCCGGTGACCCCGTCGTGAAGTTGCAACGATCCGTCTTTCATCAGGTTAAGGCTCAAACTCTTGAACCTCTCTCTAGAATACTGCCTTGACGCCTTTCGCCAATCGGTTCCAGTTTTCATCATAGCAACAAACTCGTCATAGCTGATTTGTCCGTCCTGAAAATTATTGTTTTTCCAAGAAACAGAAACGAGTCTATTAGGAAAAACAGTAGAAGTAAATACTACACCCACACATGAGAGGAGATAGCAAATGGACCACACTTCAAAATGTTCAAAACAACACAACAATTCATCCCTTCTTGAGCTTTTGAAACAATTACAATATTAATCAAGTTGTGCAGTAGTCTCTAAGTTGATATTACTAAAGCAGAGCTAGTCAAGTAGAAAATGAGTGGACTAGAAAGTCTCACCTTGTCTGTGTCGACCTCACGCATGATCTCATTCAGTACATCACTGTCTGTTTCACCTGCTTCGTCTGCTAAGGCTTCCCGTAGCTCATCTAATTCAATGAACCCAGTTCCATTTTTATCGAAAAACATGAATGCTCTGCGAAAATGCTCGTCATTTTCCATCCTCTGCAAGTGTATTGTTACTGCTACAAACTCCCCATAATCCAGTACACCATTACCATCAACATCAGCCTGTAGAAGACAAAAGATCAACAGCACAGTTCACGATATGGAATACCAGACTTGGTGAATTGAAACTCTTCAACTTCCATCCGCACAGAAGGAAAATTTCCTCAAACGTGTAAAAGAAAAAATGGTTGGCAAATGAAGTTACAATTCATATTCCAACTGTTTATTAGGAAGTAACATGGGGAAGAGCATTGCAATTTGGAAACACAAGATCAAGAAGAAGGCTTACAATGCTCACAAATCATTCAAGTAAAAAGAGTAATCATATTCAGGGGTAAACTTGGAACCATAAAGCAAATTTTCAGTCTGAATTTGAGAACATAGAAATTTACCACTTCCATGAGCATTTTCATCTCTGGCTCAGCCAATTGTGAGCCCACCTTTTTTAGCCCCGCCTTCAGTTCCTCAAAAGATACTTTCCCATCATTGTCAGTGTCCATCAAAGAAAACATATCTCTGATCACTTCAACTTCTTCAACAGATAAGTGCTCTGCTATCACCTACACATTTTAGGTGATCAGTTGTCTCCTAATTATCATGAATTTCCATCTCTGTAATACCATTCAATAATTCAGAGGACAATTATAGATGATGTTTAAGGCTTACCCTCAGGGCTTTCTTTTTGAACCTATTCATAACTGAGAACTGCTTGAGCCTCATCCTTACAATATCCCCAAGTGGAACATTTGGAGCTTTCTTTGCATTTTGTAACCAAGGATGATCTGCAATTAATGATGAGAGAGTAGAAGATGGTGCTAAGTTGCATTATTTTGATAAATGACATGTAATGGTGTTGGATAATTCAGTCATGAGGCAAACATCCAACTTCAATGGAAAAAATTAGTTATAGGTACCATCATTGTAGGGGAGAAAAAGGGGGGAAAAAGGGGGATATTGATCAAGATGAAAAAGCAAAATTAAAATAAACAAATCAGAATCATGAAGCAAACATTTATCTCCACAAAAAATACATCGAAACAGGTTCTCTTATTTCCAAATAATAGAGATGTCCAATATGACATCAAAGGAAGCCAAAAGTATCATGTTCAAGAAAATACGGACTAGACAGGTGCCAGAATGATTCATAGCTCCACCACTAAATAAACATTGCTTTCTAGTTTCTGCTCGTAAATTTCACTGTGGCACATAAACATCAAACCCACTTTTATTTACTCACCAAGTCAAACAATACCTAAAGTTGAACAAGTAGCCCTTAACAGCACCCGTCAACAACTAATTTAAACGAGAAGCTTTTCACGAATCAAGAATCAACCCAAGACAGAAACTTATCATTGAAAAGAGAAGCAGTAATTTATCCCTAAATTACCTTACTATTTATATTTGACCCAATGCGTTAATTTTGTCGATAAAGTCAAGGACCGTATCTAACTATACTCTTCAATTTCATATTTACAACACATATGTCAAAGAATAGTTAATAAAAAGAAACGATTAGATTTCATGGCAATTTAGAGAAGTATAATTTACCATGTTGTCTAAATGTTGTTCCACGTCCCTAGAAGTACCAACCAACATCTTCGCAATGCTTTTTCTACTAAATGTAACTATAATGGTAAAATTGCAAAACTTCGGTCCTTCAAGCACTAAATAAAACTGACCAATAGCTCAATAATGATACTGAAATTTGACTGGTAATTGAAACCAATGATAGTTTAGCCAAGAGAAAAAGTAATTATAGGATTCAACTATCTGGGAGTCCACCTCTCTCGTACAGATTTGTACCCACGTTCTACCTTTTCCACTCTTTCAATGGAAATTTGTGTAGTACTCCATAGGGATCTTTTATTTAAGCTGATGGCTTCAATGCCATGCAATTCAGTAAGCTATATGCTTAAAATACGACCTTGTGATAGAATTGGGAATATTATTAGGTTATTATTGGCATATTAGTAATTATGCCAACGAGTTTGTTATTAGGAGTTGATTATAAATTGAGTGAAGGGGAACGAGCCCTTGAGGGGCAGCCCAGTTGGCAAGGACTTGGGGTCTTTTGGTCATACCGACTTAGAGGTCTCAAGTTCGCTCCTTCCGAAGGAGCGTAATATAAAAAACCCTTGATGTATCCCAAGTCCACAAAAAAAATAGAGTGAGGGGGAAGGGAAGAAGGTAGACCGTTATTAGTGTGGTCTGAATTACTTGGTAGTTATTGTAATTCTAATATCTTTTATATTTCAATATATTTCTAGTTGTTTGGTTCTATCACAAAGATGCTATGAAATAGACTCAGTACCCAAAATCAACTTTTTGTTGGAAAAGAGGATGGAAAATCAGACATTTACCATTTGATCTAGGGATCTAGCTGATTGCAGCTATACTCCGTCATTAGAACTCAATCTAATGAAAGATCACCACATATTTTTCAGTTTCAGGCACTCAACTAAATTGTAAATATCCAGAATGAAATAATACACTAAACCCTGATTCAAGATTCAGTTGCAGAGAGAGAAAGAGAGAGAGAGAGAATTGCAACTTCGTAGTAATAACTCATAAGCTTCTAGCTAAAAGTCTGAATAGAAACAGCCGAGCTACTTACCAAGCACCTGCTGAGCAGTCAAGCGCTTTTTAGGATCTGGCTCCAACATCTGCCGGACAAGGCTTTTAGCACTCTCCGAAATCTGTGGCCATGGTTCCCTCTTAAAATCAAGTACGCCCCTCAAAATTGCAAGAGCTACTCCTTGTTCAGTCTCTGTTAACAGATTCCCAAAATAGTAACAGATAAATAACTCTACCATTTAACTGATCCTGAAATCAAATTAGCTGAGATTTGGAGAGGTCTAAGTTCTAAAAATAGCAATGAAAACCATATTACCTGCCCAGAATGGAGGAACCCCGCACAATAAAATATATAATATCACACCGGCGCTCCAAATATCAACCTCTGGTCCATAATTTCTTTTCAATACTTCTGGCGCCATGTAGTATGGACTCCCCACTATCTCCGTAAACTTCTCCCCTAAAATCTCGTTAAGAAAAAGGACTTTAAAATTCAACTACAAAATCAATCAAACAACCACGAAATCGATCGCCATAGCTTCCAACCGACAGAGGAAAATGGAAACAAAGGAATTTAAAATGAAATCGAATTAAGCTACACTGTACTCCACGAAGAGGAATCAAAGTCCAACGGAACTTACCAGGCTTGAAAAACACAGAAAGACCAAAATCAATCGCTTTGAGCGGCGAATGCTCCTTCTTGTTCGCAAACAAAAAATTCTCAGGCTTCAGGTCTCTGTGCACAACTCCATTAGCGTGGCACATCCTAACCACTTCAGCGATTGTCCTCGCGACGTTCGCCGCAGCGCGCTCGGTGTAGTGTCCTCTAGCTACAATCCGATCGAAAAGCTCACCTCCCTCACAAAGCTCCATGACTAGGTGAACATTCTCGTTGTCCTCGTAGGTCGCCTTGAGCTTCACTATATTCGGATGCTCAGGCAAATTCGACATTATCGCAACCTCTCGCCTCACATCCTCTATGTCCACTGCGGTCCTCAGCTTCCTCTTCGATATCGATTTACAAGCCAAAGCCTGCTTCGTCTCCCTGTCGGTACACAGGTACGTGATCCCAAACTCTCCACGACCGAGCTCGAGCCCGAGTATATACTTGTCGCTGATTCGCGTTCGGTGACTCAGCGGCATCACATCTTTCAGAACCCTAAGCGGAGCAGGCGACCGAGCAACAGAATCCCGATTATACGGATTCGATTTCCGCTCTTTATCATTCTTCTTCCGATTCTCCGGCTTCTCGTCCTCTGTAGTCTCCGGCCTCACACACGCGTTGCAGTTTCCCATACTCCAACAAGATTCACAAGCAAAATTACCTCGTCCTTGATCCTAAGAAGAACCTCGAGTCCCCGGTGGTCGTGGCAGTGAAGATACAGTCGCCGCCGGCGAGGCAGGTAGTTATCGGCGAGGAGAGGTCTGCAGGAGAAAAATGAAAACGCGGGGTCGGTTGAGAAAAAAAAAGAAGGTATTTTGAAAAATCATGGTAATGATCCCTAATTATTATAATATTGGTTGAAAAGGGTAAATTAGGAAGACGACGAATTATTATTTGGAGTAATTAAGTAATATAATTGAGTTTTCCAATCATAAGAATCGATTAAATTAATACCATCTCCGCTACTAAATTCCTCCCATTTACAGATATCTTTATCCATTTCCAATTTTGTATTTTAGAAAAAAAAAGGTATGGTTGTAGCATTTAATTCTTTTTTTCATACACAATGCCTTTTCTCTTTCTTTCTATTTTCTTTTAAATTAATCCAATTTTTGAATTATTCGTATAAAATTTGTATATTTATTTAACAAAATTAAATTGCAGATAAAGATCACAAGATTTGAACGTACCATATGCTTCTTATATGTAGGACCAGAGTCTGTTATGTGATCCTCTAGTCTGAAAACACGTGTCCTCAGCTCGAATACACAAAATACGAAACAGACTAGGTAAAGTCACGTCTAACTGACTCAATAAAAGGCCACCTCGACACGATTGATGACTTGAAAATACAAAGGCCAACATAAAATCCGTTGACAATAGATACAAAGCGTTGAAGTGGTAGTGCAACGTTTTCCAAGCTTCCTTTAAGATGAAGTTCATTTCTCACAAAATGAAACAATTTCTACACAATCTTACTAAGGTCAACTGATAATACTCAAACTAAGATTAACTTAAGTAGTGGATGCGTGTGGTCAAGCATCGTATCGATGCAATGTTCTATTTGCATGTAATCATTTTAACTTATTGGACATCAAACTCGAATCATAAACCAACTCTGTCACATTGTCCCAAAATTATGCATCAACACAAACTCATTTCGGAAAAAAACTATTATATACTTCTCATGAATTTTTATTATTATCCAAACCTAGAGGTAGATTTTTTATTTGTAAAAAATGATTGGAAAAAACGAAACCCTGATCAATCATTTATTTCATTTTCATAATGAATATTTATCACTTATGATTAATCTTGTAAATATCTATTTAATTTTAATAATTTTCAAAGTGTTTAAATACTCGTTTTAATTATTTTATATTAATTTTTTTACAGGTATTTTATATTAATTTTTACTAGTTCATCAACCAAAAACATTTATACCATGTCGGATATTATTTCATCTCTATTGTTCTAGCTTTGTATCAAAATCATAGGCATCATCCTATCTCTGCCGTCGATCTTGCTCACTTTTGTTGGTGTGGCTGATGGAAGGTCAAGATTTACTACAGACATTATTTGTTGAAGTTGTTCACCAGCCCAGGGATTAAGATAAGGTAGATTTTGCCTAACCCAAAAAACAGCACAATTAAATAATAATAATAATAATAAATTTCTGGTATGGGTATTTTCGTCCATTACATTTCGGCGCCTACTGAAACCATAATTACACTCCTCATAATTCTTCTGCTAAGTGACCTAAATCAACATATTTTACCACTTACATAATTTCTTATTTTAGGTAAATTTGGGGTTAGTGTTATATATACACCACAATTTGTTTAAAAGAAAGGTTAAAATATCCCTAAGAAATTAAATTTACTGTAATCCATCAACTTTACTTTATAGGTTTGATTGGTGATTTAACATAGTATAAACACAAAAGGCGATGCATACAAATTCAGGGTAAAAGCTACGGTTTATTTTTAGATTGATCGGCACTTAACAAAAAGTAAAAAACCATAAAAAACCATTTTCCTCTTATTAATATAAAAAAATTATGATAAAAATATTGAAATTAGTAATTCAAATGTCTCATTCTCAAGGTGTGTAAGCAAAAGAGTAGAATATGAAGAAGAAAGAGTCTAAAACATTGAGCAAATGAAGATGAGAAGAGGGGGTGGAGGTAGGTGGAGACTTGGTCAATGGAATGGAAACTAAAGACATTTTGAAGCTTCTAATTTCTTGGTCATGAACCCAATTTGGTTGAAATTTTGGTAACATTCCAAGCCTAAAGTCAACAAAATAATGAAGCTTTGCCTTTCTCCAACTATTTTTTTCTTTTTCTTTTTTTTTTGTCAAGCAAACAAAAATCCAAAATAGGTCATTACATGTTTGTTTTCCCTTCTTTCACATGTGATTTAAGGAAAAAGTATAGGTCATTACATGTTTAAATAAAGTTTATACTAGAAAAATAATTACTAAGAGAGCATCATATATGGTAGGATTTCTAGATTTTTTCTTCCATATGCATTAACTTTTTTCGAGTTTATTCTATATTCGTTCTTTTTACTTTTAATATTATGACTCCATAATTTTACTTTGGTCATTGTAGTTAAATAAACTTGATAGATTTCATATATTTTGTAATTTTATATCATACTTAATATATGGGTTGGAATACAAATATATTGAGACTTGCGTAACATTTATGTTAAACATAATCAGATTTCCAATGGTAAAAATATTTGTCTAATTTGGGTATAACAGTGCACGAATTTGCTTTGTTTATATATTATGGATCTTTCTCACTTCTAGTTAATGTAAGACTATGTTCGCACCTCCAACAACAATAACAATGGAAACGATTTTTTTTCTTTCAAAGTTTTTAAATTAAAATAGAAGTTTAAAGAAAAAAAAGGAAAGATAAGTATTTTATTATTTTAATAGGAAGGGGTTTTGTTGAAGTAGTTAGAGGGTTATTGTATTTATAAAGAATGAGAGATATTGAAAATATGGAATTGGTAAAGTCTAAGGTTTTGGAGTGGCATTGGAAAATTGGCATGTGATGCAATGCCAAGAAAATTAGAAGACATCCTCTGGTCCCCTTTCGACTTTTCCCTCTGTTTGACAGTGAGATTTAGAGAGAGATTCCTTTTTCCTTTGACCTTTTCCTTAGGAGAAAGCTTTATGAAGGAGATAGGATATACAAAAGAGAGTGAAATTACACCTCAAGGAAAAATGGAGCCAGAACAATGTCGAAGCTGCACAGCATGCCATTGGGGTCGAGAGGATAGCGTCGTGGTGCTACTTAATAGTGTAAAGGCGCTCTCGCAAGTCCATGAAGAAAAAGATGCAGTGCGAGCCACGTTATTGATACTAAAAAGTTTGTAGAGAGCATCTCAATGCTAGCCCAATTAATTGAATAGCTTAATTTTCATTGTTTTAATTCAACCTCTAATGAAGAATTTCCCTAACATTTTAGTGGAATGTGTTGCAGCGGTAAAGAATGAGATGTAGCCCCACATTGGATGTAGCCCCACATTGGATGAAAGTCTAGGAACATACATGTTAGAAAACTTTTTAGAATTCATATACGTATTAGACACGTGTTCAAAAGGGCCTTGCTAAACTTGTAAATTACCTAAAAACTTTTGTTAATATTTATTCTAACAATCATCGTAAGTAAGATTATTTGAGTCTTTCTACTGTGTTCTAAAGGCTATTATTCTGAAAATGGTTGGAAAAGTGACTGCGAAAACAAAACGTACAATAATTGAAAATGGATCCCATAGTAATATAATAGTTCCAAGGGGAAAAAACATGAGTAGAGGGAGAGGTGAGGGATTATGGGTTGGGTTGGGAGTAAAATTTAAAAAATTAGTATGTGGCCAAAAGGGAAAATGAAATGAAATTAGAATAATGATGATGATGATTGAAAAGATGATGTTTGGGCATAGGATACTTTTGAAACCTGGCATTGGCATTGGCAATTGGCAATTGGCAATTGGCATGCATGAATGAATAGGAGGGCTATGCCAAAAGATAGAGAGAAATTAAAAGAGGCCCATGTTAGGCACCATCATCAAACCATGTGCCCCCCTCTCCCACCTCACTCCTTCCACGCCTTCCACCCTTTTTCTACCTTTTTCCTTTTCATGTCTCCCGATAGCGGTGTTCAAAAAATTTGATGACTTAGAGTTTGTACGGATTTAAAAGGATAATGTCTAACAATTAAAGTTTTGTGTGACGTGGTGTGGGCGGAATGGATGTTGGTGGGTGTGGGTGGCTTGAGCCCTTCCATCAAGTGGGGGTGGCGCTCGGGGTCTGTCGAGTCAAACTAAAGGTGGGCTCTTTGACGATAATTGCACATGGTTGTTTCATTGCTGGTTGCCTATCGATGATAAAAAATAGTCTGGCTTGCATAGTTGCAGTTTTCAACCTTACTCAATTCTTACGGTTTAAGTTGGGTTATGAACTTATTTGAATTAGACGAGATTCAAATAATCGAAAATTCTATAGGTTGCATTGGTTCAATACTGTTTCTTTTACTCACCCTACAAAAATTATATAGGGATATATTTGTTTTAATTTTATTTTATTGACTAAATTTATGAAATTAGACCTTATTTAAGAATGCGAATGAAGATTTTCATTCCCTTCGATGATGTTTACTAGGAACGAAATCAATGGATGAAAACCAACTCAAACTTGGAATCAATCCTCTGAAAGAGGTTAATCTCATTTCGTCCGGTAAAATTTCATAAATCTCTAAATCTCATCCTCATTCCTTATACCGTGGACTCACACATTTTCAATAATCACACATTTCTATTCAATTTAACCCTTATTTAATTTTACTTTTTTATATATTATTAATTAATATTAATAGATTTGTTAACACATAATAACATAGATGGATGAATTGGTGCCAAGATAAAATTCGAAAGACTTTAGAGGAAATGGATTCAAATCATGGTTTCTACCTACTAGGATCTAATGCCCTAATAATTATTACATTTCTAATTCTTGGTAAGTAAACAGAAGTATAAAACTACATATTTAACTATTGCAAAATGCACATATAAAATATAATTATTAGTTATCACAGGCAAACTCTTAAACTTTGAATTTCCCATTTGGGAAAATTACAAAAGTCTCTCCTAAATTATAGAGGTGGTTAGATCACACAAGGATCAATTACCTGCTTTTTGTACTAAAAAAGAAAAGTTACCCTCTCTCTTTATTGTTTTCTTTCTTTTGATAACGGATCAATTACCCTCTTGAGGCCCAGAAAGAGAAACGAAGCCTTCCGAAACGGCCCAGAAACAGGACGTTTAAATGCGATGGGCCAATGCAAAAGCCCATCAAGACTAGCCTCTCAGAAAAGGTCCAATCATCAAAGCTGCCCATTCCACGCTCCGGCTCCGCCACTTACAAACCGGTTCTCAAGGTCAAAATTGACTTTTTATCCTTCGGATATATTACGACAATTCCTATACTTATTTGTTTCCATATATCATACTACATCGTGTAACGACATGTCGCTGACTCGTTGGTGAAGACGATGCGTCGTTCGTGTCTAATAAAACATTCTCCGGGGTGCGGATGACAGGGAGAGCGAGCTTTTTTTTGTCGCCGTAGCCCCCTCTCTCTGCCGCCCGTAATTCTGGTTTCTGCCCTGAGATTTTCGAGGAAGAACAGCGATACTAACAATTGAAGAAGATTAAGAAGAAGAGGGATTTTGAAGGGGGAGAGTTTGCGAGAGAAAGAAGATGAAGACCACCAAAGGAGGTAAGGTGATGAACCCTACCGATGCTTACCGCAAGGAGCTTCGCAAGAAGGAATTGAAACGGGTAATTGTTTCTGAGACCATTTATTTTGGGATTTTTCGTCTCCAGTCAACTTCTTAGTTCTCAATTTATCTCAACGCCGCCGTCTTCGAGCCTCATTTACGTTCGTCGTTTAGTATTGCTTGCCTCAGTGTCGTGATTTTTGCGTACCACCTTCTCATATCTCAATCAATTAAATTCGGCGGCACAATTTACTTATTGACTCGAATTAATCTTCTACTTAAATAAGACATTCTTGCTCGTTTGGGTGCAGTGAAGGACTTGGGTCCATAATTCAACTCTGAAGGGTTATGCCTGAATTTAGATTTAGGGTTTTACATTAGTGGGATATCACAGAATTGATCTTCGGCCTAGCTACCGCCTCAATTTTTCCATAGGAATCAGGGTGTTGTCAGAGACCATTCAGTATCGCCCTAAAAGTGTATTTTTAATGCAGTTAAACTTAATCCAAGTAGCTCTCTCTAATGTTCTTTCTTCATTCATATTTCCTTTGAAGAGGTATCTGGAAGTTATGTTTCTTCTAAGAAATTTCTTCTGAAGCCAGCGAACCTATTGAGAAGCTTATTGGGGTTTTCCTGTAGTAAAGAGTTGGTGAAGAAGGACATTGTCATTGCATTCGTTCGAGAACTGTTAATTTGTCTTTGGAGTTGCGGGCCCTAATTATTGGCTTGAAAGTCACAGCCCTTGCGTGTATAATATAAATAACTCTGGAGGATCTTTTTTCTTTAGGAAATAAGTTCTTTATGTTATTGGCATGAGGTTGGTCAGTAAGTACAGTTATGGTCGATATGGCTGGTTCAACTCTATGAATCAATCTTGAAGATGCAGATCCCCTTGGACTTCTATAGCTTCTTGTGAAACTCATATGATAATAATTTTGTATTTCAAGGTGGTAAAGGGTAGTAAAATCAGATTTTGGAAAGATGCCTGGTATCATGACATTCATTTTTAAGTCGTGCATTTTAGAAATTTTGGAATTTAGAACTTTGGAGGTTGAATTTAATTGTGCATCTTAGAGAAAACTATTTTTTTTTTGCGAACCATGTAAATCCCTTTGCTGTTGACCTTCTTTTGGTTATTAATGTTATTGTGATGTGATTGTCCATGATTGGATTCAAATCAATAACCTCTAATAACAGCTATTTTGTGTGCCTACCAGAATAAGAAAGAAAGAAAAAAGGTAAGGGAGGTGGGAATTTTGAAGAAAGATCCTGATGCAATCAAGGAGCAAATTCAAAAGTTGGAAATGATGAGTAAGTCGCAGCCTTTATGGACTTCATTCACTTAATTGCTGATGGGTTCTTCAATTTTCTTTGTTGATTCAAGAGATCTATTTTATTATCCTGATTCTTTACAAGCAATGTCGAAATGTTGGACTTTAGACTTTTATTTCAAATTTTAATTTATGATTGTGACTAATAGCTTTTTCACATCACTTATTTTTTAAAAAAATCTCTCTGATGTTTTGTGCAGAGGCTGATGGTGCCCTCGATAAAGCTAGAAAGCACAAGAAAAGACAGTTAGAGGATACTCTTAATCTTGTATTGAAGAAGAGGAGGGTAATTTTTATATTTAATATCTTATTGATAAAAGTTATTTTATCGCTAAGATATGATACATAATTGTTATGAGAATGAGAAGCTGATCCCCTGAAATTATGATTATTAAAAAAAGAAAAAAAGAAAAAAAAATCACTCATGTTGACGTTATTTAAGTTTCTCTGTTTCACCTATGGTCTTGTATTTGCATTAAAGGGGTATGTTGCAACTACTATGTGAGTTGAGCATTCATTATTCAACTATGTGATTTTTATTTTAGTTTGCTCATTGACACCAAGCTTTGATCCCAACAATCATCTTTCCGTTCTCTGTGGACAGGAATATGAAGACAAGATGAAGGAAAAGGGTGAGGTCCCAGTTATGTTCAGGTACAAAAGGCTCTCTTTCTCACGTTGCTCTTCATTGACTCAAATCTTCTTTCCCTTTTGGAAATATACTATGGTTTTTATATTCAAGCGCTATAATCTGTCTTCTGGCCAGTCATTTGGGACCTCCAAGAAGACGAACTGAAGAGGAAGAAGACAGAGCAAAACATCCAAATCCTGAAGTGAGCAACTCTGATTGATTATCTAGCCATTTATATTTCGTCCCTATCTTGCATTTCTGGATTTATGATACTTTTCTGCCACTTCAGGACTCTGTTTACCATCACCCCACGCTGAATCCCACTGGAGCTCCGCCACCTGGGAAGCCTCCAATGTTTAAATCATCAATTGGTACGACTTGTTCCTCTTCAATGTTGTTGTAAAACAACAGTTTACATGGGTGTTTTAATATTTTTATGCTCCAATGAGTTTTTGTTTGTATACGAACTGTAGGACCAAGAGTTCCTCTATCCGATGCTTCTACAAGTGGTGCTGCATCATCCTCAAACATGGAATCAGAGGATGTTCCCTTGTCTGTACCTCCACCTCCCCCACCCCCTCCTTTGCCAGATTCTGCTAAAATGGGTTCTGCTGATGGTCCTGCTCTACCTGATTCTCTACCTCTACCTCCTCCACCTCCATTGCCACCAAAGCCTGTAGCATCAAACTTGGGTTTACCACCATTGCCGCCACCACCTCCTGGTCCTCCACCAAGGGAACAAGTTGCAGGTCGCCCTCCCTTTTTGCTGCCTCCATCTTTGCAGCATTCTACCATGATGCACCCTCCTGGAACCAGTGAAGTTGAAAAAGAGAGAGGTCAGCCTGCATTTTTGGATGATTCAACCTCCAAAGTGTCAGCTCAGGTAATTTTTCTGTTCAACTTCTCTTCAACATGGAATGGGATTGAAAGTGGCTGAGGCTGACTGCACCTTTACGAGGCTCCTGGTTTCTTTAGCTGACTTGTCTGGAAGGATAAAAAATGTTTATATTTAAATACAGAAACTATAGGAACACTTGTAAACAAACTAACGTTCTTGTTGGTCTCATTCGTTTAGGTACCTACTACTCTCCCGCCACCTCCTCCTCCACCTGGGATGCCACCAAAGCCAGCAAGTGATCAGACTGAAGGTGCATCAGGTGACGAGGAGACAAATAATTCTTCAGTAACCAAAGACGTTTCTAAAATGGTTCCCCCACCTCCACCTCCAAGACCTTCTCCATTAGGTGGGCCCTCATTGATACCAACCTTACAGCCTGATGTATTACCCCCTGGAATATCTCGATTTCCCCCACCTCCACCTCCACCAGATATGCGGCCAACATTATCTGCACCCGGACTCCCACTCCCACCTGGAATGATGGTCCCAATAATGACAAGGCCACCATTTGGCCCTCCCCTTGGACCGCCGCCCATGATGAGACCACCTCTTCCTCCTGGCCCTCCCCCCATCTTTCACGAAGATGACTATAATGCATACATGCCACCTGTCCCTCAAAAGCCCTCGTATGTTAAATCTGCTGCATCTACTGTTGTTAAGCGTCCACTAGCTCAGCACACTCCAGAACTTACAGCAATGGTAAGTAGACTGAATATGTTAATTTGGTGCAATTTGATTTTAAAATTTGCAGTCATTGACTGGTAGGAATGTACGGGTACACTATCGCTGATTATCACAAACTTGTGCTTCATTAATGGATTTAATGTAGAATATTTCTAGCTGGCACCTGTTGTACATGGTTGGCAAGCCCTCAGGGGAAGGGATAACTATATGCTAAGGATGACAGGAAAATATATTTCAAGAAGACAACTACCATTTTTAATTAGTCAGCTACTTAAACTGATGATTAATTTTATAATTTTGCTTATGCTTTCCTATCCTAGCTGGAATCTTTGACCTCTAACCCAACTTTAAGTAAAATTCTTAAATAACTACATTGTTTAGTCTTAGAACATTTTGAGGGTGGCCTACCTTTTGAAATGTTATTGCAAAAAATGAGCTAATCGGGGCCTGGTCGTCAAGGGCAATTTATGCTTTCACCCCATATGCCCCTGTAGCTCTCCCCTTGACAAGTGTTCTACCTGCCTGAGCATGGAAATGGGATAAAATTATGATGTTGCTTGGCATGTCATTGATTAGATAAGACGTGGTTGGCCGTACTATTCTACTGTAAATCTACAAGTGACCTTTATGATAGTAGTGTATATAGAACATAAACGGTTCTAGTTGCATCAACATGTAGCTTTGATCCTTGGCATTTGGGAATTAGAAAGCTGCACTGGAAAATTTATCTTATTCTGCTCTTACCTCAGAAATATATCAACATTACTCTGACATTCCACACTTATACCTGCCATTTATTCAGGTTCCTGCATCAGTTAGAGTGAGAAGAGAGATTGCGGTCCCGAAAGCAAAGGCGAAGCCTTCTCCATCAACTGCAGCAGCACCGTCCCTGCCTGCAGCTCCTATTGTTGGGAAGCCGGAGTTGGTTAGCTCATCATCAGCCCCAAAGAAACAGAGTATCGACGACTCGTACATGGCATTTTTGGAGGACATGAAAGCCCTTGGTGCGCTTGATGGCTGAGATGTCGAATTGGTTTATATGGGAAATGGAGGCAGCAAGTGTAATCAAAAGGGAGGAGAAGCAAGTGGCTTGTACTTCTCTAGACTGAAGACAGATTTGGGGACCACCATTGCTTTCTGTCTTCAAGGTTTCTTTGCTGCATCAAAGGGTAGCATACCTGCATCAGTGCACTGCTGCATTTCTTGGTAGGGGCATTAACTTAGGCCTTATATTGTGTCATGTAGACATTTTTATACTTTGGAAAAGTTGGAAATTGTTAATCAGATTTTATTTCAAATCGACATCGAGCTGATCTTACACCATTAATTGTCATCAATATGAGAATAGCTTAATGGATAAGGAGTTGAAGGTTCAATCACCTACTTGAATTAATAAAAAACACCATAGTTCAATAACCTGCTTCATATTTGTTGGATCAAGAAAAGAAAAGAGAGAAATTTGACTGTTGTCAAGCAATTCATAAGAGAATTTATCTTAAAGAAATGAAATCATTTTATGAATAAAGTTTATTCAATAGGATAATTTCCCTAACTTTTGAAATCTTTTAAAATCAATGATCTTTCAGGGTTCTTTTTATTTTCCTCAGCCACCCTACACATCTCTAGTGTGTGCATATATAAAAGGCAGGATCTGGAGAAACTTTTTTTTTGCCGTTTTTACCCTTCATTTCTTATACTTTTGAATATTAAGTTGGAGGCAAATTGGTCATTTTACATGCAACTATTGAATTTCTTATAATTATTATGAATAAAGAGAAA